>CM068589.1:11484265-11864265 GCA_035048485.1 Pteria penguin
GATTAGTATTCAACAAAGGAAATATGCATTGATTAGGATCTTTAAACCATGTACCGTCTCAACTTAACAAGTATTCAAAATCAAGATTTCACGTAAATTCTCAGGTTTATACATCAAGCCACATAACACTACCATGAACAGAATGTTTACATATCTTGTGGGGAATAGAATTACTTCAATGACATTACAAAAGGATTTGTCTTATACACAAGGCTTTGTCCATAGATATTTTCTCTTCCTTTATACCAACGAAGGACATCTTGGTAAAATCGACTAAACCTATTTTGGAACTCCTTAATTTTAGTAGAACTATCAAATCAATATTTGTCATTGAGGTCTAACATTAATATCACTAAGCTCTTCTTTTAACACTTTAAGTTTCCTCGGCGTACTATGGAGGACAGGGAGGCGGTATGTTCAATCATAAAAGGGTATCAATGAGAGGCCACATCGGCGCATTGACGCTACAGTGTGGGAAGTACGTGGCATCCATCAGGGTAAAATATGGCCGCCGATGGAGTAGACGTCATGGCATGCCCCATGCCGGATGCCATTCATGGGACAAAGGATGGACGCTTACCTACAACCTACAACAAAATGAACATATCGTGGGTGCGGATGTCACATATGACCAGTATTTGAATTCACTTACCATCAAAACCAGTCGCAGAACCTTGCCGACTTGTGGGGAGTCGCGTGGCAGAAAAACAAAATCACTGACTGGAAGACAACTGAAGTATATCTCCGGAAGATCTGGCTGTATTATGGACGGGATACAGTTCTATTGGTCCACCAAATAGTTAAACATCTACCATGTAACATTACATATGTGAATAAATAATTAGCATCAGAGCAGGCTATGAATATTTGAAAGTTTTAGCGCAAAACTCATATAATTTTGCCTTAATACATCATGAATTGAGTGGGGTTTTTTTCTCTCTTTTTTGTGGAAAGGGGTGATGTAGTTTTCAGCTCTTATTAACATGGTCAGTGAACGTCCATCAGAGTACGTTCTTGACACTCTTAGTAACGTAACGCTTGTTACCTATAATATCAGTTCTCAGATATTGAATGGTAATACAGTTGGAGATTTCAATATATTATGACCTCGTTCAGAAGGTGCAATTTAGAAAACTATGGTTTATAATACATTTTAAACGTTATATATTTTATCCAATTACTGATGAAAAAATTGTTTGTACATTAAGGAACCATTGATATCCAAAAATTATAAGTAAATGTTTTAACAATTTATATCCCATATATCAGAGATAAGCGTTCTGTTTTGTCATGTAGTTACTACTAATAAAAATTCTTATATATATATATTTAAAAAGCGCCAGCGTAGCTCAGTCCTGGTTCGAACGATAGATAGATAGATAGATAGATAGATAGATAGATAGATAGATAGATAGATAGGGCTCGCCCCCCCCCCTTTGGTCACATATTTACCAGTAAAAATCCAGATTTTGCACCAAAAAGTTTGGCTAATACCCATGTGGGTCCCCCTTTTCGGAAATCCTGGATCCGCCACTGCGTTGCACGAATGTCCCATCGTAAGAATCAAAAATTTTTCCTAGGTGTCTTACTACTACATCAAGGGCAGATGACTTTAACTATTTCTAAGATGATTTACCTTATTTTCATTAATTCAATGCGGAACTGCACCAATACTACCTGCGATGGAGAAGAAGGATCAGAAGCCTATAACCATTGCAGCAGCTCTCCCGGAATGAGAGGGCTTAAACTTCCCAAATGTCAGACTTGTACTGAAGATCAGCACTACATTCCGTATTACTGGCTGCTAGTGTGAAAGGAACATAAATGTTCTAAGGCTTTTAAAAACACTCCTCAACAATTGGACATCAACGCATGATGACAGCCCTACTCTTATGTATATACATAGAGCCTGTGTTAATAGAAAGTATGGAACTGACTATGTCGTATCATTTTATTACACGTGTTTTATTTAGTTTATTCTTTCCATAATGTAAATATTAAAATTTCTTTTCTGATATTAATCACATACTAGTCTTAAATTTATCTCTGTAAATAGTTTAAACGTTTCCTTCGATGTGCTTTACACTAATAGTGGCGGTCTCTTATGTAATTTATTAAATGTATTTTCTAGATGTAACATGTAATATGCTGTATAGTAAGCATTATTAGCAAGATCTCAGATCTATTCCAACAGATGCTGTATTATTATCTCGTTCATTCCACTAATTGCTACAGTATTATTTAACATACCATCGTATTCTCCAATAGTTTGTGCAGTTTTATGATTAAACTTTTAAAACAGATTATTGTTTCCAGCTGACAATCCTGACATCTCTATGAAATTGAGGTTATATTCGCTATTTTTTAAATTTTCATTTATTCATTCATCTTATGTATATATTAAACTTCATTTTTATGCTATAAATGATGTTCTAATTACACCATATTTAACATTATCCATACGGTGCAATACAATTATTTTCAGATATGACACCATTTGTTACATTGGGGTGCACGACGTTTCGACATCTACTATATAATTACAGATACATGAAGTTTATTTCAGATCGCTGCAGAAATTTCTATACATAAATACTTTCTACAAGTTTTAAAAACTACAAAAAAGCCAAATTAGAAGTTGCGATCTGTTCAGACTGATCTTGAATATCCTTTGAGTTGTTTATTTCTACAGAATTTGGGTCTTGTATACCTCAAAATAGCAGGACCATGCTGGAACATGGTAAGATCAGGTGAAACTCCATATCTTCGGATATATCCATATATTCAAAGACTTTCAACTTTTGTTGTTAAATGTTTTGTAGAATCACCAACTATGCCCAACACAGAACACCATAGGATGGCAGTGGAACAAAGGAAATTAAGGGTTGTGCAACATCAGTCGATGCTACAAAATCTAGCCGTTACCCATGATGAAAATAGGCAAATTTTGTTTGTGACCATGAAACTTATATTGTAGTGCAATATTCAAAACCTATATTAAAACAATGTTTCTGCAAAATTATGCAGAAATCAAATCATTGTATGATATCTTTTATGTTGTTCACATTTGAATTTGATCCCAAGCTTTTCAAGAACATATAACTGATATTTCATACTCTGATTTTGTGTGAAACTTACTGACAAAATAAATATAGAACAAATGTACTTTTTAATTTTGTGCACCATATGCGCATTTCGAAAATCTATAATTGAGGTACATCTTAGTAAAACGTATTCATATCAACTGAGATTTGGAACAATGAGGTTCAATATAAAATACATTATCATAATACTCTTTAATAAAATAAAATTCTAACAACTCATTATTTTTAATTATTTTAAGAAAAAAAGTAAAATTTATAGAAGCGAACATTTGTGACGGGACACCAATGCAAACGAACCGCCACTAGAGAGGGGAAATTTCAACATTGTGGGAGAAGTACCAAGTGTGCAGGCATTTATGGGCCACAGTTAAAATGACTACAATGACATCTTTTTGTCCTCCAGTGAATATTATGCATAAGTGGAACCAGTTTATAGTTGTTCATTTAAAATATATAAGAATTTCGTATTAGTGCCTTTAAATAATCTTTAAGTAGAATAACTTAAAGAGTTTTATATTTAGAGATATGCGTATTTCCTTTGCTTATTTTATTTGTTGAATTAGAGTTGTATCTCTTGCGCGATGACCAGGAGGGTGGCATGGTCGGACTATATAAGAAGGACGCGATGAAACTGGTTGCAACATCCAATCAAACACTTTCCCAGCTTAGTACATAGGGCCAAGCCCGCGCTTTCGGCACTTTCGCTTGGGTCGTCTAAAGATTCGGTAGTGCTTTATTTGACCGGAAAAATTTAAGTTTTAACATTCCACTTTCTGGTAAGCAAGTCTTTAATTCTGATCTTTTAATATTCAATTCTTTTAACTAGAAAAAGAATATTACATTTAACATTTATTGCATCTTCTGATTCATTCATTAGCGCAAATGGAAAATAAAATGAAAATTCTCGTGGTAGGTCATTCTATTGTGCGTCGCTTCTTTAATTTTGTTAAAGACGACACGGATAATAGATATCGGCCAGATTTAGGCCTTCCAGACACGAGGTGTAGGTGGCAGACTGGTAAGCGATATATTGAAATATGAAGCAGAATATATAGAACAATTTAAACCACATATAATAATTTTGATAGCGGGTGGCAACGATGTTTTGATTCGGGATTATCCCGAAGAACTGGCGTCTGAGATAAAAGCGGTGGTTACAACTTTACACTACCGCTTCAAGGTAAATAAAGTAATTGTGTGTAAACTATTGCCAAGGTTCAATCAGCAATATAACCACAATGACTTCGTTGATCAATGATTTATTGCGAGTTTCGCTACCACTTTTGTCTTATAGCAGATTGTGGGAACACTGCAATTTCTTTCCATCGCCGAACCCGCCTACCAATAAATCTTGCGAGGGCAAGTTTTCACATGACGGTATACACTTTACAAAACAAGGAAACGTTCATTTGTATCGAAGTCTGAGAGGTTTGATCTTGAGTAGAAATTAGTTGATTGATTTTAATTTATTAATCTAGTGTTAGGTTTTTAATGCTAGATGTATACCGAGTAGTTTAATTATATCATTGCTTATGTATATGTTTCTTACAATTGATTAAATCCTCTTTCAAACTAAAATGTTTGCAGCATTTGATATACAAGTATATCACTTTTGACCTCTGCTGGATTATTGTTTAACTATAATTTTCCTGGAGGTATTTCACTCGTAGACTCGCTGGTGATGCACGTGCTTCTGTACGTTTTGTATTACCTGAGGTATTTTGGCCTCTGCTGGATAATCATTAAAGTCTGATGACTATGGTTTTCCTGGAGGTATTTCACTTTTAGCCGCGCAGGTCGTGCACGTGCTTTGGTACGTTTGCATTTCCTGTGACATATATTGATCTCAGCTGGATTATTATTTCGATATGATTTTCCTTGAGATGTACACTTGCAGCCCTGTGCTTGCAGTCCCGCTGGGATGCGGATGCATTTCACACTCGGTGTTCCCTGAGACATCCTTTCACCTTCCCGGATTATAACTGGGAGGTTTTTTCACTCGTAACCTTGCTGGGTTTACTATAGTACTTTGTACTTTTTGTATTCTCTGAGGTACATTTGGCCTCCGCTGGATAATCACTAAAGTCTTATGACTATGGTTTTCCTGGAGGTATTTCACTTGTAGCCGCGCTGGTTATACACGTGCTTTTGTACGTCTTGTATTTCCTGTGGCATATTTTGATCTCTGCTGGATTATCATTTCGATAGGATTTTCCTGAAATGTGCATTCGTAGTCCCGCTGGGGTATATGTACGTTTGTACAGTATTTCCTGAGATATATTTTGATCTCTGCCGGATTATCATTTCCACATCATTTTCCTGGAGTTTTTGCATTCACAGTCTCGCTGTGGGTATTTGTATGTTTGTATTCCCTGAGATATATTTTGATCTCCGCTGGAGTATCACTGTGCATTCCCAGTCTCGCTGGGGGTACATGTATTATTTGTAAGCTTGTTTTTCCTGAAGCATAATCTTTATCTCCGCTGGATTATCATTTCGATATGATTTTCCTGGAGATGTGCACTACCAGTCTCGCTGAGAGTACGCACGTGTACATTCGTAAGGTTTGTATTTCCTTGCGCAAGTCCTTAAGATGTAAGTACTTAATCTTCACGTTAGCATAACAATTTTCTCTCATCCTTCATGGATTATGTCTTATTTAAACTCATGATAAATGCCCGTATTTTAGCACAATGTCATCTAGTGCATGCACAAAGTGCACAACTCAGGCGCTGTGTATTCCGGAACCACTTAGTCCGGTTTTGGGGTTTTTTAATTAGTCTGCCAATTGAAATATGAAACGTGTTTCACGTTTTAATTTTAGGGCAAAATGCGCCCTATGTTGCTACTTTTGTAGAAATGGCACCGAAAAGAAAACGGATTGTGACTGGAACAACGTCTAAAAACGCTATCAAACGGCCTAGGAGAAAGGCACATTCTTTTGACGATTCTCCTGCTGTCTCTGAGGTGAGTGTGAATCCAAGTCAGGCTTGTGGCAGTAATGTTGAACTGATAAGAACAATAACAGACCAAGTAACCCAAAAGGTTACTGACACTCTGCGAACGGAGGTCACTGCCTTGTTTCAGCAGCTCATGCCGTCTCAGGGAAGTACTGTTTTAAATAAAAATAACTCTAACAGTAGTAGCAATGTCCCCACTAATCAAAACAGTAACAACATCCGGGTAGACAGGGAGGTACTTCAAATAGATCAGGTAAACCTGCAATTATCAGATGAAAGTGGACCAACTGGCCCACAAACATTGAGTAGCTCTTCCGAAGATGCCAATCGGATTGTTGAGGATTCTGTGGTAAACCACGTAGGAACTATTACAGGTAACTACCGTAGTACGCCTAATAATTCTGGTTTTGTTAGCACAGCTGTGCCAATACAGGCAAAGGTGTCAGACAGAATTAAAACCAGAATATGGTCTAATCAGTTTGTAGAGATGTCATCACTTTTATCAGATAAACCTATGAAACAAAGTAGGTATGCCCTTCAAATACGAGAGCAGGATGAATCAGGGGGTTTTATAATACAACAAATTGAGTCTGCCAGCGACAAGCAGGACTCTACTGATTCAAACACACTGTATGATTGGATCACTGCATGGAATACGTTTTCAGCAATCTATTGCACTAAATATAAAGACCATCATCTGAAACTGGCCAAACATATGGAAACTGTCAGAGAAATTGCTAGAGTGAAAAGGGATTGGAGACTATATGATAAGGAATTTCGTCACCTTATTGAACAAGGCCAAGTGGTTCGGGGCGATATACACATGGAACTCTATATCAATGCACGTCTTAGCGTTGTAACTAGTGCCAAAGCGGAGAAATCTAACAGTTTTACTAAAAAACATAACCCCTTAATTCCAAAGGGCGCCTGCTTTAACTACCATTCAGGTAAGATCTGTGAGGCAGGGATTTCCTGCAAGTACCAACATTCCTGTTTCAACTGCGGGGCTTTCCACCCTTTTTCAACCTGTACCAAACCTATCCAACGGCCCTTTCCTGTCATGGAAAGGTTTGTTAGAAGTGGCAAACATAACCAAGCCAATGAAAGAGCTCAACAAGAAACAACTTTTAATCCCACCAACAGGCCCAACCCCAATAAATCCAAGTAAATTAGAAAGTTGGCTAGAAGGATACGAAAGCACATCTTGTGATTATTTGTTAAACGGGTTTAACAAGGGATTTTATATAGGGTTTAGTAAACAAGGTAAATTTGAATATCAAAACTGCATCAATTTACCATCAGCATTACAACACCCAGACATTGTGCAAACAAAAATCAACAAAGTTGGGTAGAATAAAAGGCCCTTTCCCAACTAAACCTTTCCTGGATTTCCATTGTTCCCCTCTTGGCTTGATAGAAAAGAAAGAACCTGGCGAATTCCGCATGATACACCATTTATCATATCCAGAGGGGAAATCTATTAATGATGGCATCCCTACTGAGGAGTCATTTGTTCAATACTCATCGGTGGAGCATGCTATCAAACTCATTAAACAATGTGGCAGTGGTTCATTCTGTGCTAAGACAGATATCAAGGCAGCATTCAGAAACATAAATTTAAATCAATCACAGTTCAAATACCTAGGGTTTCAATGGCAAGGTCAATATTACTTTGACTGCTGCTTGCCGTTTGGTTTAAGCTCTTCATGCAAAATATTTGAACAGTATAGCACAGCTTTACAGTGGATAGCAGAGAAAAAGCTTGGAATTCAAAATATAACTCATGTTTTAGATGATTTCATAATTATAGAAAAATCATATAAATCTGGTAGTATAAAACTTAAAGAGTTCCTAAGCATGTGTAAGGACACTGGTGTACCAATAGCAAAAGACAAAACCTATGATGCATGTCAAGTCATTACATTTTTAGGATACGAACTTGACACAGTCAAAATGGAAGTGAGACTTCCTGTAGATAAGATACAGAAGTGTAAAGATACAATCAGCCTCTTTTTAACCAAAGAGAAAGTGACACTTAAACAACTTCAGTCTCTGGTTGGGTTACTTAACTTCGCATGCAACGTTATCATACCTGGTAGAGCATTTTTAAGAAGGTTGATTAACTTGACTATAGGGTTGACAAAATCTTACTACAGAATTAGATTAACAAAAGAGGTCAAGTATGACCTTCATGTTTGGTTAGAGTTTTTAAATAGTTTTAATTGCAAATGCATGTTCCTATCAGAGCAATTCATCAGTTCTAGTAATCTTAGGCTATATACGGATGCTTCTGGAACCATTGGTTACGCAGCCATCTTCGGTAGCGAATGGTTTTATGGAGAATGGGACGAACAATGGAGTAACCAAAACATTGCCACACTAGAACTTTATCCAATTGTTTTAGCAGTAGAAATATGGTCAAAATATCTACAAAATAAATGTGTTTTATTCAACACCGACAACATGGCATTGGTTCATGTTATAAACAAACAAACATCAAAAGACCACTGCATTATGTACTTAATAAGGCGTTTGGTCCTTACATGCCTTAAATTCAATATTTTATTTAAGGCAAAACATTTAACATCTAAGGAAAATTTACTATGCGATTGTCTTTCTCGTTGCAAGGTACAGCTTTTCCAACAATTGGCTCCTTGGGCAGACGACAGGCCAGTAGCGGTTCCATCCTACCACCTTTTCCGCATTAACCAAGGTTCTGGATAACTTATTAGGAGCATCTTTCAACAAGTCATCAGCGAAAAGCTACTCGCGGCATGGACTCTTTTCAGCAATTTTGCAGCAATTCATGGCTTATCACCAGTGCTTCCCATTAAGACTAAAGTTCTCGCACTATTTATCTCATATCTCTATTCCAAAGGATATGCAGCCTCAACTATAACTTCATACATGTCTGCAGTCCGCTATATACACAAGATGAACGATTTACCCGATTTTAGCAGTTCATTTTTAATACAGAAATTATTACATTCATGTCGCAAACTCAAACCTGCTCAAGACTTTAGATTGCCCATTACTAAAAACATTTTACACAGTATCTGTAATGCAGTATACCATGCAATTTCTAATGCATATGAGAGGGTCATGTATAAAGGCATGTTTTTGCTGGCTTTCTATGGATTTTTAAGAATAGGGGAAATAACGTCAGGGTCCAGTAACCAAAATACATTGCAAGTCGATCAGATTCAAACCAACAGGGATAGCCTTGTCATAACTTTCACCAATTTCAAGCACCATTCAGGTAACCCCATTCATCTAACTATTAAGGCAGCTTCAGATGTGTCCTATTGCCCTGTACAGTGCTTAAAACATTACCTACAGCTTAGAGGCAATATGCCTGGCCCCCTCTTCTCAATCGGCCCTTATTTACCTGTAAGCAAGTTTCAGTTTGCGACAGTCTTAAGGAGATGTCTGTCATTTACCACATTCGATTCAACCCATATTAAAGGTCATTCTTTCCGAATAGGCATGGCCTCACATTGTGCAGATTTTGGAAAGAGTGATAGTCAAATTCGTTTGTTAGGTCGTTGGAAGTCGGATGCATTTAAATCCTATATAAGGAGTACATGATATTATATAAGGTTTTTGCCAATAACAGGCCGTTTGCCAGCGCTTGTTATATCATTATAGATTTTGACAAGCTTTTTGACAATGCTTGTACATGCAGTAGTATCTTTGTTAACCTGATGCTTCAGATGAGTTGCAAGCTATTTGACAACGCTTGTTTAACAATATAACCATATATTTCACTCCAACTTTACAAGCCATTTGACAATGCTTGTACATCCATTTCATTTCATTTTGTACAGTGTATATATCGGTAGGACATGCATGCCATTTGACAATGCCGGAACGTTTTTGTTTTTAATTTTTAGCTACTTCTAGTTGGTTTTCAGTTTTTGAAATACTTTTCATTTGTAAAGCATAGTTTTAACTAGTCAAGTGCATTGCCCTTGAGTGTATGTTTTGGTTTTTCTTACTGCTTTGGGTTCGAACTTGCCTTATGTAGAACAGTACATAACGCAACGACTTGGCGGTAACAGACCACAAAGATAATTATATTAATATAGCAGTCAATTTCATAGGGGTTATTTCCCCTTTTTATTCTTATATGTTTTGATAAGTCATTGCTTTATGTTACTATCTATTACATAAATTTATGTAATGTTTAATAATTAGAGAATCATAACAGTAGATTTTTATCTGCTGTACTTAGTTAATAAACAGTCACTTCAGTGGCAATGCACAACAACTTACGTAGTCAGTAGTTTTCAATTGGATAAAAAACACCTACGAATCCTAAGTTTCATGTATGCAGGAATTGAAGGAAAGACAGTTTTGTGGTAATTGATTCAAACCTTTAAGGTGTGTGCGAAGATCACTGGTATAGATATTTGGCACTAGAGATTCGAACCCGGACTATTTAGAACAAGAGCAATTAAAAAGAATACATAGGGAGTCATAGATTCGAACCTAGTACGTTGTACAGATGAAAGCTATTGAGCGGACAACAAGGTATTTGGTGGTATAGCAATCGAACCCACTGCTTACCGATATGTGGAACTATATAGACCACCATGATGGGTATATATCTATATATAAATAATCTTTAAGTAGAATAACTTAAAGAGTTTTATATTTAGAGATATGCGTATTTCCTTTGCTTATTTTATTTGTTGAATTAGAGTTGTATCTCTTGCGCGATGACCAGGAGGGTGGCATGGTCGGACTATATTAGGAGGACGCGATGAAACTGGTTGCAACATCCAATCAAACACTTTCCCAGCTTAGTACATAGGGCCAAGCCTGCGCTTTCGGCACTTTCGCCACTTTCGCTTGGGTCGTCTAAAGATTCGGTAGTGCTTTTTTGACCGGAAAAATTTAAGTTTTAACCGCCACCTCCCCATCCTCCACAATTGTTTTATATAGGATATGGTTATTATATTTTTCGTCCTCAAGAGGTTGAATTAAGGTGCATGCATTTATCAATTTTGTGATGTTATATTCTTTGTACTCTTATTGATATTTTGGCGGTTTCAGACCACAAAGATAATTATATTAATATAGCAGTCAATTTCATAGGGGTTATTTCCCCTTTTTATTCTTATATGTTTTGATAAGTCATTGCTTTATGTTACTATCTATTACATAAATTTATGTGATGTTTAATAATTAGAGAATCATAACAGTAGATTTTTATCTGCTGTACTTAGTTAATAAACAGTCACTTCAGTGGCAATGCGCAACAACGTACGTAGTCAGTAGTTTTCAATTGGATAAAAAACACCTACGAATCCTAAGTTTCATGCATGCAGGAATTGAAGGAAAAACAGTTTTGTGGTAATTGATTCATACCTTTAAGGTGTGTGCGAAGATCACTGGTATAGATATTTGGCACTAGAGATTCGAACCCGGACTATTTAGAACAAGAGCAATTAAAAAGAATACATAGGGAGTCATAGATTCGAACCTAGTACGTTGTACAGATGAAAGCTATTGAACAGACAACAAGGTATTTGTTGGTATAGCAATCGAACCCACTGCTTACCGATATGTGGAACTATATAGACCACCATGATGGGTATATATCTATATATAAAATACATTTAATATACTTAATTAAGTATTTAGAATTTGTGCGTTTTATGAGTATTTTAGTGAATAATATTTGTATCATGTTTACCTTTTATTGGTTGTTCCTCATGAAAATAATTGACATGCTTTTAACAATGAGTAATGAGTAGTTTTATTTGTTTCATGGTTTTCTGAAACAGAACATACGGTATTTGTTGCCCTGGCTTAGATAATTCAGATTGAAAGTTTGGTATCAACTGTGCTCTAAATATGCATCGTAAGTTTTATTTTTTAATTTCTATTTTAACTAAGGAGTATCTCCCTCATGTATAGCTCTGTCCTTAGATAGATTCTTTGGTTCACTTTTCGGTCATTTTAGCTTCAACACTACTCTTCATATTTCTATATATTTTGAGAATTCCAATCATTCGACTACGAGCATCACTGAAGAGACATGACTTGTCGAAATGCGCATATGGTGCACTAAATTAAAAAGTATATATTTTCTATATTTATTACTATCATTGTCTTAATTTGAAATTGGATGTAAATGAATAAATCATCAAATTTTATGCTTTTTCTCAATATCATTTTAGTTTACCCATTTCCATTATTTGAAACAATACATAATATGAGGCTGTATTGTCTGCAGGATATTATATTGTAAACAATTGCCGTATTCGACTGGTACATTTCATGGATTAACTACTGTAACTTATCTACATTTTTTGTTCGACTGGTACTTCATGGAAAATTCTTAAGAAAGAAAGTCCATACGCGAAATCGGGCTTGAAGTACGTCACGTGTCCGTTTAAAGATGGCAGAGCAACATTGCCAAGAAGCAGTGTGAAACAAACAAGCAGCAGTAAGTTTAATGTTTTACGTACTTTTTGGAAGTGTCAGGTACATATACGTTAACCTCAACATGTATTTGATACTTTACATGAATAACTTGGAAAATGGAGGCACACAAATATGTAAAGTCGTACTTCTTGTTACCATTTTTGGAATTTCCTCCGATTCCTGGACTCGAATACCCTCTGTTGCAAGAATTTAAATGGTTTACTACCAAACTACTACAGTCGTAGCAAGGGACAATACTAATACTGTTGGACTCCAAGCCACTGCGCCATAATTTAGGTGCCAAAATCATATTTAGTCGTTTTTTACAACAAGCATCGGGACATGGAGGACCTGTTCTTATCTGTTATACTGTTATAGAAATGAGATAAAAGGCCATGCTGCTGGTTGGAAAGGTAAATCCAGACGAAAAGGTTAATGCGGACAATTTGTTAAAATCACATTTAATAAACAAATATTTAAATGTACATTTGCATACCGTTTAAAAAGATGTTATTCTTTCGATTTGAACAGTTATTAAGTTGCTGAAAAATGTCTATATTATAAGTAACCAACTAGCAACCGTCCGGATTTACCATTCCAACTAGTAGTGGTAATTTGCTTCATGTGAAAAGGAAATGGAAACATGTCTATAATCCAAAATTATATGAATGCAAGTTTCGGCACCTTCCTCGTACATAACCCATGTATTGCATTAAAAACCCAAAAGCACTGATGATTCAAATATGTTCAAACTCGTTATGTCATCACATAGTCAATAAACTCCATAGGAACCCTTCTTTCTCTTCCAGGTTTATTCACAGATAGTAACATAGCTGCTTAGTACACAGACAACGCCCATCCTACATAAAATATGAGTGACAAACTTTAACTGGATAATGTTGACAAATCTTTAATTAAAATATTGATGTATAATCTTATATATTCATTTTAGCTAATTATTATCATCTTATTGAAAGTCACTCGAAAGAACTTCGAATATTCTTTATTAATATATCTGTGCATCTTTTCTAGTAGTTATATTGTTATACAAATAATAACCACATGGCTACCTTGTTCATTATAATTGTTTATGTTTGTAAGAACGCAAGGAGGGAGATATCACACTTATACATGATCATTAGTACTAAATAGGTTTAGAAACTATGTCCACGTCACAGTGGTCAGTCAATCGTTACTTTTCCATTTTTGGAGTTGGTAATTCAATGACGCTTTGATCATGCTTAAATACTGAAGGGGAAAACGGTCATTCCCCAGAATCGGCTTGGTAGTCCAGAAAGCACGTCGCTTTCCGCCATTCTCCTCCTTTGCGGCCACCTTATTGTTATGCTATACGATCACCGCCACTATTTATGTTCCTAACTTGAATAAAGACCTTGAAGTTTGAAATCGCCTTGGAGTTCCTGATTTCCAGAGAGACACTATACTACACAGATATAGTGGCATCAATTTGATCACTATCTGATACATTAACATTCTGAGATGTAGATGTAACTATGTCATCATTCGTATTATTTTGAACATCAGAAACATTTTCTAAATCAACAGGACTATCAGGATTATCACTGACATGCATCTTATTGCAACCCATTCATTAGTAACATCATCATTAAATTGATTCAAATCGTAATCATTTTGACTTGCATTGTATTTCTTCAAATCAGTTACATTTCTTTTGTACATTACATTTTCTGGAGATTTGACAACAACGGAAATCCCTTTTTCATCCACAACAGTAAATGGTAAAGGATGAAAGTTTGTGCTGAACTTATTCTGTTTGTCTTGTCTTACTAAAACTTTACTCCCAATACTTGTATCATTTTCTCCAGCCTCTCTTTTTGTCTGAGTACATCTTGCCTTTCTCCTTCCTTTCTGAATATCTGTCTCTCATTTCTTGATCATTTACTGATTCCTGAGATAAATCTGGCAACTTTGTACGGTGTAACCCTGTGGTGTATAATTCCTAACTTTTCCAGGTAGCTAACAAACTGAAAACTGATAACTTGTGGTCCATTATGAGATTGAATAGACATAGGTAGACCATGTCTTTCGTATTTTACATTTACTTGTGTAGGTATTTGACAGACTACAGACTGTAGGGGTATGCTTGGCGTATGAGCGAAGACTGAGAATAAAGGAGCGAATGGGAGGGAAGTACAAAGATAAACTTGTAGCCACCACCAAAGAGAGCAAAACGTTCATCGGTGACAACATCAACTAGACTAGTTCGCCATAATCGACAGGACAACCGTGGGCATTTGTAGCATGCATTCGGCTTCGCAACAATCGTTTGAATTTGAAGTTCGATCATCTGGACAATGTGTGCCCGCAAAGGAATTACTTCGAGACACCAGTGCACACCTTCATTACATTTGATGACAACTTACAAGAGAGAAAATATTCTGAGCTCGAGGGTGGCTTTCAAACATATTCCCTTCTTCCAACAATTCAAGGATATTGTGCCTCTATACATAAGCAAGCCAATCTGTGATACCTCTGCCTGTCCTTTATAATATCGACCAGTATTACCAAGATGTGGAAATGCTGGCCTTTTAAGAAGAACTCGTCTATATTGGTCAGATGACTGGCAGGGACGAAACAGAATTTATCGTCCACATAGTTGGAGACCAGTTAACCAGGGAAAGATTTTCTGGCGCTAAGGCTTTACGAGATCTCGGAGAATTGCAGCGAGATAGGTTAGAAAGCCTAGTCCAATCATATTGTAACTGTTTAATATGAAAAAGAACTTCCTCAAAATGGCATTCAAAACCCTTTGCAACACTGAAAGTGAAGTTGACTAGGGAATATTGATCCAAATTGGAAACCTGTTGAACAGAAAACTTGTGCATAAAAATGTCACTGCACATTACAACGACGACAAAGACTTCTTCATTTCAGTCGTTGATATGTACATTGCAGAATTTATGATAGAATTCTACGGAATAGACGATATCCACTCCCATTCAACAAAACACCAGGCCCCAGACTTTGGATCACAGGTGGAGAGGTCTGGTACTTAACAACAATGAATAAGCTCATTGCCGAGCACATGGCCATGACGAGTCCTTCAGGGTTTCAGACCGTCCTCGAATACATCAACGGTAAAATAAATTCAGCTTTCAATTCCATTTATTAATGATTAAAATAAAAAAAAAAGATTATATCGGAAAATGTATTTATATAGCAACAAAAACATATTAAGATTCGAAGAAGTCCTTCAAATGGAAGTCCGGTACATTTGCCATATGCCAAAATCGTCTTTGATATACCGTTTATAAAGTACAGGTAGCTTTTCAAATTACTGAAGTTTTTCGTCCGATTTTTTCTTATATAAGCGCACTCAAAATTTCTACCAAGTCTCGATCCAATCGCGATTCCTTCTATCTGATTATCATTTTTGCTTCCTATACTAAAGCCGTTGTAATCCAAAAGTTTCAACCGTTTTGATCGCGCATTCTGTCGGTATTAAGGGGTCAGTCCTAAAGGACGATATAATTAAGTTGTCGGAAGAATAACTGGTTTGGTTCAAATCATGTTTACAAGCAACTATTAGTAAACTTCGTCCGCAGCACAGTTAAGGCCGATTTCGTATTTTTTCCTAATAAGATTGAATATTATTTTTCCTGTCCCATATTGTCTTATTTTAGCTATTATCTTTGCATGACTTATTATTTTTTAATTGAACACATGTTCTGAATTGCGTTCCATACATATTTGTAATTGTCACGTGACTTCATAGCATCATAAATCTAAAAATAGCACAACGTCGAAGCACCGTAAATTTTTCAAAAGCACCCCCTCTTACCCTATTACTAATAGCATGAAATTCATATCATTTTGTTCGTTGTATTTCTTACTTTAGTGAAATTGCTGCGGGATCATGGGAAATTCCATTTATAATTGTATAATGAACAAAAATAACGAGTGTCATACGAAAAAGCGTCATTTTTCGATTTATTTTATGTTAATGCCGAGTTATTTGCTATTATAGTAGGATCCCGCAGCATTTTTCATATAGGAAATTTTATCAACTTTACATATATCTAAAGACTTTTATCATCATTGGTCGATATGAGGGGGTGCTTTTAATTTTTCTGCAATGTAGTTAGATAAACGAGTGCTTAGAATATATTTCAAACGTTTCGGAGACGCCGGGAAAAGCAAGTAACTCCTAGATCTAAAAATAGACGAATAACTTTGTTATCCGCGAAATTTAACTTGTCAAGGAGAATTAAGGAAAGAACAATATCTTGAAAAAAAAGACTTAATATGTAATATATGGATAAACACTTCCCAAATCCGTAAAACCTATGTACATGTGTATATAATATTATCGTTATACAATGTATAAAAAGTTTGGGTCTCGATTATATATCCTATATTAGAAAAACACCAAAATATGTCAAATAATTCATGTGAAATGGTTGTTTCTTTAATCTTTTTTTTTCAGTTTTAAATAGTTACAATTGCTTTTCATCTGATAAAAAAGCCTTTCTTCATCTTCGCATGCTATGTTATTCACCTTTTAACGTGCAACTGTTTTCTAGATTCCCCAAGCATTCAATCGACACCGAAGATGCAGTGGCCATGACTACAATCTATGGGGTTCATTCAAAATTTGTTACTATTAATGGGTCGTCTCAAAATGTATAAATGATTAAATGATAAAGCACTAAATTATTATAGAAATAAACTTTAACTTATACAGTTTTCTTGAAAATAAGAAATATAAAATCATAATGCATGCTTAAAGGCGTTGCCAATGTTCAAGGCAACAGGGGGGCTATGACGTCAATAGCATTGCATCATTTTCGCGGAAAAAAAACCTTGCATCTCTTCAAAAAACGCCTTAACTATGCTGCGTCGTATTTCTGCTAGGGAATTGGCTCAACTTACAGGTCTAATTATTTCGTTGATTCCTTGCCTTGGTGATATTACAAGTTTAATGACTAGGTTTTTATATTATGAAATAAACGCAGCACATTCTTGGGATCGGAAAGTGAATTGTGCTCATAAAAATGAACTCGTTAGAGAATTGAGATTTTGGGCAGAGAATGTTGATTCGTTGAATGGTTCTAAACGTTTAGCTGATGTGCATTTACCTACTAACATTATAGGATATTCTGACGCTTGTGCATATGCTGCTGGGTCGTATATTGTACATACAAAGAAAAGCCAAGAAGATGCTTGGTGTCATTAAATGTTGAAAGAGACAGAAATGCATGAAAGTTCTACATGGAGAGAACTTAAAACTTGTTGGATAGCTTTGGCAAGGTTTTCGAAAGAGGTAAGCGGAAAACAGGTTAAATGGTTCAGTGATAATAAAAATGTATGTTCCATTGTGCACAAGGGTAGTAAAAATCAACGTTTACATGAATTGGCACTTGATATTTATCAGTTGAGGATGATTTTTGATATTCATCTGGAAATCGAATGAATTCCCAGAACACAGAATGATATGGATGATTATATAAGTAGAATTAGAGATTATGACGATTGGGAAGTTACGGATGAATTCTTTCATTCTGTGGATTCTTTACTTGGTCCCTTCACAATTGACAGATTTGCTAATTTTGAAAACAGAAAAATGTTAGATTTAATTCTACATTCTGGAACCCTTATTCTGAAGCAATGGATGCTTTTACTGGGCCAATGAAAATAATTGGACTGTTCCGCCTATTTGCATGATTGCTCGTTGCATAAGGCATTTACAAACATGTCGAGCCAAGGGTACAATTATCGCCTCAGAATGGAAATCGGCGTTATTTTGGTCGTTGTTGGTATCATTCGGGGGTATATTTAGACATGGAGTACGTGAGATCTATAGATTCCCTACAAACAATCAACTATTTTTAAACTGGGGAAGTGCAAGTCCATATTCGGATCAAATAGACTTCATATTGCAGTTCTGGTTATTCAATTGGATTTTACGCAATCTTAGTACCTGGTAAATATTGTATTTTATTATTAATTTCACATATATTATGTAACAAGAAAAATTTCCGGTCTTTTTTCTGTAGTCACGTGTCATTTAGAATATAAATTTCGATATTGCATGAAATGTATGGTTCATAGGAAATATATATGAGATTGTAGTTTGTGTGTGATACATTATAATTGAGCAAGTCAGTGAAGGACAACTGAATATCTACATTAAAGACAGGAGTCCATGAGGAACAACAGTCCGTGAGGGACATGAGTCCGAGAGGGACAAAGAGTCTGTAAGGGACATGAGTCCGTGAAGGACATGAGTCCGAGAGGGACATGAATCTGTAAGGGAGATAAGCTCAGGAGGGACACAAGTCCATAAGGGACAGGAATCCGTGAGAGACATAATTTCTTTGCAAAATTTGTGCTTGACATGAATTACAGAAAGAGCAGATGTCAATGAATAAACATTAGAAGTAGTTTTTTTCTTTTGGTTTGATCTTGTGTATTTATTATAAAAAATTCATTTTTCAGGCATTTGCAAAGGAGGAATCTGGACGAACGTAACACGAACAGCTGAGAAACATGGATTAACCCCACTGGTTTCAAAATTAAAATTAACAATGTTAAATGCACGAGATGTTTCGACAGTGACATCTTACTCATTTTATTGGAATAAATGGACTACTTGGTGTAATAATCTGGACTTAAATCCGTTAATGGTTACTCAGGAACACATTGCTTTCTACTTGTTGACTCTTTATCAAAAAGCAAAATCAGCAGCAACAATTAAACAGACGTTCTACGCCATATGATGGGGACATAATTTACATGGAACGGCTGTTAATCCGTGCGATAATGACTGGATAAAACTGTGTCTGGACGCCTTGGTGAGAAAGTGTCAGAAAACAACGAAGCGTAAAAAACCGTTGACCATAGAAATGATTGCCAAATTGATGGATAAACATGGTTCACAAACCGCATCATTGATTGATTTAAGATTGATTACTATGTGCGTTCTGGTTTTTTAGATATTCAGAATTAGTGAATATCCGTGGATCAGACACACAGTATTTGTTACTGCAGCAAAACTGATGTGTACAGAGAGGTGCTTGGGTGTTCATAGCACGTACTAATTCATCACGTCCATATAATTTGTTAAAACGTTATCTTAATGTTGCTCAAATACATGACTGTAATTCAGAGGAATTTATATTTAGACCTGTTTTTGGAGTAAAACACAAAATTGTTATTGTTGAAGGTCAAATGAAAGTGTACATATTTCATATACTAGAGCTAGAGAAGTTTTCTTACGTAGTTATGATTTCAAGCAGTTTGGTCTGCATTCGATGAGATCGGGCGGTGCTTCGGCCGCTGCAAATAACGGCATTAATGACATGCTTTTTAAAGCTCATGGACGATGGAAATCGGAAAATGCCAAAGATATGTATGTGAAATTTATCTTAATTAAAAATTGCCTGTTTCTTTTGGATTGGGATTATGAACCTGTAAATACCCTTTCAGTATTTATCGATACTGTACAATAAATAATATTGTAGCAAAATAAGTTTTAATTATTATTCTTTCGGTTGAGTGGTGACGAATTAGAAAGAAATAATAATTAATGCTGTTTGAGCGGAAATATGCATGACGTAGAGATCATGGCGAATTCAGTGGGCGGACTTAGTAGTGTCCGTGTGGTATTTGATAGCAGAGAAATTCAGAAATTTTCAATCGTCGCTAAGCCTTGCGCCTTAATTGACTCTATTACTTTAATTAAAGTTTTATTGCACGGTTTTTATTTTCCCAGTCAATTATTGTTTTTGTGTGAATCTATATCCTTGCATTAGGCGCATTTTCAAGGATATCACAGCGTTACCCGATGCGATACTGTACAATAAATTAATATTGTAGCAAAATAAGTTTTAATTATTTTTCTTTCGGTTGAGTTGTGACGAATTAGAAAGAAATCCTTATTTTATCAATGGTGTAAAATTCTGGGGGTGTGGCTTTACTATACCGTAGAAACGCATGCAAAATTTCCCAAACTACTAAAGAGTATCTCCCTTATGCATGGCTCTTTCCTAAGATTGATTCTTTGGTTCACTTTTTCTGTCATTTTGGTTTTAATACTGTTTTTTAAATATTTATATGAGAATTCCAACCATTCGGCCACGGGCATCACGGAAGAGACATAAGTTGTCGAAATGCGCATCTGGTGCACAAAATTAAAATGTGTATATTCGTTGTATCTATAACAACAAAATATACGCCGGTTACTACCGGCCTACAATTAGAATCAACAAATATTGACACAATAAATATTATCCACGGGGCTAAACATAACGCACCTCTAATAAATTAATCAGAATTGCAAACGAATCATATCTACAAGCAGTGTTTGTTATCTGTCCTATGCGCCTGTGCTATCAGCAGTGGTCACTTGTCTCTGCCCAGCTCCACTCAATATTTTGACAAAAATGGGAGATCACGTGATCCATATTGTCATGATATTTAATTGGACATTCATCTTAATTACCGTCCGCAGAGAGCGACTCCGAGTTATCATCACTTCTGTTAACCTCGGCTGAACTCCATCACCAATTAATCACATTTGATATTTACCAGAACGTTTACATTGTTGTTATATTGTATGCTTTTGTTAAATAAAGCGCATTTCATCCAAGTAGCTTGTTCTGTTCATATTAAACCTATGATCCATGGCTTTCTATAAAGTGACTAGAGAAAGAGATCGTGTCTGAAACTCTTTCAAACGATTGCACCGTTACTATAACTTATGAAAAGTTTTCGGGAGGAACTTACCCCTGTGATATACTGTAAACTGTATGATTAAGATTAATGGCTTCTGATTCTGTGACCGAGTCTAAGGTTATCATTATAATGTATGGGAGTGAGAGAGTGGGAAGTTGCTTTTATAATGAGTCATTATATATCCTGTAGAATATCAGTTGCAATATAGTTTTAGAACGAAGCAGTTGTCTTTTATTCTTTAATGAGGCTTTTCCTGATATACAAACATTACATTGGCGACGAGGATGATGTTTAATCTGTTTAATCCGTATCAGTAGATCGCTAATAAAACTTTGTTCTTAAAAACGAGTAACATGGCTTTAAAATTCGAACTACCGTCAGTACCACCATTTGTAATTACTGGAGGTGAAACTTCAATATCGCAAAGATGGGACGATTGGCTAAAGCGATTCGAATATTTCTTAAATGCGTCCGGAGTCACAAATGCACGACAAAAACGATCCATGCTCTTAAATCTGGCTGGAGCCGAGGTACAAGATGTTTTTGACACTTTAACAGAAACAGGAGATGATTACGAAACGGCGAAAACAAAACTGAATGAATATTTTAAACCAAAATCCAATGTCGCATTCGAACGACATATATTTCGGCAACAAAGTCAAAAAGATAGTGAAAACGTCGATGCCTTCATTTCTAGACTGAAGTAATTATCATTAACATGTGAATTCGGCGATGATAACGAAAACCACATTCGTGATCAGGTGGTAGACAAATGTCAATCATCAATGCTGAGAAGAAAATTACTTAGAGAAAATGAACTCACACTAAAAAAAGTACAAGACATTGCTAGAGCTATGGAAATGGCAGATGCACAAGCCAACAAAATGGAAAGTCGTGAAAATGCAACTCAATCGAACCAAAATTCGGAAGCTGTAAATCATGTAAATAGAAAACCGTTGAATCAGGCGAGGAATCCGCAAGGAACAACGCAAATCATACAAATTCTCAAAGAAGAAGGTCTCAAAATAGACGCGAATCCAGGAATCGAAACAAAAATCAGGTAGACACAAGGGTTTGCTATAGATGTGGAGACAAAGGACATTTGCAGCGCGATTGTAGAAAATCGAAGAATCATTATTGTGAAAAATGTGGACGAAAAGGTCATTTTGACAAAATGTGCCGAACGAAAAATGTCAACTATGTGAATGAAAATGACACAGAAGAAAACGAAAACGCTGAACATGTTTTTGCTTTTAATGGATCTAGCGGTAAACTTACTCTGAGAATTGAAGGTAAGAAAACGAAAATTATGATTGACTCAGGCGCATCAATAAACATCTTAGACGAGCTAACTTTCAAAACTTTACCAAAAGAAAACATTACATTGAAGCCCAGCTGTGTCAAAATCTTTCCCTACGGAACACGAAAGCCGTTACAAATATTGGGTTCAACAAAACTTCAAGTCGAAACATCAGACATGATATCGAAAATCGACTTTTATATCGTAAAAGGTCAAAACGGAAATCTTCTTGGACGGAAAACATCAATTGACCTTGGTCTTTTAAAGATCTACGAACCGAATGTTAACGCGATGGCTATTGAAAACATTGACACTATTACGTCAAACTATCATGAAGTATTTGAAGGGCTAGGCAAGCTTAAAGATTTTAAGCTCAAAATTCACGTTGACCAGTCAGTTCAACCTATTGCGCAATCTGTCCGTAGAATGCCGTATGCTATGAGAAAACAAGTAGATGAACAAATCGACGAATTGCTTAAAGCAGATATCATCGAACGAGTTGAGGGTCCGACACCCTGAGTATCACCATTAGTTGCGGTACCAAAGAAATCTGGAGAAGTTCGTGTATGCGTAGATATGCGACAAGCGAACAAAGCAGTTATGCGTGAAAGATTTCCGATTCCGAACATCGATGAAATGTTGCAATCACTGAATGGAGCAACTGTATTTTCGAAATTGACTTACGATCCGGATATCATCAAATCGAGATAGATGAAAAATCTAGATCAATAACTACATTCGTTTGTCAGAAAGGTCTATTTAGGTACAAGCGTCTTATATTTGGAATTTCGTGTGCTTCAGAAATATATCAGAGAATCATCATGCAAGTGATACAAGGCATAGATGGAGCGAAAAATGTATCTGATGACATCATCATATATGGCAAGAACCAGAAGGAACACGACATTGCGTTGAAAAAGGTACTACAGAGGCTCAAAGAGAAGAATCTAACGCTTAACCGCACAAAGTGCAAGTTTAATCAGGAATCTCTGTCCTTCCTTGGCCATATTCTGTCAAAAGATGGTATTAAAGCCGATGAGCAAAAGATAAATGCAATAAATGCTACGAAAGTACCGAACAATCCAAAGGAAGTCCGTAGTTTTCTAGGATTAGTCAACTACATGTCAAGATGGATACCAAATTTTGCTACAGTAGCGGAACCACTTAGAAAATTGACTCGTAAGTCAACCGAATGGAACTGGAGCAATGAACATCAAAAATCGTTTGACACTTTGAAACAATGTTTGACAAAAGCACCAGTCATGGCATATTGCAAGCCGGGAGCAGAGACTAAAATCATAGTGGATGCTAGTCCATTTGGTCTGGGTGCTATTCTAGTTCAAAAACAAGATGACAACTCCGAGAGACCCGTATCGTATGCGAGCAGAACATTATCGCCAGTAGAAAGAAGATACTCGCAGACAGAAAGAGAAGCACTCGCAGTGCTATGGGAATGTCAGCATTACCATATATATTTATATGGAACCGATTTTTCCGTTATATCTGATCATAAGCCGCTTGAGAAAATCTACTCTTCAAAACCAACACCGAACGCACGTCTAGAGCGATGGGTACTCAAACTCCAACAATACCGATTCAAAGTAGTCCATGAACCAGGATCTACAAATGCTGCAGATATATTATCTTGTTCACCATTCCTAAGGTCTATGTCAAAGTCCGATGACTGGAATGACGCTGAAACGTACGTAAATTACGTAACAAATCATGCTGTACCTCAAGCGCTTACACTGGATTTGATCCGTAAGGAGTCTGAAAACGACGAAATACTAAGAAAGGTTAGACAGTGTATAACCGCGGACTCGTGGAGTAAAAGCGAAGAATTAAAGCCGTATCACAAAATAAAACATGAGCTTTGCGTGAACGACAATATTTTACTACGAAACAACCGAATCGTTGTACCAGCAAATCTCCGAGATCGCACATTACAACTCGCTCACGAGGGTCATCAAGGAATCGTTAAAACGAAACAGTTACTACGAGGAAAAGTATGGTGGCCAAACATTGACAATGACGTAGAACAAGCAGTAGGATCTTGTCACACTTGTCAATTAGTATCTCCAATCAATGCACCAGCATCACCTGTTCATTCAACAGAACTACCGAATACACCATGGGAAACGATTGGAATAGATTTAACAGGTCCGTTTCCAACAGGAGAGACTATATTATCTGTTATAGATTACTATTCCCGATATCCTGAAATCGCAATCTTGAAATCTACAACAGCAAGCGTGATTATCAAACACTTGACAAAAATATTTGCTACCAATGGAATACCAAAGAAAATCGTAAGCGATAATGGATCCCAATTTGTATCTAAAGAATTCATGCAATTCACAATGGAAAGTGGGATAACACACAGGAAAGTTACACCGTATTGGCCAGCTGCGAATGGAGAAATTGAAAGGTTTAACGCGGAATTGAAAAAGGCTATTCAAAGATACCGAATCGAAAAAATAGACTGGAGAATTGCAATTTACAATTTCTTAATGTATTACCGTGCGACACCTCATTCGACTACGGGAGCTGCCCCTGCACGTTTATTGTTCAACCTAGATATCAGAACAAAATTGCCACAAATTACCGGAAAATCCCACGGTTCGAAAAAATCAGAGCAAAGGATAAGCTGATGAAAACCAGAATGAAACATTATGCCGATAAAGGAAAGCGCGCCGTCATAAATTACAAACCAGGGAATAAAGTGCTTGTCAAAAAAGCGAAGGGAGGAGTAAACAAATACGATCCGCCCTAAGAATGTGAGCCGTACAAAGTTCTTTATCAGAAAGGGACGACCGTGTTCATGATTGACAAGAATGGCAAAACATTGTGTCGACATCAGAATCACGTGAAACTTTATCGCTAACTAATTGTTCATAAACAGTACACGTGTATTCATTGTATCATGCTTACCATTATATTCAGTACGAGTGATGAGTGAAAGATTTCGATAAGTTCTTAATGAAATTTTATTTACATAAAGTGACATTGAACAAATGAACTATTATAAATTAATATGTGACTTAGCAGTAATACATTTGATGAATAAAAATAATAATTTTTAATCTGAGTTAAGAAGGGATGTGATATACTGTAAACTGTATGATTAAGATTAATGGATTCTGATTCTGTGACCGAGTCTAAGGTCTAAGGTTATCATTATAATGTATGGGAGTGAGAGAGTGGGAAGTTGCTTTTATAACGAGTCATTATATATCCTGTAGAATATCAGTTGCAATATAGTTTTAGAACGAAGCAGTTGTCTTTTATTCTTTAATGAGGCTTTTCCTGATATACAAACATTACAACCCCCCCCTCTCCTCAATGGTAGGGGAACACCTCGCCCGCACTTATTTCTACGCGCCTATGAGACCTGCGCGGACCTCCCCACAGGCAGAGTTTTGGAATCGTCACTGAAGAGAAGATTCCGTAAGCTAATTGGATTGACCTAAAATGTCTGCAGCGATACCTATACGCTGTTTGCATTGACCCACAAGAGTACTCGTGCTTAACTAATATGCAATTGCGCACTAGAACAAAGAAGTGATAAAGCAGAAGTTTTTAGATAATGCGTAGATCTATATGTAAGTGTTACATGTAATCTTAACGTGATATTCATTTATAGTCTTTACATATTAAAGTGTGACCGGGATATAGGACAATACATATTCAGTAATAACGATATACAATACTTTGAGTAAGAAGAACTAATCTACTTATCAGAGCACGAGCGAGATACGTCCTTTCTAGACATCCGATTGCGTATGTGCCGACTGTCCTGCACGACTCTCCGCTGGTTTGTTTCACTACACCCCTCCCCCTTTTATTTTGGGCGGGCTTAGGGTCCCTTTTGTTATTACTAAACTTTAATATTAAGTAGAGGCCAACAAGGAAAAGTTCCCTAACTAATGGGCCTAAACAAACGAAACTAAATGACAACGGGAAAGTACTTAATGTATTTACATTAGGCTACCCCCCCCTTTTTGTTTTTACTGGGGAGGACATACTTCTTCTCCACCGAGGATGGACTTAAAGGCTGCCAGACCATTCAAAAAGGTGGCCCGGCAGACCTATATATCGGATGACCTCCCCTACAAACAGTGGGGTCATGGGGAAAGGAGCCCCAACTGGGAAGGATGGCGAGCACGACTCTACTAAGAGTCTTGCCGTTGGGATCTGGCATAGCCCCTCCTCTGCCTGCGTGAACTCCACCACAGAGCCGTTTATGCTGAATTACACCTTAAAACGGCATCTCGGCCATGATGCTACCGTGGTGGGAGACCCCGGAAATCCTTGAAGGATTACCGGCTGGTCATAATCCACGCAGACCCCAGCCAGGGCATGATACCATACTTTACTGATGGTACCATGGCTGCTCACTCCTTCGTCATGGCAGTGGAGGATTATGGGGTATCGGCGTTCACTTGACCCAGATGGGCCTGGATCAGATCCATAGCCCCAACTATATCCCCTATTATCCTATTTTCCCCTAATATCCCATCCTTGTCGCCAGTCAAGTGTGACCGGGATATAGGACAATAAATATACAGTAAAGAAATCGATATACGATACAAAGAGTAAAAAGAACTAATCGACTTGCCAGAGCACGAGCGAGATACGTCCTTTGTAGACAAATCCGATTGCGCATGCGCTGACTGTCCTGCTCGACTCTCCGCTGGTTTGTTGCACTACAAGCATCAGCGGCCATTTTGGAGACGTTCACTAAAACTTATACGTGGACTTGAGAATGTCTGACGCGGCTTGAAAACGAAAACTTGGATTTCTCTTAAAGTTTTGAAATATTTTTCCTTGAAACTTGCTGCAAGTATTGTTATTGAAACATTCCTTTCACGCCAAATATTCAAATTTTCATTTTGAGGCAGTGACATGGCACAACTCGTTAAATATGATTTTCATCGATAGATTCGTTGACATTTTGTTTTAGTTTTACCAGTACGTGGGTGCAGTGTTTTGGACACAATTTTGAATTTCGAGTTTGGGCAGTCAGAGGATATACGCAATGATTTTACGTAATTGATGCAATAGCTAGAACACGGTTTCTCGGATAGTTTTCCAGATGACACATATGTAGCATGGACATATTCATCCTTGCAGATAACTTGTTTATTTACCACTGTGGGGTGGGATGCGACCCGTGATGGGGGACGGGATCCTGGTGTCTGAGGATATTTTCAGACTGTGTGTTTGTCTTTGTCCAACACTAGGGGCGAAACGGTTTAGGAATTTTTTCGGTTCGGTTACAAAGTGATGAGGATATGAAATAACATAATTCGTTCATGCATAGATCTAGTGTTGTATCTAATGTCAGTTTAACTCGGTATATTAGGCTTATATTTTTATTCCAGGTCTACCATAAAGACAGATGTCAAGGTGTATGTCTATATGGTAAATAACAAATCACTGAATAGTGCTGACTTACTAGCTCATGGAAATAATGAAGTGTGTTAACAACTTAACACTAAACAGATCAGGGGTATGAAATCATGAATGAGAATTCATATAATTCAATATTCATTTCTAATGTAGAGTTAGTAACTTACATTAAAAATGTATATTGAATTATCTGTACATAATTTTGGTCAAGTGTCGGGGTAAAATACTTCACACTTTAGATCGCGAGCTCCGCTTGCCTACCATCGCCATTTGTAATTGTTTACTGGTATCACTAAACACCCAACACGATACCATACAAATACGGCGCTGAATTATTGTATGTACAGTAGACGATACACCGCATCTACCATGTTAATGTTTAAATTACAACATTTATGTTTCATAAGATTTACGTGTCTTGTCGAGATAGGTACTATGTTTATATGTCAATAGTTTTGAAGTCATGTTTTACGGGGGGTTTTGGTTAAATAGAATGACCTCTAAAATGAGTTTTTTAACCAAACCGAAATCCGGAATTGTGAACAGAATCGAACGTTTCTGTGCCGCGGTACAACGGTTATCTACCGAACCTAAATAAAAAAAATGCGTGCACCACGAGTTGTTAGAAAATCCCTTCCTAATACAATACTAACTGTGCTCCGCTTCTGGCTGACATATTCCTTTATTCATACGAAGCTGAGTTCATTCAGTCTTTGCTTTCGCAAGGGAAAAAAAAAACAATTGGCTCTTGGCTTCAATTTTACTTACAGATATATAGATGACTTGCTTTCAATTAATAATCCTTCATTCGCGGATTACCTTAGCTTCATCTATCCAAGTGAACTGGAGGTCAAAGAAACCACAGAAACTAGTAATTCTACTTCGTATTTAGATATTATGTTGTCTTTCGACATTAATGGTCAATTGAACACCTCACTATATGACAAACGTGACGATTTCAATTTCGCTATCACAAACTTTCCTTTCATAAGTAGCAACATTCCATCATCGCCCGCATACGGCGTATTCATATCTCAGTTAATACGTTATTCCAGAGCATGTTCAAATTACAATGACTTTGTTCTGAGGGCTAGGCGACTTTCAGTTAAGCTGCTCAACCAGGGTTATATATGTGCTAGACTAGCATCGTCACTGAGGAAGTTCTACGGTCGTTACGAGACTCTTATTACTCCATATGATATCTCGTTATCCAGACTTTTAAATGATATTCTGGACTGAGACCGATTCCGATCACTTTACACAGATTTGACACCTTCTATACTAGAAGGTTACCTACTTCGACTTCTCCATATATAGATACATATGGAATTCACACGATTTGACTTTTTCTACGGGGTATATGTGACGGGTGTTGCTAGCAAGCAGGAGATGCTCACTCTCCCCGGGCACCTGATCTCACTCCATCACAGGGGTTCACATATGCTCTTCAGGTAGACATATTTTGTTACTTTCCATTTGTTTTTCATTTTCACTGATTTTGTATGTCCTATGGTTTCATGATTTTTGGATTTATCCATCATCTTTACATATAACATTTCTATTCATACTTGGAGTAACATAGAATGTTGAACAATTTTATTCCCTCCTATAATTATTTCTAAATGGATTAAACCATCTATTTTTAATTCTTCCCCATTTACTGATTGAAACGTTATCCTACGTTAAGTAATTTTGGTGGGTCCTTTATCTCTTCAAATACCCCCCGTGTGGTTCCCGGGGTGATAAGAATAGGACCTCCGTACCTCTTGCGTGTCGTATAAGGCGACTAAATGAGGCACCCGGGGAATTCTTATAAAAGATTCCCAAGCACCCTCTTGCTGGTCGCGGTTATAGACCAAATGAGGCATCCTGTTTGCCGTAGGATGCAACCCGTGTCGTTGGAGGACGGGATCCTGGTGGCTGAGGGCATTTTCAAACTGCGGTTTGTTTGTGTCCAACACTCCACTTTGGCCGTTACTTCAGCTAGACGGGCGGTCGGATGGGCCCGATCCTGATCAATCGGCTTTGTCATGTCAAGCCCTCATCTATCTTGCTTATTCCATCTTGACGTACTATGCATATTGTGTAGTTTTGTCTAGTTTTATGTCATTTATTGCGTATTCCTATTTTTCATTTGAGAAGGCGGTGGCTTATGGGTCAATCGATTGTAAATTTAAAGTATTTGCATGTCATTAACTGTTATGAAATGTTTCTTGACTGGTACCCGAGTTACTTTTTCTGCAGTTAAATGCATTTCTTTACTTTATGGTCGAGTATACTCTCACAACCACTCCAGTGCATTGCTGTCGGAGATCCACAGTGTATTGCCTGGTCCCTGTAGACACTCCCTGGAGGGTGGGTGGTTGTGGGAATGAATTTTGATCTTTTCTCATGGCGTCCTCTACACAAAACCACCAAACTTTGAATAAACGAAAACGTCTTTTGGACAATATTGATAATACTGTTGTACAACCTGATGATGACTGGTCTCGTTTTCTGGTCATATCTTCTGAAGATGGTGCTTTAGCTAAGGCTTCGCCCTTCTTAGTTGATAAAACTATTCAATCTGTTGCCGGAACAGTTAAAAACGTTACCAAGCAAAGGAACGGACATCTTATAGTCGAATGCTTGAAGAAACAACAATCAATTAATTTACTAACATTGGACCACATCGGTCACATACCTATAAAAGTGTCTGTTCATCATACGCTTAATACGTGTCGCGGTATTTTGAGAGATAAGGATAGGACTCTCACTTCGTTATCAGATGAAACAATACTCGCGGAATTGAAGAGCCAGAAAGTCGTAGGTGTACGGCGATTTATAATCAAAAAGGATGGCAAAGACATTAAAACAAATACTTTCCTCCTTACGTTCAGTACACCCTCTGTACCCCCGAAAATAAAGCTAGGCTATGTTACAGCCAACGTAGAACTATATTATCCATCACCGTTGCGCTGTTTTACTTGTCAAAAATTTGGCCATTCACGGTACAGATGCAATCGAAAAAAAAGTATATGTCATCGTTGTGGTCATGAAGAAGTTGAAAATATAGTTGTAGATGAATTTGATGGTGAAGTCATGGATCATGGGGATGCCCATTTTCAAATGCCTTGTGACTGTACACCCTTTTGTGTGAACTGTAAGGGGAACCACTGTTCATCCTCGAAACAATGTCCCGCGTATTTACGCGAAGTTGAAATTATAAAAATAAAAGTTGAGAGAGGTGTTTCTTTTTACGAGGCAAGAACGTTGTATGAAGCTTCCCATGCTCGTTCATTGGCAACAAATAGTTACGCTGCTGCCGTTCTCACAAAGAAAACAGCAACTGTTGGTTGTCAAACTGAGATTTGCGGTATTCAAACTGAATTACCAAGTCCACCTTTCAATGTAAAAAGTTCCTCGACTTCATCATCAAAGTCATCTCAAGCGTCATCTTCGCATGTTAAACCACCTGTGCCAACAAAACCGAGTCAGTCATCGAAAAAAATACAAAATAAAAGTAAAACAAATAAACAATCTTCTAATACGTGTGTTGCACACGCAGCTACGAAAAATAGATTTGATATTTTAGGAGAGGAGGGTGAAGTACATCCTTCTGCTCCTAATATACGAGCTAGTGAGAATTCTCACAATGTCGATACACGGGATTGTAGTAAATCCCCAACTAAAAGAGGTCGCAAGCCTTCTCTTGCTCGTCTCAAAGAGAAATGAATAATTCGGATAATATAATTCAGTGGAATTGTAGAGGTTTAAAAGTTAATTTTAATGAATTGAAAATTCTCGATCAAAACTTCTCTCCAGCAGTATTATGTTTACAGGAGACCCATCTTAAGGACACAGATTCTTTTCAATTTAAAAACTTTTCACAATATAATGTTTATAGTAATAATGAAAGAGCTGCGGGTGGCTCGTCAATTTTTATTAGAAATTCTATCTTGCACAGTAGTGTTATTTTAAACACACCTTTACAAGCTATCGCTGTGCGTGTTACATTACATAAAACAATAACGTTTTGTTCAATATATTTTCCTCCGACTTTAAATATAGATCGTAGAGAATTGGACAACTTGGTTGAACAACTACCTAAACCATTTATCATATTGGGTGATTTTAATGCTCACAATATCTTGTGGGGCAGTGATAGCAATGATGCTAAAGGTGATATAATTGAAGATTTTATAGCAAAACATGGTTTATGTGTCTTTAATGATGGGTCTAGTACCTATTTACATCCAGGACATGGTACTTATACTTCAATAGATCTTACTATAACTGATCCATCGCTTTTTACTGACTTTGTGTGGTCAGTTCATGACGATTTGTGTGGAAGTGATCATTTTCCACTTATATTAAAAAGTAATATTGCATCAAGTAATACATGTATTCCACGTTGGAAGCTAAATAAAGCTGACTGGAGTCAATTCCAATCTGATTGTCTTGCAAATCTAAATCAAGTAAATCATTTAAGTAAAACTGATCCTATTCTTTCGTTTACAAATACACTTGTTCAGATTTGTGAGAAGAATATTCCCAAAACCTCTACGTTTCAAAAAAAGAAATATAATCCTTGGTTTGACGATACTTGTGAAAGTGTTATCAGAGATCGTAAAAGGGCCGAAAAGGTATTCAAAAAGCATCCTATTACTTCTAATTTAAATAAAGTTCGTCAGTGTAGAGCTGCTGCCAGGCGCACAATCAATCATAGCAAACGTTTATCATGGAGAAATTATGTCTCTAAAGTTAATACTCGAACGCCTACCAATAAGGTATGGAAGATGATAAATAAAATTAAAGGCAAAAATACTTCAAATACTGTTAAACATCTTGTTCATAATTCTGATGTTTTAACATCTAAGCAGGATATTGCTAATTGTTTAGGGGAGACCTTTTCGAAAAACTCTTCTTCTGATAACTGTCTTCCTCAGTTTCGTCGTATTAAACAAAAATCCGAAAAAATAAAATTGAAGTTTGAATCAAATAATCAAGAAGACTATAATGAGCCCTTCTCGATCGAAGAATTACATTATTCGCTACAGTGCTCTAACGATACTGCAACTGGTCCAGATGAAGTGCATTATCAAATTTTAAAACATCTTCCATTGGAATCTTTACATATTCTACTAAATATATTTAATTACATATGGTTGAATGGCGAGTTTCCACAATCGTGGAGAGAATCTATTGTTATTGCAATTCCCAAGCCTGGAAAGGACCATACTGATCCTATTAATTATAGGCCGATATCTTTAACGAGTTGTATATGTAAAAGTTTAGAACGTATGATTAATGAGCGTCTTGTCTGGTTCCTGGAACACAACGATGTTCTCACTGATATTCAGTGTGGTGTTAGGAAGCAGAGAAGTACCACTGATCATCTTGTGCGCCTTGAAACATATATTCGTGATGCTTTCATAAATAAACAACATGTAGTTTCTATCTTTTTCGATCTGGAAAAGGCGTATGATACGACCTGGAAATATGGTATTTTAAAGGATTTATATGATATGGGTTTAAGAGGCAGTTTGCCTGTTTTTATTTCAAATTTTCTAAAAGATCGACGTTTTAATATTCGACTGGGGTCCCATATTTCTGATTCTTTTGAACAGGAGATGGGCGTTCCACAAGGAAGTATACTATCTGTTACTCCTTTTAGTATTAAAATAAATAGTTTGGCACAGGTGTTGAAAAACGATATCGATGGTTCTTTATATGTTGATGACTTTTTGATATGTTGTTGCGGGAAAAATATGAATATGATAGAACGGAAACTTCAGTTGTGTTTAAATAATATATTTCAGTGGTCAATTGAAAATGGTTTTAAATTTTCGAAAAATAAAACTTCTTGTGTGCATTTCTGTCAAAATAGACGAATGCATAATGACCCTGAACTTTTTATGGACGGTAATAGAATAAATGTTGTAAATGAAGTTAAATTTCTTGGTCTTATATTTGATAAACGACTGTCTTTTATACCGCATATAAAGTCATTAAAAGTAAAGTGCTTAAAAGCCTTAGATATATTAAAAGTGTTATCTAGTGCAGAGTGGGGTGCTGAAAGTACAACCTTGCTCCAGCTTTATAGATCGCTGGTCCGATCGAAGCTGGACTATGGTTGTATTGTTTATGGTTCAGCCAGAAAGTCCTATTTACAGCTTCTGGACACCATACATCACCAGGGCTTGAGATTAAGTCTTGGTGCTTTCAGGACCTCACCTGTACAAAGTTTATATTCGGAAGCAAAAGAACCATCTTTGAAGGAAAGAAGAATTAAATTAACATTACAATATATTATTAGATTGTATGCAAACCCATCAAATCCTGCATTTAATTGTGTCTTTAAGCCGAAGTATGAAATGAAATATGATTATAAACCGAATAGCATTAAAAATATAGGCTTACGTGTTCGACCACTTATCGAGGAAGCTGATATCACGCTGCCTGATATAGATAAGTACGAAATATCTTCTTCGCCGCCATGGTTAATGAAGAGACCTACAGTCATACTAAAATTAGCAGATTATAAGAAACAAGATACTAATTCTCTGCAATATAAACAAATGTTTTCTGAAATCGCTTCTTTTCACTCTGATTATAAATCATATTATACAGATGGTTCTAAGGATGATGATAGAGTTGCAGCTGCTGCAGTAACTGATAACGACGTTTCTTTATCTATTCGTTTACCTAATAATAGTTCTGTATTTACAGCGGAAGCTAAAGCTATAATGTTAGCTCTAAATGATACTGAAAAAAACAAATATTCAAAAAGTATTATTTTTTCTGACTCTTTGTCGTGTCTTCAGGCTATTAAATATTTCAATACAAGTAATCTGTATGTTCTGAGAATTTTAGAGAAAGTCCATTCCCTGTTATCAAATAATTTTGAGATTGTATTTTGTTGGATTCCAGGACATATGGGTTTAGTCGGTAATATTAAAGCTGATACAGCAGCAAAAGAAGCTTTACATAGGTATAGTACTGTAGGTAAAATTCCTTATACAGATTTAAAATCATGTATATTAAATTATATTGAGAATTTAACGCAAGAAGCCTGGGACCATGAAGTTAACAATAAACTTCATGATTTCAAGCCAATTTTTAAACATAAACTACATTTTAATCATAATAACCGTCGAGACGAAGTCGTTACTTATAGACTCCGCATGGGGCACTCTTGGATAACTCATTCATACCTTTTAAAGGAAGAGCCTCCTCCAGAGTGTATCCCTTGCGGATGTCTATTAAGTATAAAACATATATTGTTAGAATGTGCAGACACTGCACACATTCGAAATCAGTATTATACCGTACAAACTATGAGTGAGTTGTTTGAGAATATCAGTATTTCGAAAATTCTGGAATTTTTAAAAGAAGTTAAATTATATAATAAAATATAATATATTGAAATATAACGTATTTTAATTGTACATGCATGTATATTTTAGCAATTTCATTTATGTGTAGATACGATATACAATGAGAGCTGGTCTTTCTTAGATATTTTAATTGCTCGTTTTAATTTGTTTTGACTATGTTAACTGGTGACCGTCGCCATATGGGTGAAATATTCCCGGCGCGACGTAAAACAATAATATATCTATCTATCTATCTATCTCTTCAAATACAACCTATGAATTAAAGAAACTTCTGCACCAGTGGTAACTAAAGAGCTATATTTTTGCTTTCCAATTGTAATTAAACATCAGTTTGGACTGCCCGACAAATTAATTACCCGTCTTTTTGTGACCTATTCTAAGCATTCCCCGTTGGTCCTGAAGAAGGGGCGTCTACTCGTTTCCCTGTTGATTAAGATAGGCAAGACCATCACGCTTGATATGACCTTTCTTTTTACAGAAATAGCACACATACTCTATGTGTGGGTTCTGAGTCCCTTTATTATTCTTACTTATTAAATAATTAGAGACTTCATTTACTGTGTCCACGGCGAGAATTCGCCGTATTGCGATTGTTGCGTTTACAATAAGAGCACCAAGTATTTGGCCTTCGCTGGGGTCGAAAATGATCAATTTTCATAGGAACGTGACCCTTTTTCATTTATCAGGAAATTTTCTTTACTGAAGTTTGGGTTCCCGGTCTTTAATCTGACCCGTTTACGGAAATTTTCTTCTGTCATGGCAACATGTTGCAAGTCTCGGGGGTTCTCGCTCATGACGTTAACTTTCAAGTAGTCGTATAGCAACCCGTCCGTTAAAATAAAAATTGACCAAATTCTCGCGAGTTCCAGTCTCCATGAGATCTTCATAGGCGATCTCCGAAAGTTCTCCATGAGATCTTCATAGGCGATCTCCGAAAGTTCAACCGTCTGATCGCCGAAAGCCACCAACTCTTCATTGTTTGTTTTAAATTTAGTAACAAGACCTGCGCATGTTGCTTGTCGCAACCCATGTTGAATTCCCTGCATTTGATGGCCCAATGCGTTGATTAATTCTTGTACCTCTGCCATTTTCTTTAAGTATAAGAATTAATAATGACGATCATAAGCCCGTATAAAATGAAAAGCTAAGGGAAACACAAAGTCAACTTACTTTTTAGCGATTTCTCTTCTACCAATCAGAGTCCAATCCAGGTCTAAGGCAGCCAAATTAACAATTCTGTATGTTAGATAGCACACGGTTCTTTAAGGAGTCTGGTGGTTAAACATTAGTTAAAAGAAACTACTAAAGTTAACTAACAATGACAACGAATCCCATAGACTAACTTTTAGTAATCTAAACAAATTTCTATTATACAGTTACAATTTGCAATTAAAGAGATAATAAAATTGACAAATTACAACAGTAAAATTGACAAATTACAACAGTAAGTTTTATTGTAGAGATTTGATAATAAATAGAGCCAATAGAGAGCGAGACCCCCAAGTCAAAGTTTCTTGCGTGATGGTCGAGTGCCGCAGTTTGGATCCAAATCGGAATCTGACCAGCCTATCGACCGCTATACGAAATATCTCCATTGACGAGCGGTACTTAATTTGAAATGACATTTGTTGTTACCACAATAATAGTGAAAGTTCCATGATAGTTCAAATCTATTAAATTATAAGTTACCTTGTCCCTCTAGCTATAGATGACTTCGGTGAATAGTTCCATGTATAGTTTTTGGATTTTTATAGGTTTTCATGTCCTTTCAGGTGGAGATGACGCCGGTGAAAAATTCAGTGAAAAGGTTTAGAATAGTCTGTCCATTTACCGGGTTACATCCACGTAACGAAGCGGATCCAGGTAGAAGGTATATGATGACTTTCTTACACAGTAGCATGAACAGAGAAAAACGTTACTAAACAGGGACATGGAAATCCGTTTGTTGAGTGTTCAACAAAACCATCATTGAACCGCCACACTTCAGACCACATCGGTGATTTTCCGTTTACAATATCGCCTCATCGTGACCTTAATTCTACTAAAGGTGTTTGGAGGGACAGAGACAGAATATTATTAAATGTCCAACGATGAAATACTCTGCGAATTGAAAAAATCAAAATAAGGTCAACTGAAGATTAATAATTACTGAGAATGATTTACTTGCATGTTTTATGAAGGCTAGGGAGAAGAAATTCTGGATATCAATCCTCTCTTTCTCTTATATACAATAAAGCAATTGTCTGTTGTATGGCAAGGCTGTTAAACACAAAACCATTGAATACGAAATCTAATTTTGATTTTCAACACAACATTTAGAATGGCATAGATTAAAATACGCCTTAATATGATCTTCAGCACAAACAAAAAGAGAGTGGCTTGAAGATTGAAAATGCCTTGGGGCTAATCTTCATCACAATCATCAAAATGGCATGAAGAATTTCCATCGATTTTGGTGGTCGCATGTCCAAGTGCACAGATGCAAATGCTGTTTCTTTCCTTTTATAAGCAGGAGTACATTTTTAGCTTTATCCTTCGAAAAGTATGGAGAATCTGTCTTTATCAGTAGAGACCTCTAAGAATTGCATGAAGGCCATTTAGTTAATTGTGGTAAAATGCATTAACGGCAACCGTCACACCAAAATATGAATCGGGGAACTTGCTTAATTATGCCTTTACTATTTCAGCTCTCCCACAAAAATTGCACATGTATCTTTTGCTGTTTAGTGCAGTGAGCTTACAGCTGCAACCGCCCACGAGCATAAAGTGGACTGTAATTGGCTCCCTATACCCCCATAAATGGAGTACCAAGGCCTGATTAAGTTAGGCCGTCATCGGTAGTTTACAGAATATTTCTTCCTGTTGTGACCTTTTGGAAAATGCAACAGTTCCACATTCTTCCAGTGCTACGACTCTTGGGTAGTCCAACAACTGCTGAAGAACTCGGGTGTGTTCAACTTTGAGACTTTCACAATGTTTTGGATGAACTCCCACTCCGATTCTCCAAGGACCCTTTACTTTAAAGTCTGTCGACGATCATGACTTGGGTTCACTGAACACCATTATTCCTCCAACTGCATGGATTTCCACACCATGCTTTGAGACAAATGCATCTAATTAACTATATGTTAACAACTCATCCACAGTATGTCTATGGTCCACATTCCAGAGGGTTCTTTAAAAGGTTGATCTAGATAAAATGGCTGTCCTAAATGCATGGAGTGTCCTTTAGAACGGAGAACCCGAAATTTCTCCCTTTCTGCTATCTGACACCTCCTCCACGAGAATAAACTCTAAATCTGAGGGTAGTTCCTTACATAGATCTTGATCCGTTTGTTGGTTTTGGGCAGCAGAAATAGATCTTGCAGTCCTGAAATTAATTGCGAACTCCTATCACTAGAGGATAGTTGATAAATTTTCTTCCGCTGTTCAGTACTGCAAGCATTTAGAATAGCAATTAAACACCGATGATGAAATACTCTGCGAATTGAAAAATGAAAATGACGTTAACTGAAGATTGAGTATCATATGGTCCACATTCCAGAGTTTTCTTTAAAGTTGGATCTAGATATAAATGGCTGTCGTAAATGCAAGGAGTGTCTTATAGAAACGAGAATTCGAAATTTCTCCCTCACTACTATCTGACACATAAATCTGAAGCAGTTCTTTACATAGATCTTGATCTCTTTGTTGGTTTTGGACAGATCGTAGAAGGACTTCTTGCAGTCCTGGGGGCAGGCGTGGTGTAGTGGTTAAGCGCCTGGATTGCGGCGCCGACGATCCGGGTTGCGCCACTATGTTTAAGAGGTTGGTAACCTCCTGCTTCCATGTCGCGATATAACTGAAATATTGTTGAAACCGACGTAAAACAACAACCAACCAACATCTTGCAGTCCTGAAACTAATTGTGAACTCCTATCACTAGAGGATAGATGATAAATTGTGTTCAGTACTGCAAGCATTTAGAATAGCAATCAAACACTGGTGATGAAATACTGTGCGAATTGAAAAATGAAAATGAGGTTAACTGAAGATTAAGTATTACAGAGAATAATTTATACATGTTTGATGAAGGTTAGGTAGAAGAAATTCTGGATATCTATCCTCTCTTCCTCTTATATCTAATAATAAAACAATTGTTTATTGTATGGCAAGGCTGCTAAACATAATACTATGAAATACGAAATATAATTTTGATTTTCAGCACGAAATTTAGAATGGCATAAAGATAAGAATAGGCCTTAGTATGATCTTCAGCACAAAAAGGAGAGAATGGCATAAAGAATAAAAATGATTTGGAACTACTCTCCAGCACAAATATGAAAATGGCATGAAGAATCAGAATTCTTTGGACTCGTAAAATGTTTTTGAATTATGAGTAGTCATTTGCATCAATTCTGCTGGTCGAATGTCCAAATGCACAGATGCAAATGCTGTTTCTTTCCTTTTATAAGCAGGAGTATTTATTTTCGCTTGACCTGGTGAAAGTATGGATGACCTCTAAGAATTGCGTAAAGGCCATTTAGTTGATGGTGGTCAAATACAGTGACAGCAGCTGTCACACCAAAATATGATCGGGGAACTTGCTTTACCATGCCATAAGTATTTCAGCTCTCCCATAAAGAAATGCACATGTATCTTTTGCTGTTTAGTGCAGTGAGCTTACAGCTGCATCCGCCCACGAACATAAAATTGGACTGTAATTGGCTCCCTATATCCCCCTCAAATCGAGTACCAAGGCTTTCACAATGTTTTGGATGAAATCCCACTGCGACTTTTCAAGGACCCTTGACTTTAAAAGTCTGTTGAGGGACATGATTTGGGTTCACTGAACACCATTATTCCTCCAACTGCATCGATTTGCACACCATGCTTTGAGACAAATGCATCTGAGTAACTATATGCTAACAACTCATCCACAGTATGTCCATTGTCCATATTCCAGAGTTTTCTTTAAAGTTCGATCTAGATATAAATGGCTGTCGTAGATTCAAGGAGTGTCTTTTAGACAGTTTCTCCCTCACTACTATCTGACATCTAATCCACGAGAATAAACTCCCCTAAATCTGAGGGCATTTCCTTACATAGACCTTGATCTGTTTCTTGGTTTTTGGTAGATTTTGGAAGAAATAAATCTTCTTGCGGTACTGAAACTAATTGTGAATAATCACTAGAGGATAGATGATAAATTTTGTTCAGCTGTTCAGTACTGCAAGCATTTAGAATAGCAATCAAACACTGATGGTGAAATACTCTGCGAATTTTGAAAAATGAAAATGAGGCTAATTGGCGATTAAGTATTACAGAGAATAATTTACTCATGTTTGATGAAGGTTAGGGAGAAGAAATTGGAAGAAATTCTGGATACCTTAGGACTCGTAAATCTTTTTTTGAATTCTGAGTAGTCATTTGCACCAATTCCGGTGGCTGCATGTCAAAGTGCACAGATGCAAATCCTATTCGTTTCCCTATATAAGCAGGAGTATTTATTTTCGCCTGACTTGGTGGAAAGTATGGATGACATCTAAGAATTGCGTGAAGGCCATTTAGTTGATGGTGGTCAAATACAGTGACAGCAGCTGTTACACCAAAATATGATCGGGGAACTTGCTTTACCATGCCATAAGTATTTCGGCTCTCCCATAAAGAAATGCATATGTACCTTTTGCTGTTTAGTGCAGTGAGCTTACAGCTGCATCCGCCCACGAGCATAAAGTGGACTGTAATTGCTCCGTCTATCCCCTTCAAATGGAGTACCAAGGCCTGATTAATTTAGGCCGTTATCGGAAACTTACAGAATACTTCTTCCTGTTGTGACCTTTTGGAAATTGCAACAGTTCGCTCCAGGGCACATTCTTCCAACGCTACGACTCTTGGATCATCTAACAACTGCTGAAGAACTCGGGTGTGTTCAACTTTGAGACTATCACAATGTTTTGGATGAACTCCCACAGCGACCCTCAAGGGACCCTTGACTTTAAAGTCTGTAGACGGGATATGGCTTGGATTCACTAAACACCATTATTCCTCCAACTGCATCGATTTGCACACCAGGCTTTGAGGCAAATGCATCTGAGTAACAATGCTAACAACTTATCCATAGTATGTCCATGGTACAAATTCCAGAGTTTTCTTTAAGGCCAATTAAATTTAATAACCAGATTTTCATCCACCAACAAAAATTTTAGTTGGGCGGGTGGGAGGATTTTATTTTTTATTTTTTGTGTAGCAAATATTTACATCACTTGGGTATTCAAAGTTGTTGGTCTAAGTGAGCAGTTGTGATGTGACTTTTATTAAAACTAGTAAATGTGTATTTTCCTTCAATTTTGTGGAATAGAAAACAGATTACACTTTCTGCTGTACATTTCGGGCAGCATTTGACCAAAACATGCTTAATAGGAAGCATTTTTTTATCAAATGCTACCTGAAATGCACAGCAGAAAGTGTGATCTGTTTTCTACTCCACAAAAGTCAAAACTTTAATAGTCACAACACAAGTTCTTACTCAGACCAACAACTTTGAAAACCCAAGTGATGTCATTTGAAACAAAATCTGACTGTAGCTTTTAATCAAATTATAAGAGGAATAAATAAACTATCTGTTTATTAATAATAGAACAAAATCAAAAACAATATAACAAGATGAAACAACATTTTGACTAGATAATAACTCACATTAATATCAAATTGTATCTGTCAATATTGTCCTGGGAACAAATTGATGAAAATTTGAAATTTCATACACATACAATTTCAAACTATTTCGGAGAAAAGAAATTTCTGGTACGTTTTTCAACAAGTTTGTTGCCTTTCTCTTTGCAAACAATGCACAAAGGATAAAATTTTTGTGCATCTACATCACCTTCTTCCTCATCTTCAATGTTATTTGTACCACAGTAAAAACATACACGTTCGAAACCAGCTGAATAATAAGGAATTTCAATGGTACAATTACATGTAAGATTCTTCTTAAAAAACACAGTTTTCAATACATGATTTTCAGCCAGTTCCAATTCATCAAATGAAGCCCCACAAGAGTATGACAGCTCTGCAAGTAATTTTACTAGTTGTGTTCTTTTAGCACCCTTGACAACTTTTTTAGAATACAAAACTCTTGGTTTATCACATTCAGAACATAATACAACCATTTCCACATTTTTAGCGTATTGAGAAGAGGGGGAAAAGGGAATTCCATGCAGGTTTGATGGTTTAGCAGTGTATGAAGGTCTGACTTTCTCTGTAGTTTGTTTCCCATATAGCTCTTCAAAAGATTTATATTTATCAGCATTTAATGGTTCCGGATCTGGAAGGTGATAGAGAGTTTCAAATATCTGATCCGGCAACCGAGGCTTCTTACAGACTGTACATGAACTTTTCCCACATTTTTTTACACTGAACATGTAGTGTGTAACTTTACAATGATCATCAACAAATTTTGTAAATTTCTTTCTTTTTTTCACATCTTTCTGTGTTGTGTCTGTAGCTTTCAAATCAGGATCTATCCTCTGTATTTCCCGTCTCATATCAACGATTTCTGCTTCGGTTGCCGGCTCAAATACTTGCAAACTCTCATCTTTCCATTTTAATCTACCTATTACTTTTGACAATAAAATTCGTACATTTTCAACTGCATCTAAGACCTCAGATTCAAATGTGGGGAATTTTTCTGCAAGATTTCGAATATCAGACAAAGAATTTGCAGATTCAATTTGCTTTTCATAATTATCTGTTTTCTCACGCATTAATCCTACGGACTGGAAACCTAAATTTAAAACTGACATTATGCGTTCTGCTGGATTTTTCCAGCTATTCTGAGGAGGTGTCCTAGCCACACAAATCATGTCAAGATCAAAAATTAAAAATATGCAAAGCAAAGACATTTGAACAGAGACATATGTAAGTCTGTGATCAGGGCCACCATCACTATACATGACAAAAATTGGTTTGATACATTCATCCTCTGAAAATGAGTTTTTCAAAATTTTACAAAGCTCAGCAGCATGACGCCATGGGGATGAAGGTTGAAAAGCTGTTTCTTTTAACCCAACAAAAACTTTTCCTCCATAAAACGTATTCTCTATTTCATCAGGTATGTCGGAAAATAAATTAACACTAGGTGTAAAAGAAAACTTTGTGAAATCATGGTCTGCTACTTCAAACTTCTTTCCCATGGCAACAATAACTTGCTTCCCCCTTTCAACAGTTGCTACTGGGTAGCCTGGCTCACCTACTTTCAATTTATGTTTATCATCCATACACACCATATTACAAAATGTTTTGTACTTAATAGCAAATTCTTTTTGATGTCTAAAAATTGCAGATGCATAGTGCATATCAATATGGGATTTTCTAAACTGACGACTTTGAATCATAAATTTGACTTTAAGTTTGCCACTATATCTATGAGAAGATTGAAAATTTGCATGACGGGGCCAAAATTGCCAGCGCAGCCATTGCTGGGATGGTATTGGGGTATCTTTTGGTAATTTAGCTTTGACTTGCTCATATAAATCTCTCACAGAAAAAGCATCTGCCAAATGTGTAATCACATCACCCTTGTCAATTTGATCATGCCTTCTGTCATCAACTGCTAATTCAAGCTTCTCATTGATATAGTTTTGACACTCAGATAGAAAAACATTAAATTTCTCTGGTTGCCCAGTATTGTTACTCCTCAAATCACAGATTAGATCTGTGTCCTCATTATCAAGAATTTCACTGACTCGTTGATCGATTTCAGTTTGTGAAAATGTTAAACTAGCTGATCGGTCCCCGGTTAAGCGCCTGTACGCTTCTCTGAGAAATGCAGCCTTATTTGAAATACAACGCCCAAATAAGCTAAGAAATTCCCTCCGCATTGCACGACTGTGATAGACTGGTAATGTTTTACGTAGCTCACAGGCTATGTTCATGTTTTTAGATAATAGATCACTTTCAGACATGTCAACAGGGACCTTCCAAATAAACACCAAGTTCTCCTTAGATCCAGTATAAGTGAATTTACAGCATTTTACAGGAATCACCATTCCCTTCATATATTCAAAACGCCGATTTGGTTCCCCAGGTGAATGGTCATTTACCACAATTGGAGTGAAGGCGTCACTATGGATAATAGCAGTATGCAGTGTTTGGTATCTTGCCTGATTAGTAGGGTTTATTGATCTGGCTGCAGACGTGTATTCCCACCGTTCTTTGTCCCCTTGAAACACTCTTTTACTAGATCTTGATTCAGATTTATATTTCTCTGAAACTAAAAAGTCTGCATATCTTTTAAGATTATTTCCAAATTCTGAGAGTACTTCTCTGACTGATGCCCATTTCTCACGCTTCAGAAAACCATTGTTGCTTAGTAATAAAATTGCTGTTGCATGAGACCTCAAAACATTCTCTTTCAAATTCTCTGAATCAATCTTTTTCCTCTTACGAAGCTCTGGTTTATAATAGCCTTGGAAATGTGAAAAGGGCAAGGGCACAGAACATGCTCTGCTTGCTAAAGTTACATGATTCCCATCCACGAACCATAATGCATCACAAAGTGTGTTAACAAGATTAACACCAAGTGAGTCTGCATTTGTAGAAAGAAAACCAACCCCTTGTTTCTTCAGCCATTCAATTATGTCATTGTAAAGTTTATTCTTTTGGTTAAGTTCATGCTTTAACTTTGGCAAATGGCATGCTTTGTTAGCCCCGTCCATCAAAATTTTAAGGGCATCCATTTTTGGGCTTTCAACATTTTCATTTTCGTCAAGATTGACCCTGAACTCAATATAGTGGCCGAGGCAGGGAATAGCATCACTGAGTTTGGTTCCCAGATCGATTTCCGTGGATAAGTCACTTTTAGAAGTACCGATCATAGCGGTGATGCGTGACGATTGAATTTCTTCGTGCGGTTGTTTACCGTCAATTTTACCACTAACATAATCTTGATAAACATCTAGAACCGTCAACTCATCGCTCATATTAGTGGCAAACCATCCCCTCTTCTCCTTCACCCCAGCAACCACACGCAAACTTGTGAAAACCATGTTTGACGTTTGCACGGAAATATATGGCAGATGCTTAAATAAAACCCATACCGGACACGGATACGAGAGAAAAATACGGAAATCGTTATTTTGAAAAATAAAAAAAATTGGGGCGGGGGTATTTTTTAGGGGCGGGCGGGGATGAAAATCTATCAATTAATTTTATTTGGCCTAAAGTTCGATCTAGATATAAATGGCTGTCGTAGATTCAAGGAGTGTCTTTCAAAAGATTTCTCCCTCGCTACCATCTGACATCTAATCCACGAGAATAAACTCCCTCTAAATCTGAGGGCAGTTCCTTACATAGACCTTGATCTGTTTGTAGGTTTACAGCAGATGTTGGAAGGAGTAGATCTTCTTGCGGTCCTGAAACTAATTGTGAACTCCTATCTCTAGAGCAAAGATGATAAATTTTGTTCCACTGTTCAGTACTGCAAGCATTTAGAACAGCAGTCAAACACCGATGATGAAATACTCTGCAAATTGAAAAATGATAAGGAGGTTAACTGAAGATTAAGTATTACAGAGAATAATTAATACATGTTTGATGGAGGTTAGGGAGAAGAAATTCGAAGAAGTTCTGGATATCTATCCTCTCTTCCTCTTATATCTAACAATAAAGCAATTGTCTATTGTATGGAAAGGCTGGTAAACATAATACTATGAAATACGAAATATAATTTTGATTTTCAGCACGAAATTTAGAATGGCATAAAGATTAGAATAGGCCTTAGTATGATCTTCAGCACAAAAAAAAAAAAGAGAATGGCATAAAGATTGAAAATGCTTTGGGACTAATCCCCAGCACAAATATGAAAATGGCATGAAGAATCAATTCTTAGGACTCGTGAAATTTTTTCGAATTCTGAGTAGTCATTTGCATCAATTCTGGTGGTCGCATGTCCAAATGCACAGATGCAAATGCTGTTTATTTCCTTTTATAAGCAGGAGTATTTATTTTCGCTTGACCTGGTGAAAGTATGGATGACCTCTAAGAATTGCGTAAAGGCCATTTAGTTGATGGTGGTCAAATACAGTGACAGCAGCTGTCACACCAAAATATGATCGGGGAATTTGCTTTACCATGCCATAAGTATTTCAGCTCTCCCATAAAGAAATGCACATGTATCTTTTGCTGTTTAGTGCAGTGAGCTTACAGCTGCATCCGCCCACGAACATAAAATTGGACTGTAATTGGCTCCCTATATCCCCCTCAAATGGAGTACCAAGGCCTGATTAGTTTAGGCCGTTATCGGAAGCTTACAGAATATACTTCTTCCTGTTGTGACCCTTTGGAAATTGCAACAGTTCGCTCCAGACCACATTCTTCCAGCGCTACGACTCTTGGATGGTCTAAAAACTGCCGAAGAACTGGTGTGTTCAACTTTCAGACTTTCACAATGTTTTGGATGAAATCCCACTGCGACTCTTCAAGGACCCTTGACTTTAAAAGTCTGTTGAGGGACATGATTTGGGTTCACTGAACACCATTATTCCTCCAACTGCATCGATTTGCACACCATGCTTTGAGACAAATGCATCTGAGTAACTATATGCTAACAACTCATCCACAGTATGTCCATTGTCCATATTCCAGTTTTCTTTAAAGTTCGATCTAGATATAAATGGCTGTCGTAGATTCAAGGAGTGTCTTTTAGACAGTTTCTCCCTCACTACTATCTGACATCTAATCCACGAGAATAAACTCCCCTAAATCTGAGGGCATTTCCTTACATAGACCTTGATCTGTTTCTTGGTTTTTGGTAGATTTTGGAAGAAATAAATCTTCTTGCGATACTGAAACTAATTGTGAACAATCACTAGAGGATAGATGATAAATTTTGTTCCACTGTTCAGTACTGCAAGCATTTAGAATAGCAATCAAACACTGATGGTGAAATACTCTGCGAATTTTGACAAATGAAAATGAGGTTAATTGGCGATTAAGTATTACAGAGAATAATTTACTCATGTTTGATGAAGGTTAGGGAGAAGAAATTGGAAGAAATTCTGGACACCAATCCTCTATTCCTCTTATATATAACAATAAAGCAATTGTCTATTGTTTGGCAAGGTTGCTAAACATAAAACTATGAAATACGAAATATAATTTTGATTTTCAGCACGAAATGTAGAATGCTATAAAGATAAGAAGACGCCTTAGTATGATCTTCAGCACAAACAAAAAAGAGAATGGCATGAAGATTGAAATTGCTTTCGGACTAATTTCCAGCACAGATATGAAAATGACATGAAGAATCAGAATTCCTTAGAACTCGTAAATCTTTTTTGAATTCTGAGTAGTCATTTGCACCAATTCCGTAGGGCCGCATGTCCAAGTGCACAGATGCAAATGCTGTTTCTTTCCTTTTATAAGCAGGAGTATTTATTTTCGCTTGACCTGGTGGAAAGTATGGATGACCTCTAAGAATTGCGTAAAGGCCATTTAGTTGATGGTGGTCAAATAGTGACAGCAGCTGTCACACCAAAATATGATCGGGGAACTTGCTTTACCATGCCACAACTATTTCAGCTCTCCCATAAAGAAATGCACATGTATCTTTTGCTGTTTAGTGCAGTGAGCTTACAGCTGCATCCGCCCACAAACATAAAATTGGACTGTAATTGGCTCCCTATATCCCCCTCAAATGGAGTACCAAGGCCTGATTAATTTAGGCCGTTATCGGAAGCTTACAGAATATACTTCTTCCTGTTGTGACCCTTTGGAAATTGCAACAGTTCGCTCCAGACCACATTCTTCCAGCGCTACGACTCTTGGATGGTCTAAAAACTGCCGAAGAACTGGTGTGTTCAACTTTCAGACTTTCACAATGTTTTGGATGAAATCCCACTGCGACTCTTCAAGGACCCTTGACTTTAAAAGTCTGTTGAGGGACATGATTTGGGTTCACTGAACACCATTATTCCTCCAACTGCATCGATTTGCACACCATGCTTTGAAACAAATGCATCTGAGTAACTATATGCTAACAACTCATCCACAGTATGTCCATTGTCCATATTCCAGAGTTTTCTTGAAAGTTCGATCTAGATATAAATGGCTGTCGTAGATTCAAGGAGTGTCTTTTAGACAGTTTCTCCCTCACTACTATCTAACATCTAATCCACGAGAATAAACTCCCCTAAATCTGAGGGCATTTCCTTACATAGACCTTGATCTGTTTCTTGGTTTTTGGTAGATTTTGGAAGAAATAAATCTTCTTGCGGTACTGAAACTAATTGTAAATAATCAGTAGAGGATAGATGATAAATTTTGTTCAGCTGTTCAGTACTGCAAGCATTTAGAATAGCAATCAAACACTGATGGTGAAATACTCTGCGAATTTTGAAAAATGAAAATGAGGTTAATTGGAGATTAAGTATTACGGAGAATAATTTACTCATGTTTGATGAAGGTTAGGGAGAAGAAATTGGAAGAAATTCTGGACACCAATCCTCTATTCCTCTTATATATAACAATAAAGCAATTGTCTATTGTTTGGCAAGGTTGCTAAACATAAAACTATGAAATACGAAATATAATTTTGATTTTCAGCACGAAATGTAGAATGCTATAAAGATAAGAAGACGCCTTAGTATGATCTTCAGCACAAACAAAAAAAGAGAATGGCATGAAGATTGAAATTGCTTTCGGACTAATTTCCAGCACAGATATGAAAATGACATGAAGAATCAGAATTCCTTAGAACTCGTAAATCTTTTTTGAATTCTGAGTAGTCATTTGCACCAATTCCGGTGGCCGCATGTCCAAGTGCACAGATGCAAATGCTGTTTCTTTCCTTTTATAAGCAGGAGTATTTATTTTCGCTTGACCTGGTGGAAAGTATGGATGACCTCTAAGAATTGCGTAAAGGCCATTTAGTTGATGGTGGTCAAATAGTGACAGCAGCTGTCACCAAAATATGATCGGGGAACTTGCTTTACCATGCCATAAGTATTTCAGCTCTCCCATAAAAAAATGCACATCTATCTTTTGCTGTTTAGTGCAGTGAGCTTACAGCTGCATCCGCCCACAAACATAAAATTGGACTGTAATTGGCTCCCTATATCCCCCTCAAATGGAGTACCAAGGCCTGATTAATTTAGGCCGTTATCGGAAGCTTACAGAATATACTTCTTCCTGTTGTGACCCTTTGGAAATTGCAACAGTTTGCTCCAGACCACATTCTTCAAGCGCTACGACTCTTGGATGGTCTAAAAACTGCCGAAGAACTGGTGTGTTCAACTTTCAGATTTTCACAATGTTTTGGATGAAATCCCACTGCGACTCTTCAAGGACCCTTGACTTTAAAAGTCTGTTGAGGGACATGATTTGGGTTCACTGAACACCATTATTCCTCCAACTGCATCGATTTGCACACCATGCTTTGAAACAAATGCATCTGAGTAACTATATGCTAACAACTCATCCACAGTATGTCCATTGTCCATATTCCAGAGTTTTCTTGAAAGTTCGATCTAGATATAAATGGCTGTCGTAGATTCAAGGAGTGTCTTTTAGACAGTTTCTCCCTCATTACTATCTGACATCTAATCCACGAGAGTAAACTCCCCTAAATCTTAGGGCATTTCCTTACATAGACCTTGACCTGTTTCTTGGTTTTTGGTAGATTTTGGAAGAAATAAATCTTCTTGCGGTACTGAAACTAATTGTGAATAATCAGTAGAGGATAGATGATAAATTTTGTTCAGCTGTTCAGTACTGCAAGCATTTAGAATAGCAATCAAACACTGATGGTGAAATACTCTGCGAATTTTGAAAAATGAAAATGAGGTTAATTGGCGATTAAGTATTACAGCGAATAATTTACTCATGTTTGATGAAGGTTAGGGAGAAGAAATTGGAAGAAATTCTGGATACCAATCCTCTATTCCTCTTATATATAACAATAAAGCAATTGTCTATTGTTTGGCAAGGTTGCTAAACATAAAACTATGAAATACGAAATATAATTTTGATTTTCAGCACGAAATGTAGAATGCTATAAAGATAAGAAGACGCCTTAGTATGATCTTCAGCACAAACAAAAAAGAGAATGGCATGAAGATTGAAATTGCTTTCGGACTAATTTCCAGCACAAATATGAAAATGGCATGAGTATCAGAATTGCTTAGGACTCGTAAATCTTTTTTGAATTCTGAGTAGTCATTTGCACCAAATCCGGTGGCCGCATGTCCACGTGCACAGATGCAAATGCTGTTCGTTTCCCTATATAAGCAGGAGTATTTATTTTCGCTTGACTTGGTGGAAAGTATGGATGACATCTAAGAATTGCGTGAAGGCCATTTAGTTGATGGTGGTCAAATACAGTGACAGCAGCTGTTACACCAAAATATGATCGGGGAACTTGCTTTACCATGCCATAAGTATTTCGGCTCTCCCATAAAGAAATGCATATGTACCTTTTGCTGTTTAGTGCAGTGAGCTTACAGCTGCATCCGCCCACGAGCATAAAGTGGACTGTAATTGCTCCGTCTATCCCCTTCAAATGGAGTACCAAGGCCTGATTAATTTAGGCCGTTATCGGAAACTTACAGAATATTTCTTCCTGTTGTGACCTTTTGGAAATTGCAACAGTTCGCTCCAGGGCACATTCTTCCAACGCTACGACTCTTGGATGATCTAACAACTGCTGAAGAACTCGGGTGTGTTCAACTTTGAGACTATCACAATGTTTTGGATGAACTCCCATAGCGACCCTTGACTTTAAAGTCTGTAGACGGGATATGGCTTGGATTCACTACACACCCTTATTCCTCCAACTGCATCGATTTGCACACCATGCTTTGAGGCAAATGCATCTGAGTAACAATGCTATCAACTTATCCATAGTATGTCCATGGTACAAATTCCAGAGTTTTCTTTAAAGTTCGATCTAGATATAAATGGCTGTCGTAGATTCAAGGAGTGTCTTTCAAAAGATTTCTCCCTCGCTACCATCTGACACCTAATCCACGAGAATAAACTCCCTCTAAATCTGAGGGCAGTTCCTTACATAGACCTTGATCTGTTTGTAGGTTTTCGGCAGATGTTGGAAGGAGTAGATCTTCTTGCGGTCCTGAAACTAATTGTGAACTCCTATCTCTAGAGCAAAGATGATAAATTTTGTTCCACTGTTCAGTACTGCAAGCATTTAGAACAGCAGTCAAACACCGATGATGAAATACTCCGCAAATTGAAAAATGATAAGGAGGTTAACTGAAGATTAAGTATTACCGAGAATAATTAATACATGTTTGATGGAGGTTAGGGAGAAGACATTCGAAGAAGTTCTGGATATCTATCCTCTCTTCCTCTTATATCTAACAATAAAGCAATTGTCTATTGTATGGAAAGGCTGGTAAACATAATACTATGAAATACGAAATATAATTTTGATTTTCAGCACGAAATGTAGAATGCTATAAAGATAAGAAGACGCCTTAGTATGATCTTCAGCACAAACAAAAAAGAGAATGGCATGAAGATTGAAATTGCTTTCGGACTAATTTCCAGCACAGATATGAAAATGGCATGAAGAATCAGAATTGCTTAGGACTCGTAAATCTTTTTTGAATTCTGAGTAGTCATTTGCACCAATTCCGGTGGCCGCATGTCCACGTGCACAGATGCAAATGCTGTTCGTTTCCCTATATAAGCAGGAGTATTTATTTTCGCTTGACTTGGTGGAAAGTATGGATGACATCTAAGAATTGCGTGAAGGCCATTTAGTTGATGGTGGTCAAATACAGTGACAGCAGCTGTTACACCAAAATATGATCGGGGAACTTGCTTTACCATGCCATAAGTATTTCGGCTCTCCCATAAAGAAATGCTTGTGTACCTTTTGCTGTTTAGTGCAGTGAGCTTACAGCTGCATCCGCCCACGAGCATAAAATGGACTGTAATTGCTCCATCTATCCCCTTCAAATGGAGTACCAAGGCCTGATTAAGTTGGCCGTTATCGGAAACTTACAGAATACTTCTTCCTGTTGTGACCTTTTGGAAATTGCAACAGTTCGCTCCAGGCCACATTCTCCCAACGCTACGACTCTTGGATGATCTAACAACTGCTGAAGAACTCGGGTGTGTTCAACTTTGAGACTATCACAATGTTTTGGATGAACTCCCATGCGACTCTCCAAGAACCCTTGATACCAGTTCCTTACACGGATCTTGATCTCTTTGTTGGTTTTTGGGGAGATGTTGGAAGAATCAGGCCCTCTTGCAGTCCTGAAATTAATTAACTATTACTAGAGGACAGATAAGTTTTGTTCCGCTGTTCAGTACTGCAAGCATGTAGTGTAGTAATCAAAGACCTGCAAAACAACAGAACAGCTGGCGAAATTACAGAATGCAATGTTAACTCGTAATGTGCTAGTATCCCCGTATTGTCACAAGCTCTAATGAAAACAATAGCATGGAGGGGATTTAGTGTCCTTTCCCCTGGAATTAATCCCAAAGTATTTACTGTCAACTGCAGTGTCTTTTGTGGCCGACTTGCCAAAAGCCTGACATACTTACCATCTGAGTCTCTACTTTAGCAGGTAGTTGTTTCATCATTGCATGTCGCTTAGGACGCCTATCTCTGGGGGAGCAACCAGAGAGCAGACAATATAAATTAATCTGTACAAGTTATTTTCGCTTTGGGCCAATAAGTTTATCAGCCAGGAGCCCGTTTCATCAATAAGTCTACTTACGCACATTCTTATTTCAACGAAATGTGTATTTCATCAACCGGTGCAAGTGTGTACGTACGTAAGGTTCCGACTAGCGAGTTGACTAACTTTACACAGTAAAAATGCATGCATGAAATATTACTTTTCATAAGTCCAGGTTAATTTCTTACAGATGTCTAACATAAAATACATTTATTTTACAACACACGCTTACATTTTATCTAGATTATTTTACTGCAGTAGTGACATCATGGAATCGTATGCAATACTTGAAAATACGTCAACTGAAAGAGATTAACTGGTAACTACATATGTGTCCACAAAGATCTTAAGTCGGACGGATCACGAAGTGCGGCGAAATAGGAAAAGAGAACCCTCCCTCCCCTTTCTGTCAATCTAGTATAATGTATTAATATCCAAGACGACTAACAATCTTCTCAAATTTATGTATGGCAAACTATGTTTCGAGTTAAATATGGATAGTATATTGTACTGTTTACTAAATGGAAACATTAAAGAAGACTAGAAGTCAATGCACTGATTTACGCCAACAGTTAGTAGGGGAAGCGGGTTGATGTAGATATTCGAATAAATCTACGCTAATGGTAGAGTTACGCCGTTTGATGAAACGCAAAATAGTTGGAAAATTAGTTCTGTCGGGTATTTACGCCAAACTAAGCCTACACCAGGAGGTACGTCGTTTGATGAAACGGGCTCCCGAGCAGTAACGAAGACCGTTTACCAGACTTCTTTGCTTGCTGTGTCGATGATGAATCTGCTATGACTGCATCATTATAGCCATGATGTAGCCGATGCATTCCTTTCATGATACCAGTTCTTGAAATTCCTGCTCTCTCCAGATTCATCTTGTTCACAATTACCAGGAACCTTTTGGCTTTGTGGGTCAAACAATTCGCTTGATGCTGTAATGATTTGTAAGCTGTGACAAACCATGGACGCTAACTTTCAGGCACTTAATATGAAGGCTCAGACTCTTAGGGTTGACATCGAAGCACTGACATCTGACTCTGTTGTTTAGATTGGTTCCAACGAAGTTGAACCAGTTTCCTCTTTCACTGTACTGGTGAGAGGCCACAATTGTTTCTTCCAATTGACTATTGTCATCTTCAGCATTTGCTTGGTATCCAAGTAGGGATGGACTTGTGAGTAAATTGATATCCTTGCTTGTCTTGAGAGTTTTATTCTGATGTATCTGTGAAGTTTGCCCTTCGGTACCCACAGACACTACAAAGGGCCAGAATATCAGACTCTAAGACACAACAAAAAATTAGATGCCTCCGAATTTCATTCCGGGGGCAAATGATCATTATAAAAGATATTAAATAAGATACTAAAACGATAAACTTATGTTTCAGTGCAACATTTATCAGAAGTTCTAAGAAAAAAATCATTTGGGTTTTCTTTCTCCTACTGCGAAAACCAGACATTTAAGGTTTTCATGGTCATGACTGGAAGATCTGCAATACATTATAAGACTGAGCAATATGACAACATAAATCATACATGAATACGTTAAAAAGGTCATATAGAATAGATATAGAAAATATATACATTTTAATTTTGTGCACCAGATGCGCATTTCGACAACTTATGTCTCTTCAGTGATGCTCGTGGCCGAAATCAGACTTGGCTGCATGACAATATTCATCAGATAGAAATTCCAACAATAATGACACAAAAAGACGTCATACAAAGGTACAATTCAGGTTCACTGAAGTGTAAATTTAACCTCGAGTTCACAAATGCCAGAGCCATATTATTTCGAATGCCTTTTCTTACGGAATAAATCTTTGTTGAAGGGACTGAATGAAGTGTTTCGACGGAGATCCTTTTTGTTTACAAAGAACTGAATATTCCTTTGCATTTCCTGTACATTTTCCACTCCATTCACATACAAACTTTTAATTTTTCCGGCAAACAAATGGTCTACAGGTTAGGGTGTTCAAGGGGTTTTTGAAAATTGAATGGATTGCAATAAAGTTTGTTTTATCATAAACTGCTGGTTTTCCTGACATTTTGATACCTCATATGCGGTAATATCTTATATAGTATGGGAGTTATGCCAATTTGAATATCGAGTTTTGTGTCGTTTTTCGGGAAAAGTATCAACATTATATTCATATCATAATATGGCACCATTTTAACCCAAAATACAGCACTCTGAATATAGGTTTTAGGCTATAATTTCGTTATTTGATGTAATAATTGCATGAAATTTTCACCGAGAGAGGAGTATATCTCGATGATGTCAAAAATATTTGAAATGGTACATTACCCGCAAAATTTTCTCGTTTCGACAGGTAGATACAGGTAATTTTTTAAGAAATTGTGAGAAAATCAATTGATTTCACAGATTAAGAGCATACAAATCTGATAAGATTATATTTTTCTCTGTAAAAAGTGATGATAGACATACTGCAAATGATATAAGCAGTTTGGGATTCCTTGATTACCTTTAATGTACTGACTCACCTGTACAGGTAAAAAAGTAATTTATTTTATCGAAATCCACTAAACTATATTATCAGTACACAAATGGAAGTTCTTGGTGTCTTAATATAACATAAAGTCACTAGGTACATATTTGGTACCATTAGTTTAGGATTTCTTGATTACCTTTAATATGCTGACTCACCTGTGCAGGTAAACAGGTAATTAATTTGGTGAAGTTTAGGTAATCGGACAATCTGTTTGATTGTTCAAAAAGGAAGGAGAAAATTGTGCTAATGTATTAAGTCAATAAATTATTGCTGCTGTTGTAGTATAATACACTGACATATCCTCTTGAATAATTATTACAATTTTAATTAATCTCACCTGCACAGGTACATGCTTTACTTGATATTGATCCTTCTTTCATTGTTAAAGTTCTAGTCATTATGACAATTTGAGCAAAATTGTTTGTATTTCAAATTCATCATCTATAAAATGCATGTTGGATACCAAATATGTATAGTCTGGTCTGATTACCTGTACATGTAAGTTAATTACCGGTAGTATACTTGAAATAAAGATCAAGATGCTATACAATTAATAATAGTAGAATACATTGGAGTTATGATGATGTAAACTGCCTGTTAACATGTACCATGCAAATTTATAGGGGCCATTTCATCATGTTTGTAAGATAGGATACCTGGATAAGTAAGATGATTAATTAATGCTGTGTTGTTAATTGCATACATCATGATGGACACAATGTTTAGACAAATTAAAGCAATATAAGTGACATAAGACTTAGAATTTCAATGGTGATTTATTCAATTGACAAGTACCCCCGTGGGGTCCCCGGGGTGATAAGAATAGGACCTCCGTACCTCTTGCGTGTCGTATGAGGCGACTAAATGAGGCAACCGGGGAATTCTTATGAAAGATTCCCAAGCACCCTCTTGCTGGTCGCGGTTATAGACCAAATGAGGCATCCTGTTTGCCGTGGGATGCAACCCGTGTCGTTGGAGGACGGGATCCTGGTGGCTGAGGGCATCTTCAAACTGCGGTTTGTTCGTGTCCAACACTCCACTTTGGCCTTTACTTCAGCTAGACGGGCGGTCGAATGGGCCCGATCCTGATCAATCGGCTTTGTCATGCCAAGCCCTCATTTATCTTGCTTATTCCATCTTGAAGTACTATGCATATTGTCTAATTTTGTCTTTTTGTCATATATTGCATTTTCCAACTTTTCATTTGAGAAGGCGGTGGCTAATGGGCCAATCGATTGTAAATGGAAAGTATTTGCATGCCATTGACTGTTCTGAAATGTACTCTCGACTGGTACCCGAGTTACCTTTTTTGCAGTTAAATGCATTTCTTTTCTTTATAGTCGAGTATACTTTCACAACAACTCCAGTGCATTGCTGTAGGAGAGCCACAGTGTATTGCCTGGTCCTTGTTGACACTCCCTGGAGGGTGGGTTGTTGTGAGAATGAATTATAAATCTTTTCTAATGGCTTCCCCAATACCAAACCACCAAACTTTGAACAAACGAAAACGTCTTGCGGACAATAATCAAAACACTCTTGAACAACCTGATGATGACTGGTCTCGCTTTCTGGTAATAACATCTGAGGATAGGGCTTTAGCTAAAGCTTCACCCTTCTTGGTAGATAAAACCATTCAATCAGTGGCAGGCACGGTTAAAAACGTTACTAAACAAAGGAACGGTCAGCTTTTAGTTGAATGTGCTAAAAAGCAACAATCGCTTAATTTGTTAACGTTGGACCACATTGGTGACATTCCTGTTAAGGTATCTCCTCATTTTAACCTCAATACATGTCGTGGTATTTTGAGGGACAAAGACAAAAATCTTGCTTTATTAGTAGATGACGTCATTCTGTCAGAATTGAAAAATCAAAAAGTTGTCGGTGTACGTCGTGTCATTATTAAAAAGGATGGCAAGGAAATCAAAACACATACTTTCCTTCTTACATTTAGTACATCATCTGTACCTCAACAAATAAAATTAGGCTATGTTACAGCCAAAGTTGACCTGTATTATCCTTCGCCGTTGCGTTGTTTTTATTGTCAGAAGTTTGGTCACAGCTTGAAGACATGTCGCAATAGGAAAACGTGTCACCAATGTGGTCATGTTGACACTGGAGTTGACGGGTATGATGAGCACTTTGATGGCATTGAACCTTGTTCTGCCGACGCTAAATGCCTGAACTGTAAAGGCAATCATTGTGCTTCATCGAAAGACTGCCCTATATACAAAAAAGAACAGGAGATTATAAAGATTAAAGTTGAACAGGGATTATCATATCCTGAGGCAAGGAAAGTTTATGAAAACCAACATATTCCTGCAATAAATATTAACAGCTACGCTTCCAAAGCTTCAAAGAAAACTGTTTCAATTGCCATTCAAACTGACATATCATGTTTGAAATCTGATATTTCCTCGTTATCTGCTGTGTCTAAACCTAAAGCATCCTCGTCGACTTCGTCTTCGCAGACTGCATCAAATCTGCAAAAAAACAGTAAACAATAAATCATCATCTCCTGTGAAATCTAAAAGCAAAACAAGTGTTAAAAATAGACCGTCGTCCGCAAATGTACCATTGAACCCTGAGGTGGTCGTTCGGAATAAATTCGATGTTTTGGAAATAGAGATGGAAGATACCTCTCCTGATACAAATTCGACAGAAAATACTACGTCTGTAAATGATGATAAAAATACAAAAAATATTCCTTTAATAAATGTAAGGGGTCGTAGTAAGTCCCCAAAGAAAAAAGGTCGCAAGCCTTCACTTGCCCGACTTACAGACAAATGAATCGTTCCGATTCTATTATACAGTGGAACTGTAGAGGTTTAAAGGTAAATATAAATGAACTTTTTCAATTAGATCATAATTTTTCTCCAACGGTATTCTGCCTTCAGGAGACTCATCTTAAAGACACGGATAAACTTCAAGTGAAGAATTTCTCACAATATAATTTGTATAGTGTAAATGAAAGAGCTACAGGTGGTTCGTCCATCTTCGTTCGGAATTCCATTTTGCACAGTAATATTTCATTGAACACAACTTTACAAGCTGTTGCTGTACGTGTTACATTACATAAAACGATCACTTTATGTTCAATATATATTCCACCTAACTTAATTTTAGATCCACTTGAACTAGATAACCTTGTTGACCAGTTACCTAAACCATACATTTTATTAGGTGACTTCAATGCCCATAATCCTTTGTGGGGCAGTGATAATACAGACAATAAAGGAAAAATAATTGAAAATTTTATAGAAAAACATAATTTATGTGTCTTTAATGACGGGTCAAATACTTATTTACATCCTGGGAATGGTTCTTATACTTCGATTGACCTTGCCATAACAGATCCTTCGCTTTTTACTGATTTTGTATGGTCAGTCCATGATGACCTATGTGGAAGTGATCATTTTCCAACTCTTTTAAAAAGCAATATAACATCGAGCGATGATCAAATCCCACGTTGGAAACTCGATAAAGCTGATTGGACACAATTCCAAACAGATTGTTTGTTTGAACTTAATACAATGAATTATGATAGTGAAAAAGAACCTATTCTTACTTTTACAAATAATCTTATTCAAATTTGCGAGAAAAGTATACCTAAAACCTCTACAATACCAAAACGTAAATATAACCCATGGTTTGATGACAATTGTAGAATTGTTGTCAAAGAGCGGAAGAAGGCTGAAAAACTTTATAAACGGCATCCAATAAATTCTAATCTAAATACACCTTGTAAATGTAGGGCCATCGCCAGGCGCACTATAAATCAAAGCAAACGATTATCATGGAGAAAATATGTATCTAAAGTTAATACGCATACCCCTATTAATAAAGTCTGGAAGATGATTAAGAAAATTAACGGTAAAGGCACCTCATCCAAATTAAAACACCTAAGACAAAATAATACGATTTTAACGTCAAAAGCTGATATTGCAAATTTTTTGGGAGAAACTTTTTCAAAAAATTCTTCTTCCACAAACTGTTTACCGGAATTTCAACGGATAAAACGTAAGACCGAAAAAATAAAACTTAATTTTAATTCTTGTAGTACTGAAGATTATAACAAACTATTTTCTATTGATGAATTAAAGTCTTCTTTAGAAAAATCTCGTGATACAGCGACTGGGTCAGACGAAATTCATTACCAAATTCTTAAACATCTTCCAATAGAATCATTATATATATTACTAGATATTTTCAATCGAATTTGGTCTGAAGGCAAATTCCCTGAATCATGGAGAGATTCCATTATAATTCCTATTCCAAAAACAGGAAAGGATCATACTGATCCCATTAACTATAGGCCAATATCATTAACTAGCTGTGTATGTAAAACTTTAGAACGAATGATTAATGATAGACTTGTCTGGTTTTTGGAACATAATAATTTACTTACTGATATTCAGTGTGGTTTTAGAAAACACAGAAGTACTGTCGATCATCTTGTTCGTTTAGAATCATATATTCGTGATGCTTTTATAAATAAAGAACATGTTGTATCGATATTTTTTGATTTAGAAAAGGCATATGATACAACTTGGAAATATGGTATTTTAAAAGATTTATATAATATGGGTCTCCGAGGTAACTTGCCAATATTTATTTCGAATTTTTTAAAAGACAGACGGTTTAATATTCGACTAGGTGCTCATACGTCCAATTGTTATGAACAGGAGTTGGGCGTACCTCAGGGAAGTATATTATCCGTTACTCTGTTTAGCATTAAAATTAATAGTTTAGCTCAAGTTTTGAAACATGATATAGATGGTTCCCTTTATGTTGATGACTTTCTAATATGCTGTCGAGGGAAAAATATGAATATGATTGAGCGGAAGCTTCAGCTTTGTTTGAACCATATCTTCCAATGGTCAATTGAAAACGGTTTTAAATTTTCGAAAAATAAAACTTCTTGTGTTCATTTTTGCCAGAATAGGCGTTTACATAATGACCCAGAACTGTTTATGGACGGTAATCAGATTAAAGTAGTGAATGAAGTTAAATTTCTTGGACTTATTTTTGATAAACGATTATCGTTTTTGCCGCATATCAGATCTTTGAAAGTAAAATGTTTAAAAGCTTTAGATATATTAAAAGTTTTATCTGGTGTGGAGTGGGGTGCTGAAAGTACAACCTTGCTTCAGCTTTATAGATCGCTGGTTCGATCGAAGCTGGACTATGGTTGTATTGTTTATGGTTCGGCCAGAAAGTCCTATTTACAGCTTCTGGACACCATACATCACCAGGGCTTACGTTTGAGTCTTGGTGCTTTCAGAACCTCACCTGCAACTAGTTTATATGCTGAAGCTGGGGAACCATCTTTAAATGAAAGAAGACTGAAACTTACTTTGCAATATGTAATTAAACTGTATTCAAATTCTTCGAATCCCGCTTTTGACTGCGTTTTTAAACCAAAACATGAAATTTTATACAATAGTAAACCCAATAGTATTAAAAATATTGGATTACGGGTTCGACCACATATAGAAGAGGCTGGAATTAGATTATCTGATATAGCAAATTATGAAATACCTTCTTCACCGCCTTGGTTGATGAAAAAATCGAACGTTATACTGAAATTATCAGATCATAAGAAAATTGATACGAATTCTTTGAAATATCAACAAATGTTTTCAGAAATAAGATCTTTGTATTCGGAATATAAATCATACTATACTGATGGTTCCAAGGATGATGGCAGAGTGGCAGCTGCTGCAGTAACTGATACCGATATTTCTTTATCCATACGTTTACCAAATAATTGTTCTATATTTACAGCTGAAGCTAAGGCTATACTTTTAGCACTTGTTCATATTGAAAAAAATAAACACTTTAAGAGTATCGTTTTTTCTGACTCTTTATCATGTCTTCAAGCTATCAAAATTTTCAATACTAGTAATCCCTACATCTTGAGGATTTTAGAAAAGGTAAATTCTTTGTTGTCAAATAATTTTGACATTGTATTTTGTTGGCTTCCTGGACATACGGGATTCGTAGGTAACGTTAAAGCTGACAAAGCAGCAAAAGAAGGATTAAATAGACTAGATATCGTGGGTAAAATACCTTATACAGATTTTAAACCATCTATATTGAATTATATTGATGCTTTGTCACAAGAAAACTGGGACCATGAAGATAATAATAAACTTCATGATCTGAAGCCGATTTTTAAATATAGAATAAATTATCATCATTCTTGTCGTAGAGATGAAATTGTTACTTGTAGACTCCGCATTGGGCATTCTTGGATAACGCATTCTTACCTTTTAAAGGAAGAGCCTCCTCCAGAGTGTATCCCTTGCGGATGTCTATTAAGTATTAAACATATATTGTTGGAATGTGCAGACACTGCACACATTCGAAATCAGTATTATACTGTACAAAGTATGAATGAATTATTTGAGAGTATCAGTATTTCAAGAGTTCTAGATTTTTTGAAAGAAGTGAACCTATTCAATAAAATATGATATATTGAAATGTAACGTATTATAATTGTGTATATATGTATATTTTAGTAACATCATTTATATGTAGATACGTTATACAATGAGAGCTGGTCTTTCCTAAATATTTTTAATTGCTCTTTTTTAATTTGGTTTATGTTAGCTTGTAACCGTCGCCATATGGGTGAAATATTCCCGGTGCGACGTAAAACAATAATGTATCTATCTATCTATCTATCAATTGACAAGTATATGTATTGACAATATTGCTTGTGTCAATCAACCCATTACATATTCTTATGCAGGAATGTTACATGTATCAATAATAACACACATGTACTGAATATATATAAGTCACATGCAGCTAAACATGTGCATTGTACCGTAAACAACAAAATTATTCAACTAACATTAAGTCTCCTTTTTTCAAATCGATAAGAAGCGGAAAAAACCATTCATCCTCAGGACTGTCATCATATGTCACATAATACTCTGTTTTCATTACATCTTCTTTCACACCTTTCATCCTGCTCACTCTCGCACTAAACCAATCAATTACACCATTCTCTAGACATTTATGACTCACCTTTCTCCCAACTAGCAACTCTGGATTTTGAAGAAACATTGGTAATTGCTCCTGGTTTTGTTTTATTTGTCGTTTTGTTCTTTCACTTTGTAACTTAGAAAATACTAATTTTTTCTTGGTATCCAAGGTCTCCTCAATCTGTTCACTAGACTTATAAACCAATTTCCTCTGTGACTCATACTCACCTGGCACCTCAGATTCATTCAGACTCAATATTTCTTGTAAATTTGATTTCAGTTGTGAATTGGTGTACTTTACCTTCTTTGAGGATTCTTAAAATAGCTTTTTTGGCCCTTTAGAATTAAGTACAGACTTATGAAATTTGATTTGGGCAATCAAAGCATCTCGTAGGATATTTTCTTATGCTTTCTCAGTTTTGGCGTCATTACATACACTGCTGATGTTTTCATTCAAATCATTGCTACTCCATAGTCCTCCATATTTTGTTATTTCTCTACTTATATTGATCTTATCATTGATTTTTCTTTGCTCACCTTTTTCCTTTTTTTCTTTTTTCTCTTTCAGTTTTTTGGCAATTTGGTCTTGAATTTTTGCTTGTCTTATTTTGAATGTTTCCATGCACGAAGCCGCTCCTTTTTGGGCATGATTTAAAATTACCCTTTTTTCCTCTGCTGAGAGAGTACCTAACAACTCTGATGGTTTGTTCCGTGACCAAAGTAAAATAGACTCAATGGTTAGTGTTGAGGCTGCTGGTTTTGCCCTCAACATGTTGTCTAATATGGCCATATCTCTTTCACTAATGGTATTTGTTTTGGGAACATTTTTTGCCATTTCTTTTGTGGTGTCATTGGGGTTCCAATACTTACCTCCAGGCAGTTGGGTGACAGCCTGCCTTTCCAAAATAAGAAGGAGTTGTGCACTGAGTAGTTCTAGGGCTATTTGGGTATATGAATCCATTTCAGGGTCGTTTGAGTGTTGAAACAAAGATTGGTACAGATCATCCTCTTTTACAATGGAGGTTGTGTTGGGGAACATCCTGGAACCCGAAAGAGGTTCAAATCCATCATTTGTCCAGTGTTCGAAAACTTGTTTCATTTGAAGCAAATCGTTATTGATATCAAGAATCGAACCTTCGGCTTCCAGGATGTTCCACAAAGGGCCAGTTACCAACTTATTGAAAATCCCCATAGCTCTTGAGCCGGCTAAAAACACTTTCTCTTTTATATCGAAAATTATGGATTGAAGAAGTTTATTTGGCTCTGTCCAATCTCTGAGCATGTCTTGGATATCTTCCATGTGATAGTATACTGCGGCACAATCGTGAAATGCGATGTTGATTCTATGCCCACGGAATGTTATTAGGTGATTCTTTTTTGACTTACCTTTTAGGTATATATCCCAAAAGGATGCAATACCTGCTTTATCAGAGCCCCTCCTGGTGAATGCTTTGGCTGCTGTACGGGCCAGTCGGAAAGTGACACTTTCATCTAAGTCAAATGAGTGAGGATTCTTGCCCTCTGTGATAGAATCTTCAAACATTTTCATTGCTTTATTGGCTGCCTCTCCAAAATTGGCAATTAAATGCAATCTGCAGGTAAATTTGCCCATTTCTTGCAGATCTTTTTTCTCAGCGTCTGACAAATGATTGAAGTTTTCTATCACAGACGGCAAGATTTCTTTTCTAATTTCTTCAATATTTGCATTGAAAACGGCATTAGTGGCACATTGGTCGCTCATAAAACATTTCAAAGAGGCAATGAGTTTATTCCGTGTTTCTTCCGTATTCTCACCTTCTCTGTAAGCCTCTGCGAGATCTTGAATGCAGTTTGTGAAACATTCAGTGTATGAAGCTGCATCACCCCCACCAACCTGACTTAGTCCCATAGACAAATTTCTGCCATCTTTTAATGTCACCTGAATTCCTTCGTAATGGTTGTGGTACTTGGTTGTGGCATCTTGGTGCAGAACGTTTCCTCTCATAGAGCTAGGATCAAAGCCTTCAAGCATTGCTGTACTCACTTGTTTACATGCAACAAGCTTAGCTTCTGCCATAATCCGACTGCTTAACAAAGCTTTGCTAGGTATTTTTTCCGGTAATTTTCCTGTCAATCTAGATAATACTGATGTAATCACTATTGGTATCTTATTTAGACTTACATTCCCAGCTGTCAACAACTCCATACAACATTCACGCACTTCATTTGTGTACCTACCATTCTCTAAAGTTTTGATTTCGTCACCCTCTTAAAATGTAGTTAGATTCTCTAATTCAAGCACACGATTTCTCATTCTTTGCAATTCCTCGTACATTTCACCCGATTCATTCTCACGTTCAGGCTGTTTGCTTTCATTCAAATAATCGATCTTACATTTTAACTTGTGTATTCTTTTCTGTAATGCTATTTTCTGCATTCTCATGTCATCCACCTTCTCTTTTTCCTTACACAGCTCATTCTTACTATTTTGAATACTTTCATTCTCATTTTCACATTCTTGTAACTTTCTTTCCAAAACTAATATTTTAGCATCCCGCCTTTTGATTTTCTTTGTTACATTTCTTGACTTATATTTGGCTAATTTCTCTTGTGTTTGCCCTAATTTTAAAAGCATTTCGTTCATTTCCTTTGATTTATTGTCACACATTGTCTGCAAGTGGTTATTTCGTTTTGTCATTTCATCCACAGTTATCTTTTTTTCCTGTACTTCTTGTTGGTATTCCTTGACCATTTCATTACATTTTGTCACAACCTCGACAAAACAACCCTCTAGCGTAGCATATTTATTTTCTAGGGATTCCAAATTTTCGGATGTTTCTTTTTTTCTTTTTAAAATTCGGTTTTCGTGAAGAACTGTATTCGCTTTTGATATAATCTTTTGTGCGATTTCTTGTTTTTCTCTGTCAAGATGCGTGACTTCATTGTTTTCTTTTGTTTCAGTAGATATCGGAAATGCAAACATTTTGTTTAGATAGTTTTGAAGGTCTTTGCTTTTGTTTTTTCTTTGACTTTTTGATTTTGTCGCACGTGAATTTGATTTTTCTTCTCAGACTGTCAATATGAACGCATTCCATTGTCATGTTTGTTGGTGAAATTTTCATCAAGTGTTCTGCACATTGCAGGTCTGAATTACAAAAATCTCTTATTTCTTTTACAAGACCAATGGGGATATCTGTCAAAGTCGGACATGTTGAATTTACAAGGCTTTGAGGGGTTATGTGTTCCCGCTCAGAAAATGGGCCTAAGCTGAAATCCATGCTAAAAAAAAAACCAAACAATAGATCTAGACTATCTAGTGAAAGAAAAAAAGTAAATATAAAATATTGAAAACTGATAATAAGTTCAAGTTGCAAATTGATTCCAAGAATGCATGTAAGGCAAAGTAAATTTCATCTAAGCACCCCCCCCCCCTTTTTTTTCCCTATATTCAAGGCCCAAGATCGGCAATAATCATATCTTAGCTTTTTTATAATCAATATGCAAAAGCTTAATCTAATAACATTTATCCTCTCTCCTATAATAATCAATGCATACTTATAATAATTCAATCCAAGCCTGAGGCTGTGTAACCCGAGACCCCCCCCCCCCCTTTTTTTTCACCCGTTCTCCCTTCATTAATTATTAATAATGACATTAATAATTTGTATTTCCATTTTAAAAAGACAATGATTATGTTTTCATTTCATAAGTTATTTATTTTGAATACTAATTTGCTTTACCTGCAGTGGAAATTAAAGTTAATGCATCCGATAATCAGCGACAGAGCGACGTAATGCATTTCAAGCCATTTGCCGATTTGGTCAAAAAGCGCGGGGGGTACCTATGGTTGAAGCAAAATCCGCGCAAACTGTGTATTAAAAATATTACAACAAATGCACAGACTGATAGATGAATAATCACACTACAATTATTCATTCAGCCGATTTTCAAATTTTATTGATTTACATCCATAATGTACTGTTGAAATTTTTGTGAGCCGCTCAAAATCGACCTAAAGGTCACAGAGGACTCGGTGAAACTCCAATGGAATGCTACGTCATTCTACTTTTAGATAATGTAAAAATAACGAGCCAATCATATCTACGAACCAGCGGAATCACCGTTATTTGTTGACAACTGTGACGACACCGAGTCGTAAAAGCGGGCCGTGTGCACACACGTAAACAGTAGACATGGCGACTCGCAGTTCGGCAACTTCACCTCGGATATTCTCCACTCCCTAGCGATGTATATTCATAAAAGTAACACAAACATTTAGATACGTTCTTTATTGAAACATTCATGTCATTTATGTGAACATTCAATTCATACTAAGAAGCGCACGACTGCGGGAATCTCGGATTACACACTACACTACGCCATGCGACCCGGTTTTCCCCATTGCATGATCACGTGATTGAACACCCTATACAGGTTGTCTCGCTCCTACTGCCTAAAATCCGAAATTATCATAGGATGTGCATTACACGTCCTGGCGATTTAAAACGCTTTGTGGTATTAGTAAGTGTTGAACTAAGATTATTTATTCCATAAAGACATACTATATACATATTTAGTGTGCATTGAACAGTGTAGCAAGGTGTTACAATAATGACACCATTAATTATTACAGACAATAAACAGGATAAATTACTCTCATATTCAAAGTTTTTACAGATTCTTTTGAAAGTAACTTCATCTGTTCCATGGTACCTGTGCTCAGGCAAATCAGGGATGCTTGCGTAAAATTTTAACTCATTAAACAGTAAATTCCCATTAGCTAAGTCAGCGAGTTTCCTTGCCATCTGCTTCCTTTTACCCATTATCTTTACATCATGACCCCTACACTAAAAATAATAACCAACCAAGAGGGCACTTCTTCATTAGACATTTTAAAATATAAATAATAAACACGTGTTATGGCACAGAATTCATGAATAAGATAATGTGTAACAATTATTTTGCATGTATTACATTCATTATTCATACTATATAAGCAGGAATGTCCATCTATTCAGATGAAAAAACAGATGAATACGGGTTAGTGGGAAACTGTCCTTAGGGTTTTGATATCCTATAACAAGTGATGAATACATGTGAGATGGAAACTGTCCTTAGGGAGATGATGTCATACTAGGTGATGAATACATGTTAGAGAGAGAGACTGTCCCTAGAATGTCGATAGCATATCGAAAATAGTACTGATAAAGGTTCAACATCAAATACTTGTAATCATCTACCTTGTATTCAGGGAAACGGACAATCGTCCTAAATCTAATGTTAGCTGAAAATCCCACTCGTTCCGTTTCAATCGTTCTCTTTCTTGTCCTTTTACATGCATACATGTGGTCGGACTGAAAAAAGACAACAAGCATAATTCAAAATGCCAACCACTTTATAAGTTGTATTTATGTAGATTACAGAATATAATGATCACGTAGAGTAACTCCGATATATCAATCCAGTAAGTATATAATGCATATATATTTATCTAAGCAATTACCTATATGATCAATCTCTCAATCACTGCCAGTTTTGGTTTAATTATGTAATCAATTAAAGAGTAAATATAGCGCCATTAACATCTGAGAGAATTAACAATATGAACCATATTACATGCACATTTCGGGTAATGAATCGTTTGAATTCTGTATGGTGAGAGCTCTATCTAGTAAATACAATAAAGTTATGTTGGTAGATAGTGTTTACGTTGCGCCAGGAATATTTCACGAATACGGTGACGGCTACAGGGTTAACAAAACAAATTTAAAAGGGCAATTAAAATATTTAAGAAGAAAACAGAAGACATCTGACAAAACTGTATGACACAAATTACCAAGGACGAGCACAAAAAAAAAAAACACATTTAAAGTTAGCACATTTTGAGTTCTAACGATTTTATGTTTCATGTCCATCTCTAAATCCGGCAGTAAGTAATTTCGTGCCTCGGCACACAGTTCATAAGGTAACTCTTTTTTTGCCTAGACAGTGAAAATTTGTCTCCATTGCGTATGAACTTTAATATGTGTCTAAAATATGTGGCATCTATCAACATTGTAAGCACCAGAGTCCTTCTTCTTGAATGGGGTGGGTGGGTGTTACTCTGGCATGCCAGAAATGTCGGTGGGTGGGGGATGAAATTGTATTTCCCCAAATTGCTACGTGTAGATGTTGACGTTTGCCCCAGATTATTATCGCCTTCATTGGCAGTTTTCTGGCTTTAAGTGCCTGTTGCTTCTTTATCAGATTCTGTTGACCTAGTTCGTTTTGAATTGCACATATCGTCTCACTTGTGTATATCTTTGTGGGATTTGCCTTTCTCTTCTGAATTGTGCCACAGTTTCGTTTGTCTTTAGCTTCCTAGTGTTATTCACTTGAGGACACTGCTTGATTACTCCAATTCCTCTTGCCCCCCTGCTGAGAAGATTATTGCCAATATGGCACATGTACCTCTAGGTACCAGGGGCAACATATTTACACCTTTACCATCTTTCAAAATCAGATGGTGTTATAGGAAATGCTATAACAAGATTTCCAACATTTAAATGATAAAAAGGGAAACTGGCCACGCCCCTTTCTGATCTCTTCAATGGAGGATGTTCACAGAATTAGTACATGCACATCTAGGTCCAAACTCAACGTATTAACAACATTGTCAAGTCACTGAGACTAAACGTCTTGGAAAGGATACCATAAATTTATGATGCACAAATTGTTATTTCCTGAATTTCTTTTCTGTGTAATTTGTTGTTTGCTACTGGTGGCAAGTTCATCAGCAAACGTTCCTCCTGTTTACCTGCTTTTGTTTAAAGAGCCCGTCCCACTCGTCAAGTATGTAAATAAAATAGTTCCTCGACGGGTCTGTTGTATATTGAGGGATATTATATAAATAAAGCTATATTCAAAGTTGAAACTTTTACGGTACCAGAGATATTGCTGCATGAAAAGAGCTCATTAACGCCAGCGCGATAGTAATATTAATGAAGAGAAGTCACCTGACATGAACGATACCAAAACAAAGATGGACGAAGAGGTAAGCATTACTTCCATGTGCTACCGTTTATGTGGATTTTAACGATAAATACTATGTATAATTTATGTTACACACAATAATTTACTTTGTAATATTTATCTCATTCAATACCAAGGTAGAATGTAAACAGTTGCTGATTTATGAAAAAGAACGATTGACTACAAAGAGACCCTCATAAGGGGCATTTCTATAAACTAAGAGCAACGCAAAAAGCCATAGATTCTGCTTGTTGCAATAGAATATTGAACTTGTGTTATTTGATATAATATTAGAGTGATCGTATCCAAGGCACAAGCCACACAATTTCACTTTAAAGTGAGACAGGAGTATGAAGTGAGAGCTCGGGGAGGTAGAGGCCGTGGGAGAGGCACTACGCAGACTAGTAGTACAGAAATTCAGAGGAGAGACCTAACTGCCCTAGAAAATTTCACAGATCGGAGAAACTGGTTAAAGGGAAGTGCAAGAGTTACTTTCTATTTATTCTTCAGTACATATACAGCTATGCCAAATATGGGTCAATTTCCATGATTATATCTCTCCATATCTGATACTAAAGCCACCAAACACTGCTAATATGGTGTCTAAAAGACTGGGTGTATGGATCAGGTGCATACATTTCCATATGAAATAATAAATCAGATGTATTAATGCCAATATTTTTTGCAAGTTTTCATAATTATTGATTTTTACTAGAGCGAAGAGAGAGAGAGATGAACCACATGGAGGATTTTTTTTACCTTCAGATAGCAGTGCCCAAATTTGGTACGTGTGCAATAAATGCAAGGACATGCCAACTAATGCAGGGAGAATTTGCTGTGGAAAGCTTCCCGAAATAGCCAGTATTTTTTTATTTTTTTGTTAGTTTTCATAATTATTGACTTTCACTCATATGTCACTTTGTATGTTGTATGTTTTCACAGGACAGGATTAGAGCTCTTGATGATAAGTCAAGAGTGGAGCACCTACTTGATGGAGCTAAAATATATACAGCTATTCCAGCAGAGCTGCTAGAGCGAAGAGAGAGATGCCCAAATTTGGTACGTGTGCAATAAATGCAGGGACAAACTGAAAGTTAGCATTCAACGACATATCAAATAAACTGCCAGCACAATTTTGCATTAGCCACATGCAATTATGTATAAATCATTTTAAATGAATTATATTGAACTGAAATGTAGTGTCCCTTTAGAGAGAGAGAGAGAGAAAAAAAAGAAATGCAACAACTTGATTCATTACTTCAATGAGAATACTTGTCATTACAATGTTCACTTTGAGACTAAGTTTTAATGCCTTTGCTTAAGGTTTTGCTTTAGACAAAAATAAGTTTGTCTACATGTTAAGGCTTTAATGATGCCCCTTGGGCAGTGACTATATCTCCTGCTGTGGAGAAAACACGTTCTGACGCTACAGACGTAGCTGGAATACAGAATAATGAGCGTTATAAATTAGCAACCGATGGACCAAATGAGTGGATCACAATGAAATGGTATGGGGACCAGTGACTTGGACACTTCCATATTTTCAGTGGCTTTCTGATGTCTGCTTTTCTCTGTAGCAGGTGTGTTAGACACAACATACACGTCTGATAATAATAAAGCCAAGTCATTTTTAAGTGTCTTTTTTTCAGGGCTATTGTTACAATCAACAACTTCCTGAGCGTTACTAGAAGTGCTTGCTTCCGCTTCCTGTGCGTCATTCATCTGGCAGTATCTGTGCACTGTCTATTGGTTCTGTCTTAACTTTAACACAATTTTTTCAGGCAACAGTAACAACATTTCTATTACATGAGAGTGTACCTCTTCCTATTCATCTTCACTAACAAGGAATGGTAGTGACTTGAATCGAGGGTTAAGAAAACTTGCAGATGATACTGGTTATGATACCTGTTCTGCAAGTCTTTTCTGATTGTATTTTTCAGCAATTAAACAGTTGAAGAATCGTCATCTTTAGGCTCCATCTTTTTCAGGATGGTGTGGTGTATGGGCATAATGATCGACAAGTTGGCATACCTTCACTACACAGCGTTGTGGTCACTGTTGAGTGGTTTCAAACATTCCATTACCTGCTCAGCTAGGATTATAGCATCATCACTCAGAGTTTATTTCTTTATCTCTAAACTCAGCAACCCCCTTCATCCGGGGCACTGTATATACTGCACACTGCTGCTCTAAGAAGCGATCGAGCATGTCGTATGCTTAGATCCATCTTGTCTGCACATCGATTATTAACTTTTTATATGGTAAATTTAAAATCTCTGCTTGTGATTTCAGCTTTGATGCAGCTACAGAACTGCGATGAAAAAATCCAACAATTCGTCGCATCCTCGCAAGAATGTTCGACACCTGCTTTACTTTCAGGGACTTTTTCGCAGCAAGGTTAAGCGTATGGACATAGCATCCTATGTGAAATTCTGCTTCAAATGTAGTTGCTGCTTTTTGCATGTTGCTGGCATTGTCACTGACAACTGCTGTTGGTTGGTTTTTGGGGAGATTCTATTCCTCTACAGCCTCCTTGCGCACGTCCTTGCAGACTTTTCACGTAAATTAAAGTTATATGCACGTGTATTACTTATTTTTCAGAAACATGCAAGATTTTTATAGTTGATGTAATCAAGATCTTTATTTCATTTTTCAGAAATCTGTCATCTTATACAGACTTAAGCTGTTCAAACTTTCTGGTCTGGGATATAAAATTTTGGAGTACCCAGCCATTGTTAATATAAACACATGTTATGGTGACATATGACTGTGCTCCGAGACGTCCATCCACCAGTGGTCAAAGCAACCTATTGAACGAAATGACTAGAATTGTAAAAATAAAATTCTCGCAAAATTTTAATTATCTTTTTTGAATTGAAAATATCAGCAAACAAAAGCTTAATAAAGTGGGAAAATTTACTTTGTTGTGTACCTTGTTAACATTCTTCAGCAGGGATTGTGGTTTTTCACGTTCTTCTTGGTAAATACGTGGTATTATATCTTCTGAGAACTGTTTACGGCCAGGAATAGAGTATCTAAATATACAAGTGAAAAACCTATTTAGTTACTTTTGATTGTCAATATCTTAGACATTTTATAATTGATCTAATTAAAAGAAATATGCTCAGATCTTAGAAAAATATACCAGATATTAGTGAAACATAAAAAGCGCTTTTGTACATTATCACAATGAAAATTGATGAATCATTAAGATTTTTTTTTTGGGTCAGATTTAGAAATGAGGATAATTTTGATTTAATTACAATGTAGCAGGGCACATGTCACTTGACATGTACACACATTACGCAATAATAATTTTGAAAACTGTAAATATTCCTTTCACACATACCTCTGATATAAGAGTTTGACCATATTAATAAAATCAGTCCCTTCTACCATACTATATGGCCGCAAATCTTTGATTATCAATCTTGCTATTTGGTTGGTAATTGATTGTGCCCTTGGACTTTTAGTGGCATATTTCGCGAGATGCGATCCAAATACCATCAATGATGAGTGTTGGCTGATCAAGCTTGTGCTAATTGTCGACGGCATATGTCGCACGGTTCAACAGGCGAAACACCAAGCAAATGAGCATGATGTCTTTTCATGTGAGTTGTCAAGTTCGATGTCCCACCCAGCTGATTTTAACGGATCATTACAACACAGACAGCATAATTTGGTATCAGTTGTCCGTTTTTTTTTTTTATTTCTTAATGCGGAAATGGTCCCAAACCGCTGTTTTAGCCTTGTCATTTTTGAAGAGGATACGTTCTTTTTCGTTCGAAGCCATTTCTAAAGACCGATAACTCTAAATAATAAATTATTGAACTCGAACCGGTATTTTGAAAAACATGCTGCACAGCCTTAATTTTAATCATAACCGTCAAGATGAAGTTGTTACTTATAGACTCCGCATAGGGCACTATTAGATAACTCCTTCCTAACTTTTAAAGGAAGAGCTTCTGCCAGAGTGTATCCTTGCGGATGTCTATTAAGTATTAAACATATATTGTTAGACTGTGCACACACATTCGATATTATTATTATACTGTACAAACTATGAGTGAAATTTTTGAGAATATCAGTATTTCGAAAGTTCTGGAATTTTCAAAAGAAGTTAACATACAATAAAATATATATTGGAATACAAAGTATTTTAATTGTGTATACATGTACATTTTAGCAATATCATCTATATGTAGATACGATATACAATGAGAGCTCGTCTTTCCTAGGTATTTTAATTGCTCTTTTTAATTTGTTTTGATTATGTTAACTTGTAATCGTCGCTATATGGGTGAAATATTCCCGGCGTGACGTAAAACAATAATATATTTATTTCAGTTCTCTCGTCAGAAGTGAAAAGACATACATCACTTAATTGCATTTAAAACCTTTATTTTCTTGTGACTTAATTCTTCTCATCCCTGAATCTCAGAAGTCCGTGAATGCCAACTGTGGTACATTGTTGTTAGTGCCATAGTCCTGTGACACCTTACTTTCGTGTTTTGAACATTTAACCATTATACTCTATTACAGAGTGTCGTGGACACACAGTATGTCGCCCGTAGTAACTTTGATAGTAAAATGTGACTACCGGACAGACTGATAGACCGATTGAATACAAAGTGATCCTTATTATAGTATGCTGCTTCCCCAAGCAATATGACAGTCCTGAGGGCCGCCAAAGAACTAAAAAAGAAATTGAATTTGTAATTTGAATATATGTAAACCTGTATCACAGCAAACCTGTAATTGTTGTAAGTGTAATAAAGTGACAAGTTGAAGGGATTGATGATTACAACCACAAGTAAATGCTCTTGTGTATCTACCAAACCTTCTTATACTCTAGCAGTTCATCTTGTTTATTTTTATGCAATTCGGTTGAGTTTAGTGCTGGTGAGACACAAAAATAGTGCGACTTCAACAATTTTAATCTACATGTATGAAGTGTAAAACATTTGACATAAACTAAAAAGTATGATTCCAAACAAAGTAAGATGACGAAAAGCTGACAAATGAAATCCAAGCAGAAGCGGAGAGCGGGAAGTGAGCGCCCGTTAACCGTTTAACCACACCAATCGAATGATATTTGTTACTTCAATTGACCGTCCCAAGTCGGTATCTTAACCGCAGCACAATCGAATATTTTTGTAATGTTTTTCCGTATATACTCTACTATTACAATTTTTGTGTGCATGTCCTTGGTGATTTTGTAATGCAGCTTTGTCAGATGTCTTCAGTTTTCTCTTTTCTAAGACTACATCGTCTATACAAAATACTGGAACAAAATACTCAACATGAGAAACAAATGCTGCCACCTCCTGATGTCACTGATCCAACATTTATGAAAGCAGTGTGGCTTTCTATAGAAGTCGAGTCACTCCAAATTCATTATTAGTGTTACATTTCCATATGTAAAGATGATGACAGACTGGCATTATATCAGTTTAGCAATTCTGTCACCTTTAAATATGAATGCCAAACTGCATGGAAATATTCCATTTAGTTCTTCCATTGAACATTTGAAATGTGTTTCCAGCATCTTGTTTTGACACAGAAGTGACCCGCTACATCCATCCCTAAGATTTCAGAGTCTACATTTCCTATAATTATACCAATGAACTGGTCAGTTTTCTCCATCTCTAGAGCTGATGTTTTCTGGAAGTAGAAGATACTCAAATTAGTTGAAATAAAATGAATATCATCCATGCCACTCTGTTAATTGTACATTGAGAAAATAAAAACCCATGATGAATATCCATGGAACCAAGTGTAATATCGTTAAAGTAGGGCAAATAATCGGAAGAATAACTCTTAACTGAAATCAATCGTAAACACTTTTAAAGTTAAAGTTATTTGTGTTGTTATACATAAAACAAGAAACTACTGAAGACGGTATGGCCGGATTACAAAGCATATGACATGCAAGAGAGACAACATAATTCCATAAGCCGGAATTGCTTTGCAATCCAGCCAAAAATTATGTATATTTATCAATTACAATCAAATGAACTTCACTGAGAGAAAACAACGTAGAGAACATTTGAGAGATACCAAACTATCATAAGTATTATTCATTGTTACTTGCGCTGCTGAATATTTAGTGGAAGAGAGGGTGACCTCATTCTGATATGTGTTGGTCACAACATGTGTCACCTCCACATTATCACCAGGTCTGACATCGACATTTACAACCTCACTCCACAATGCCACTGTCACACTGTCTGTCTCATCTTTAACTGCAACATTCCTTACAGGAACAGGCCTGTTCTTCACCATCACATTGTTGGTCAATTTATCCTGAAGGAGATTTAATGAGAATTATTTATGAAATAGCATATTTTCTGTATACAGTTCAAACGAAATAAATACATGCAGCTTCATTGATCATATGGCAAAAGTTGTAATTAGTGATATAATAAAATACTATGACCTGTTTTAAAATATTAAAAACCTTTTGATCAACCGGACTTGAATACAAATAGCAATTGTTCATCTGGAATTCAATAACCAAGGAAACTCTAATGGTGTCTACGGACACTACATTATATTTCATCTTAGAGCAATATCACCATAAATCACAGACTTAGACTAAAGTTATCTGTATTAAAGCCAGAAGAAACAAAGGAGACACTGTGTTCACCACTTCTGTATGCATGGAGAGGTTACAATGGATTAAATAATGTGATAAGACACATGATAAAAATTACAAGGCAGATGGAAAAATATTTTAATTCCTCGGGGTGTTTTTTCTTACAAAATCTAATCACTATGTACACTGTGTTTGATTAAAAAGAGACATTCGACTATGCACAACCAGGATTAGATATAAATAAGTATATCTTACTCCGCTCCCTTGTAACCTAGCTCTTCTGCGAATAGTACTGCTTGATCAGGTAGCGAAATTAACGTTTATAATTAAAATAAGGCCATACGGCGTAAACGTATCGTGGCGAATAATCAATAAAGATAATGGCGTACTGCAGTACGTTCTGATGAACTATCCCTCCGGTTTAAAATCTACCAGTCACACAACATTAAAAGACAAAAACAATTATAAAAAGTTCAAATATTGCCAAACTCGACGGCGTTAGAGTACTATCTTGGGTATGAGCGCTCTCTCTTGTTTGCGTCGCTAACTGGTTTGAAAATCAATAAAATTTACTTACACGAATATCACATGATCTACTAAATAAATCATTTAAGATCAACACAAAACCAAGTAGGGTAAATTAAAACAAAATGTACATATTAAATTTAAATATAGAATTTTAAGTTTAAAACTTACAATTGTTGATATAAAGGTAGAAATTATAAAATGTGAATTAAGTAATAAAGAATAAGAAACTTTCGTACCTGAAAATTATGAAAACTGCAAATATAACGGTAACTTTTTTATTCATCGGCATGCCAGCATAACGTGACGCGCTGGGCACGGACGCGGTGTTTTTGGACCATCGGACACTAGCTGGGTCCCAAAAAAGGTTAATTAATAATAATGTACTATGTAAGTAGTTAAACTCAATCCAAAAAACCTTTTCTGGCCATTGCCAGGTTGTGACGTAAAATACTCGACCTAAACAATGGGTTTCTTAAGGATAATTACATTTACTTACCTACATGTATATATGTGTATGTGATGTAAGTTAGGAAACCCCTTCGTGGGCCTCGGCTCAAAGATAAAGAATATCCAGGGTCGGAATCTCGATAAACAACTTAAGGTGACCAGAGCAATTAGATTACGTCATATGAGTAAACAGAGCGACGAGGCACAAAAGATACAATTTCTTTACCTAAATTAAAATGTCAGCTTATCATTACTTAAGGATTAAGTGACCGCTGTCAGATAAAAAAAAATCAATTATTGTGATAAAAAGGAACTATTAAAATTTGTAAATAATTAATTTAATGTTCTTAAGTCTAAGATTGAGTAAAAATAAGAAAAGTACCATAAAAACTATTTGTAAATCATGAAGATAAAAATGCTTCATGATAGAACCGTGGCGTGTAATCAACAACAGTGGCGTACTGACTATTGCATTCTGCAATGTGTTGTGGTGAACTAGCCCTACGGTTCAAATTTTACACGTCATACAACCTTACTGCAAAATACGAAAAACAATTATAAAAAGTTTCTGCAGCAAATCTATACTAGTATATACACAATGTATCAATAACAATTGACAAAACACTATTTCTCGAAAATTCTTCCACTTTCAGCTGGCTGTCTCGATCACCACTCTTGGTCTTGGCTATAGACAAAAACGCGCCAAACATTCTTGGGAATTTCCATAAGCTTTGTACTAAAATTCACACGCATTAAAAAAAGAATGATACTCTTCGTTTAACGTGGTACGATTTAATCATTTATTAATACTGTCAATATTTCGTTTAAACAGTATTTATTCAAATAAATCATCATTACATATAATTATTATAACATGAGTTAAAGAATTTGACAACAAGATTGAAAATCTATGTTAAGTCGTCTCCTTGAAAATCAGACCCCTCGATGACTGTCAACATTTGATGTGCTAAACGAAATTGTACATGTAGCCTCACAACATATTACTGGATCATGATAAATACATTTGGTGGCGCATGTGTTGAACCCGAAGTGAAGAGGTAAATCCGAGTTATTCGAAACCTTTCGCTTTTTTGCCTTGTAGAGGAAAACAATTTCTGTCTCGATTTCATATTCAAGTGAATATCTTTCTAATAATTCATTATTAAATAATTCTGTATGTTCATTTTCATCATGCTCTTCATCATCTGATTCTGTGACATCATCATCCTCATCACAATCTGGTGGAATATTTTCTGTGATGCCCTCGGGGTTCTCAGGTCTGTGTCACTAGAAACTTCAGCAACAGGTTCAACAGCCATACTAGTGGTAGATCTGATTTTGCTTGTGACATAAGTGGGTCGTCAAGAACCTGGAGTTTTCTGCAAACAGAAGTTTCAAAACTTAAACAACATTTAAAATTTTATATCTAAGCAAACATAAGAAGGAAGTGTTTAAACAAGTTGAATAGAAATAAGAAACATGTAAATACCATCCAGTGAAGAATAGCACCATCAGGATCAAGATCACTGATTGAGGGTGACTGCACAGCTATCAGTAACAGATCATCGAGTTGAATTTGCCAGTCTACCCCTTCTTTTCCCCTTTACCAGCTTCATGGTTGAAAAGAGGCATTCATTCCTCACAGAAGTAGTTCTTTGCTGTGTCTGTGAAAATAAATTTGTACAATAATAAAATACTAATGAATATGAAATTTCTGCATCATAAAATATCTGCATAAAACTAGCATATCTGCATAAAACTAGCATATCTCTGAATTTTATAATATAAATAATCTAAATGTTTAGTAACATTCAATGAATTTTTCAAAATACCAGAAATAAATTGCCTCTTGTAGACTTTAGTTTTCAGAAGTGTCTACTCACTGATACATTTAATTTCTACATCAGAATACTTCAAAACCTGGTCAAATCTGCTCACAAGCAATTTAACTTCCCTGTCACCGTAATCTGCAACGTACAAGTTTCAATTTATATCAAAATAACTCTTACAATCTTTGAAAGGATGAAAATATTTACAAATAAAGCTAAGATAAATCTAAATAATTAGTTTGTAGAACAGGGGTTGTGTTTTAAATACATCTGATATACTACCTATGATATCATAGGTCTTGGAAGCATTTTAAGAATCAGGGTCCGGCGCCATAAACTGAGAATATACTCAAGTCATTTTTTTCATTTTAAATTATTCCCTTATCAAACATTAAAATAAATTGTCATGCGGAGTGGTTTAATTCTATTTATTGATAGAATAAAACTGAATAAAATCCAAATCTCAGTTATTAATTAATTGTTGAACAGAAGAATTCGAAATTTTCTCAGTTTATGGCGCCGGCCCCAGATGCCTCAATTCGATGTGCAGCTCCATATGTCCGGTAGAAACTGGGAAAAGGAATTCAAATGGTGCATTTGATATCAACACTAAAGCTGCTTTAGGTAAATTTTAGTACATCATTAATTTTATTAATTATAATAGAAATTTTCATGTGTGAAGTAACAACGTTCTATGTTTATTTATACTTTACCTATTCCCTTACATACCATATAACTGTGAAAGCACAAGGTTATTTAATGGTTCAATTTTGACTTAATGACTCGTTCTTTTTCAAATGAATGTGATGTACATTAAAAACAATTTATCAATCATTACAGATGTGATACGATATATTGAATATGTATGTCACTTGAATGAGAGGGTATGTGTAAAATAAAGATACTTCAATGATTAGACTAAAGTATGATTATAGCTGATAACTGTTAATAATGAATTTGTACATTAAGGGTAGGTATTTACTGTGTTATATACACAGCTACACCACTCACAAATTACAGTAAGCAAACGGACATTAATAGTTCATATTGACTTCAGTTCATTCTTCAACTACAGCATCTGACCAACATGTTCCATCTGTACAACTAGGTTAAGTTGTTCAAATTTCATCTATATGGTTTTTTTTTCTGTATTTTAAAATTTTAATATGACCATTACGACCAAAACAAACCTATTTTATACAGAATGACATATTTGTATTTAATCCAAGTGAGACGAAGTTGATCATCCTTGGGGGTTTTTTTTTTTCATGCAGGATAAAAGGACTCTTAAAAGATAATTTAATATCTTTTCATAGAATTTAGAAATTCAAATACATGTTTAAAATTCATTTTACAGGAATTATTCTTCCTGGAATGAGTCCAAGCCATGTAAAGAAGCTATGTAAAATTCCATATAGCGACTTTAAAACTTGTATTTTTAACTATATTGAGACTTTAACACAAGAAGCTTGGGATCATGAAGTTAACAATAAACTTCATGATTTCAAGCCAATTTTTAAAAATAAACTACATTGTAATCATAATAATCGTCGAGATGAAGTTGTTACTTATAGACTCCGCATAGGGCACTCTTGGATCACTCATTCTTACCTGTTAACGGAAGAGCCTCCTCCAGAGTGTATTCCATGCGGATGTCTATTAATTATTAATTATATATTGTTAGAATGTGCAGATACTGCACAAATTCGAAATGACCATTATACTGTAAAAAGTATGAGTGAGTTATTTGAGAATGTCAGTATTTGGAAGGTTCTTGGATTTTTAAAAGAAGTTAACTGATGTAGTAAAATATAATATTGAAATATAACACATTTTAATTGTGTATACATGTACATTTTAGTAGTACCATTTATGTGTAGATCCGATATACAATGAGAGCTGGTCTTTCTTAGATATTTTTAATTGCTCCTTTTAATTTGATTCGATATGTGTTAACTTGCGATCGTCGCCATATGGGTGGAATATTCCCGGTGCGACGTAAAACAATAATCTATCTATCCAAGCCATGTTAATAGCATTCTGACCTCCTGCAATATTCCTCCTATCAGCCATGTTAATAGCTTTCTGACCTCCTATAATATTCCTCCTATCAGCCATATTACAGCTTTCTGACCTCCTGCAATATTTATCATATCAGCCATGTTAATAGCATTCTGACCTCCTGCATTATTCCTCACATCAGCCATGTCAATAGCATTCTGACCTCCTGCAATATTCCTCCCATCAGCCATGTTAATAGCATTCTGACCTCCTGCAATATTCCTCCCATCAGCCATGTCAATAGCATTCTGACCTCCTGCAATATTCCTCCTATCAGCCATGGTACACTCGGGAAGAAAGAGAAAAAAAGACAGAACAAAAGGCTGAAAACTCCTGTCATTAGAACTTAGATGAGGAGAAAAAGATATGTGGTGAAAAGGTATGTATAATGATTAAAAAAAATTAATATAATCTTAAATACTTTAATTTGGTAGATAACAAAGTTCTAGATGTCATACAAAGGGCATTATGTTAACTGGCTGGATTGAGAAGTAATTCCGGATATAGATTGGTGATGTACATCCGTCTGTCTGTCAACATTTTAGTAAAAAGTTTCTGGTTGAAACAAAATCTCAGCAGCTAAGAGGAGAATAAAAATAACAGATTCCTCATGATCACAGCTTTCAAATTTCGCCATAATTTTTTACCTAGTGACCTTGGACTTTGAGAAACTTTAATTTTGGCTAAATCTATTTAAACAATAGTGATAGGGCTTTTATTTCCAATTTGATTTGCAATCAGGTGGTACCGTGTTTAGTGGTTTCTTGTTTTAATATTTAAGATATAAACATTCATTTACTTATTTGAAATTTCATATGATGCTGGTTGGTAGAAACGGGGAACAGGAATGAATTACAACAGTAATACAGTTACAAATTAGTTTTAAATCTATAGATTTTTGTTATAATGTGTAGTTCATATCAATCATTTTCGAAAATGTATATCTCTGCAACAGTGTTTGAATTGAGGGAGGTATACTGAAATCAGTGTGTTCAGCTGCCTGTCTTTCTGCATTTGTACTGAGCATATCTACAAAGCTAATTAATGTATTAAACAGGTGGATTACTAATATATTTATCAGCAATATCTTGTGCTTGTTATGTCCTCATACTATCCAACACACATCCGTACCAACTCAGGAAAAAAATACGGGCTTTGATGTTGTCAAATATCTGTATGTGTATCTGTCTTTAAACGTGTCACAATCTTGAGTGGTTCGTTGATAGACACTTGGTTTATGATTGAGATGTCCTGGGATTTAGTCACTTTAAAGCTAGGACTTGTGTCAGAGGGACATAATGTATTTTGTTAAAAAAGGTTCAAAGATTACAAATTGAATTATTCCTATTCTGCGAAAAAAAAAAAAAAGAGAAAAGCTGTGATTATGTGAGAGCTTTTATGATCAATAATAAACCAATGGAGATGTGATCAACTCTGTATAATAAAAACAAATTTCTATAGGTCACGGAACTTTTATTGGTACAAACACTGGGAAAGTGCTCAACTTTTCTCTGAGGAGCAAGACTTGCAAAACATATTGCTTATAGAAGCAGTACACTTTCATGACTGTTCTAAGAACTAGGAAGGGACAAGGAAAGGAATGGAATGTGACATGGCTGTTACAATGGCACATAAAATGCAGGGTAAAGGGTTTGAAGTTGTCCTAAATGCAATGATTCAACAACATCGTAAAGGTATATGATTTTAACAGGTAGAATTCAAAAAGCTGTTCTTGCTATACTTTTTGCTTCATCATATATATTTAATATTCTCAAAAAAAACAAAAAACAAAAACAAAACAAACAAACAAACAAACAAAAAAAAAACAAAAACAAAAAAAAATACAGCACTACCAGAAGGATCTATTTATCTTTATTTGTTTCTCAAGTTTTGAACCTGCTCTTGAAAATTTACATTACTATTACAAGTACATGTTTTGTATTGGCTCATTACTTATGATGCATGAAAACGTCACATATGCATGGCTCAGTCTAAAATAGATCCCTCACTGCTTCGGATGGGCTCGTTGCAAAGATCTAAATCTGTGTACATTGCATCAGGCAGATGCCATCACTATACATAAAATAACCATCGCATAATATAAAACAAGAATCAATCAATGTAAAATGAATTTTATTTCTGGCCTAAACATTTAAAAATTAAACTAGGATCTTATTGTAAGATTAATCAATGATATTTTGTCTTTTTTTCAGAATGAGATTTGATTTTCCCAACATGCAAAAGAAAGAAGATAATAATCATCTTAAGAAGGAATTATCAAAAACACTTTATGCCCTTTCCCGAAAACACAAAGAGCTTAAATATCCTGGTACTATTCCATATCTACTAAGATGTTTTTCTCATACTTATGGAAATCACAGCAAATGCAATGACACCTGGTGTAAACACAAACAAAACCCTAAATTGTTCAGGCATGATAAATTTTCACAAAGTCCTATTAGAGACTTAAATTTCCTAATTTGACATAAACCTCGATCCAAAAACTTCCATCAATACACTGAACTTTTTGTCCATCTTAATTCTTTATATGACCTATCTTGATTTAGTGGCCAGGCAAAACTTTCTACATCTTTATACCCCCTGCAAACAAAGTTTGGGGTATATAGGAATCACCCTGTTATCTTCATATTCTTAAAGCTGGCCTCTCACCATAAAAAGCCGAGGTGTTTCGAAAAATTAAAAAAAACTTTCGAAACATATCGAATTTTATGGTGAGAGGCCAGCTTCAATTATCAAATAAACGTCATACCTTTGATGTAAAGATCACAGTTGAAGTTTAACTAAACAAACAATGGGATAATTAGATATTTTACCAACTGTTATTCTACAAGATTAAATTTCCCATGCAATCCATATTCACTGTATGACTGTTTAATTAATTTGATTTCCTCATTATGTTATAGATCACTATCAGGTGGAAAGCCTTTCACAAATAGAGCCCTAGTGGCTGAACCGTCAATTGTTCAGTATAGGCAAATCTCGGTTACTATGGAAACAAAGTAAGAACACAGAGAAATTATTATTAGTTATCCCTGAATCATTAACACCCGAAATACTATCCCTCTGTCATGAAATACCATCCTCCGGACATCAAGGAATGGATAGAACCATCTCAAGAGTTAAAGATAAGTATTACTGGTCATCGCGAGATTCAGATGTACGGAATTTCATTAGTCAATGCAAACCTTGCAATCAAAATAAAAAGCCTATTAAGAAAGCTAAGTGCCCGCTAACTAACTATCACGCAGGTTTCCCCATGGCAAGAGTTCATCTTGACTTTTTATGACCATTACCAGTAACCAAGAACATTAACTCTTACAAACTAATGATGGTTGACTAATTTACTAAATGGGTTGAGTGTATTGCGTCACCATCATTAACAGCAGAGGTAACTGCTCAAGTGGCCGTGAATGAATATTTTTTTTAAGATTTGGTTACCCATTTCAGATATTCACAGGTCAAGGGAACAATTTTGAAAGTAATTTATTCAAAAATCTTTGTGAAAAGTTACAAATTACGAAAACAAAGACCACACCATTTAGTCCCTCTGCGAATGGCCAAGTAGAGCGGTTCAATCGGACCTTAATGGATGCTGTCAGATGCTTTGTGAGTAAAACGCCTACTAAGTGGGATGAATACTTCCCACAAATCGCTTGGGCATTGAGATCCGTAATAAACCGTAATACTGGTTATTCTCCAAATATGTTAATGCTTGGTCGAGAAGTTAATCATCCCGTCGATCTAATCATTACCAACCTATCTAGTAATAACACCGACTTAGACGACTATGTAGCCGATTTATCCCAAAACATTACATTAGCTCACAAGACAGCACGCGAAACTCTTAAATCCGGCCAGGCCGTAAACGTAATTATGATTTAAAAACAGATGTGCGTTCAGATAAGGAAGGGGATGTAGTTTAAGTGCTCGATACTGCTAGTGTAAAAGGTAAATGTCGTAAACTTATTGTTACCTACAAAAAAGATATCAGATTATATTTACACCGTCAAACTCAGGGGCGAAGAATCAAATAACAATCATGATAGGATATAGTTATGCAAAGACAAAAATATTCCTATGTGGATAAAAAGGCTTAAAGAAGGTACAAACAGTTCCGTAAATTCAAGTACTTACTGCTTGTGCGGCGGACCTGATACTGGTTCATTCATGATACAATGTTACTACTGTGGTGAATGGTACCATGGTTCATGTGTGAAAATAACACCAGCCATAGCCAAAGGTATAGATAAATATGAATGTCCCCAGTGTACCTATTAAAATTTACACAAAACGGGAATCCTTAAAATAGCAGAACTAGAATGCAGGTAGTTAATAATTTTAATTATGGAGTTAAGTTTGATCCAGTAATATGGATGGTTTCTCTCTTGCTTCATTCATAATAACAGATTTGGTATGTTCTTTGGGGTATATTGAATCCGTTATTATTATTATTATTATAAAAATGAATGCCCATGTTATACATGACTTCTATAACATACACTCTTGTAGATGTCTAACAAGAGGCTTATGAGGCCTTTGCTGATAGGATGATCGACCAGAAACATCTTCTCCGTCCACAGAGGCTGACGACTGACCTTGGTTTAAGCAACAACCTCTCACCAGACCAAATAGGGGAGATACTGAAGAGGAAATACAACTTAGCTGTGAATCTCTCTAACCATAAGTGGATCCGTGAAATCCGTAGGGAGGTTAATGTCATCCAACTCTTCCCTGCCAGTTGGATTGATACCCACCTTCCGGCAACGAGAGAGCCCAAACCTAAGAGCAAACCGAAAGTATCATCCTCGTATGATGGGAATGCCATCTGCCGGGAAACAAGACTTGATAATGACCTTAACATCCAGGTTCATAGGGCCGATGTTGGCAACAAGGCTGGCACGGATGATTCTAAACCAGAACCTAATTCGTCACCTTATGAAGACCCAGTTACCTCCGTGAAAACTGGCTTTGATGAAACTCCACCGACAAAACCAACTGTCAAAAATCCCGGAAAAGGTCAAGGTCACGGCACTCAACCAACTAAGCGACAGATAACATTAGGTCAACCTATCGCTGCACTCACTGGACCATCAAAAAGAAGAAAGGTCACAGATTTAAAGATCTCATATAGCAGCACAGTAACCAGGAGAAGTCTATCAGCGGTCAAATGTGTCCATTTCCGTCCTGTACCGAAAGAGACCGTAAGCTGAAATGCCATGTTCTTTCATTCCACGCCCCAAAGCATTTCCAAGAGGCCATGCATGTAGAGAACTTCACAATTCAGCGTACCGCCGCCATAGAAAACTTATCTCACACCAAGTTTGGACCCCAGGGTACCCCCAGGAACTTGTTAATTTTCTTAATGAATCTGGGTCACTCACAGATCGGTCCCCCATTGGTGACAAATTGAAGGAATCTATGGAGTCGCTATGACAATATGCAGGATTCGATATCCATGAATATATTTCTTTAACACCAGTGAATTCTCCGGCTTTACTTCTACTTTGGAGATGTTTATCTGTTGTCGTGTCATCCCTGACTGAGCTTGAGCGGATTGATTTCCGTAAGGGGGGAAGTTGGATGTAACCACTCCTGATAGTGTGGAAGAAATGATGGTCCTAGATGAGTGTATATCGGATGAAGATATAAGTATGGACACCAGTTCTCAGGTTGATGTCATCAAACAACCGGATGTGCCCACTGATCTTTATAATAATGAATATGTGGATCCCAATCCTAACCCAGATTCCATCAACTCTGACCATTCTTCAAAATCTTCGTCAGGTCATCCAGCGGCATGCGATAGCCATTTTCATCTAGACCGAACTACCGCTTTCCGGAGAACCAGTGACGCCTGGACACCAGAGGATATCATCAATCATGTTCTGCCAGTTAGTCCTAATATCAAGGTTAATATACAGGGTGGTGTAGCTGTATTTAGCGAACCTAACAACATCCGAAGATGATTGATCTTCCGAAACCATGGTTTGCTACCGTCGGTGTTCATCCTAAACCCATTAAGGAGCTGACACCTGCCAAGTTCCAGGAGTTAACTAGTTTACTTATCGAGAACGCAGTATATCTAGCAGTAAAACGAATATAACCATGCCTAAAGCAAAGGAGAAAAGAAAAGATAGGAAAGGAAAGGGTAAATATTGTGTAGCATTGGATGTTCGGGCACTTATTCGGACAATGTTTCGCTGCATCTATTTCCAAGAGCTAATAAGCGACCAGAAATACGTCGGCAGTGGATCTCATTCGTTCGATCGAAAAGAAAAGACTTTGACAACCCCTCCGATTATGTGTTTGTGCGAGAAGCATTTTGAAGACTCGTGTTACCCTTAGAAGTTTTCTCTAATGAAATGTATGGGAATGGAGAATGCAATAGGAATGAAGACGCTTTTACCAAATGCTGCCCCTACCATCCATACCATTTAAAAACACAAGCCATTCATCAATCGCCTGCTACCATGGGTTCCCAAGATACATAATCCATTGAAGCCTTCACAGTACCAGGACCTTCATTTACAAGACCAAGATCAGCATACAGGAAGAGGGAATGTTTGCGGGTGAGGGTTTTGTGTGTGTGTGTGTGTGTGTGTGTGTGATCTAGTTTTACTGTATGTATAATGAGAGGGAAATGGAAAGAAAGGGGGGTTGCAAATTTTTGAAGGTTTAAGTTTGCTGTGGACACTATAAAATTTGATTATGAATTGTTTACCATTACTGGTATATATTTTTGTGAAATGGCATGCACTGGTATGTTTTGCAAATATGTTTTAATAAGATTTAAACAAAACATTTTGTAACTATTATACAAATTACAATACATATGCATGGAGGATTTTAATATTTTTTAGTTATCTTTTTTAGCAATCCAAGTTGACTTACAAAGAGTCCTCAGGAGTAGTAGTGTTTCCATTCAGTGTGGTGTGCAGTTTGCGGAGTTTACTGGCAAAATCATGTATCCAACAAAATATAAACCAGAGGGAGTGAGTGTTAATTATGAATCTGCCTCATCTGGTGATACAGATGTGGAAACCAATACTTTGAACTCTCCAGTACCAGAGGAATGTAGTGATGATGATTTTGTATTACCCTCAGATTATGAACCAGAATCAGAGGAAGAAACAGATGATAGGGGTACATTAGATAGGTACAGTTTTCCTTAAACTTTCAATGTACATATATATTGAGTGGGTTTAAAAACCCATAATCGAATGTATCATAGTATATGAATATCATATACTCAAAGTGAATAAAAATATTTTTCATATTTTATTCATTAGACATATGTATTTATTTCAGTGACAGCGATACCACTTGTGAAAGGGACTCGGAAATGAAGTACATCATTTACCATTCTAAACTTCTTTCCTTGTTTGAGACATGCCCCATGTGCCATGGACCAACTATTGCCAACATTACACACAGAGGTGGCTCTATGATAAGAATCGAGCAACAGTGCTCATGTGGTCATCTCCGCAAATGGTGCAGTCAACCCATGGTAGGAGCTATTCCATCTGGAAATGTCGGCCAGCATTTTATTTTCAGGTAATATTCTAAGAATGTACATGTGTATGTTATGAAGTAAACCCCTTTTCCCTATGTATGTATATGAATGATGAAGAAAAATTCTTCTTAAGGTATTTATATGTATATGTGATTCCATTCTTAGGTGCACAACCAACCAAAGCCCTGAAAATCTTTAATCATTTGGGTGTGGCTGGGATTTCTCGCAGAACTTCCCATGACCACCAAAGGTTTTACCTGAATCCAGCTGTGGATACCATATGGAAAAAAATTCCAGAATGAGTATTTTGCACAGATGAGACAGAAACGATTTCCACTTACTTTGGGAGGAGATGGACGAGCAGATTCACCTGGACACTGCAAAGTTTGGAAGTTACTCTTTGGTAGATTTGGACTATATGCTTGTCATAGATATCCAGTTAGTACAAATATATAGCTTTTAGGAAAATCTTGATTTGAATAACTTATATTTCTTATCTCAATACATTAATTGTATACCATCAGTTGCACATAACTAAGTATATTTTTCTAATTTTAATCAATTTCTAGAGCAATGAAGTGAAGAGTAGTGTTCACATGGAGAAAGAAGGTCTGGCCAGATGTGTCAAAAAAATGAAGGAAGAACAAGTGAATATTGGAGAGATCATTACAGAATTGCACGTCCAGATAACAAATTTTTTCAGAGAAGAGATGCCCACCACTGATCATTACTTTGATGTTTGGCATGTAGCTAAAGGTAAACATATTGACAGTTATATTATTGTTTTATACAGTCTAGATTCATAATATGTACAATTTTGTTTGATTTTTTTAACATACCAGTAAGCATTGTTCCAGAACTTCTGAGACTCTGACTTGGTAAATCTGTATTCTTTTGCAGGCCTCAAGAAAAAGCTTACTGCACTCGGTAAACAAAAAGAATGTGATATTTTAAATCCTTGGATCAAAGGTATCACCAATCACCTTTACTGGGTCCCTGCCTCTACACCTAATGGAGGAGAAGTGATGTGGGAGAAGTTCAGATCAATTATAGCGCATCTGCAGAATATCCATGTTCATCCTGGAAAGTATTTTACCAGGTGTGAACATGGAGATCTCACTGGACGGGAAAGTGAAAAACAGTGGCTGACGTGGGGCAAGTTATCATAAGTATATGAAATTAAGATACTGATTAGTGTGTTGTTGATGTGTACAATAGCTTATAGAGTCTTCTATTCATAATCCATAATGTGGATTTTCTTTTATAGGTACTTATCCATTTGTAAAATTACAAGATTTACTTCTTTCAAATCAAATGGAAAAAGATGTAAAGAAGCTGTCTTCTGAGGCACAAACATTCTGTCTAGAGGCTTTCCATTCCATCGTCAATCATTTCGCTCCCAAAAAGGACCGCTTTTTCATACCATGGAATGAAAACCAGGTATTTGGTTTTATGATTTATTTCTGATTCTAAACCTAGCAGAACATGAAAATGTTAAGTGTAAATTCTGCTGTATTGATACCGTCAGTTATCTGAATTATTCTTTTTCAGACTGAAAATAGCAGCTCTCCATTATAATGAGAACAAGGAACGAAAACAGGCTGTCACAAATGCTGGGGAGAAAAGATATGTTGTCGTGTTTCCCAAATACAAAAAGGGAGAGTACACCTTGCGTGACATCAAGACAAACTGCACATTCGGTAAAGAGCATCATAAGTAAATAAAAGTAGTTTGCTTCTGAAACTGATTTATTTGTCATTGCTCTTTCTGGTATATACTACTAACTTTTATTGATAACTTTCATCTGCTTGACTTTAATAAATATCGTTTTAAAACTTCTTTCACAGGTTATGTACAAAAGCTAAAATGGCAGAGAATGTAAAGTGCCATGACATGCCTGCCATAGCACGTGCTCCTCCTTCACTCTGTGATGGGTATGCTCGTCCGGACAAATTGGAAGCTATACAATCTTCTCAAACTAGATATGGGAAATGAGGAAATGCTGTCATTGACATAATATATTGAATCATCTCATCTATATTCAACAGCATATATGAAACCTGTATAGCTTCCATCAGATGAAGGAAAAGTCTCTCTGATCTTGTTGACAGCACATGCAGGAATAATTACTCGAATTTCTTTTCCCAAGTAACTCCAGATCCACCTGACATACTGGCGATAGGCTGTATATCTTGAGCGCCTTAAAAATTAGAGGCATTAAGTTTCAATTTTTATTGTATTTCAAGTATATAAAGCTGATGACAGCAGGCGACACATGAGTACCTAAAACACTTAAGTACTAGTATTTGTATATTATATATTTCTTCAAGTTTTTCCTCTTACTTTATGTATGTATAGATATATGTGCGAGTAAATAAATCTTATGGAAGCCTTACTCATTTTCATTATGTATTTGAGCTCCATATTGCTGCCTGTAATGTGAATAAGCTGCCTCTAGAACATATTCATCCAGACAAACTGATCTGAAGCCAGGATGCTCGGTGATGCATTTTCGTTCTTTTCCACGTTTTACGCTTAAAAGCCTCAAGACGGGTCACAATCTTATGGTCCTCTTTGCAGCATGCACATTCTCCTGTAGTTTCCATGAGGATGCACTTTTGACAGTGGCACCTGCAGTTGAAATTATGTTTCTTGATTCTCGGATGAATAAAATATCGTTCATTGCATATTAAACAAGTAAACTCTGACAAGATGAACGTTTTCGATTCCCACTGAAACCCCACCCCCTCCCCCTTATCTTTTTTTTTTTTTTAATTTTAACTTTGCTGTCCGATTCTTCCCATAAAATGTTACTTTACAACTTTGATTCATGGAAATAATAATGAAAAAAGACAGGTACAAAATCCATGATATTGATTCTGAATACTTTATGGGTATCTCATATAAAAATCACAAACCAATCTAAATTCTGCATACTGGTGCTTTCGTGATCCTCGATGTCCATGGAGGGGGCCACCTCTTCATTACTTTGTGTGTCGGCGTACGGCTCAAATTGATATGGTTTCACGCCTAGGTTTTCTTTTCTAAATGGACTTTCATCATCAATGTCCTCCATATCATATTCAGACGATGAACACGAGAGTTCCAGCTCGCAATCGCTCTCATCAAACGTGGGATGCATACGAAGAGAGACTGGAGCAGTATTTTGTATGTAATGAGGTGCCCGAAACGAAGAAAGTTTCTGTGCGTGTAACTCTTATAGGTAGTAACACGTATGCACTGTTACGTAATCTCACAGCCCCCTAAAAATCCGTCAGAAGAGACATTTGCAGACTTGGTTGGTAAATTAAGGTCGCATTTGAGTCCGAAACCATTAGTAATAGCAGAAAGATTTAGGTTTCATAAACGGGAACAGAAGGAAAGTGTGCGTGAATATATGGCTGCACTACGCAAACTGTCAGAATTTTGCGAATTTGGCACCAACTTGAATGACTCGTTGCGTGATCGTCTAGTTTGTGGACTGCGAAGTGAACAAATTCAGAAAAGGTTGTTGTCCGAAAACGATCTCGCACTCGATAAAGCATTAGAGACTTCCATTGCTATGGAAACTGCTGCACGCGATGCCGTCGAGTTGCAAGCTAAGCATACTGTTGGTGTAAACAAGTTGAAGGTCGAAAAGAAATCAAAACCGGTCGAGCAAAAGGCTAAGTTGTCCGTTAGTTCGCATAGACAGTCGAGCGAATGCTACCGTTGTAATGGCCGAGGTCACGAGCCGAATGAATGTTATTTCCGTGACAAGGAGTGCTTTAACTGTCATTCGGAAGGACATGCACGTCGTGCCTGCCCAAAGGGAAGCGTCGTGGTCAAAGGCGCTACAGTAAACAGAAGATTAATGAGATTGATGAAGCGTCAGATTCCGATTCCAGTTCTGACTCGGAAGCAGTTATCGCGAATATTAAGGAACTGCATGGACGTAGCAAGGTTTACACCGTACCTGTAAATCTTAACGGTAAACCGATTGATATGGAGTTGGACACAGGTGCCGCTGTATCTGTTATTCCGAAAAGAGAATTTCACGCTAAATTTGGGAACGTGAAGATATGGGCTCCTGATATTGGCTTGCATACAAATTCAGGCGAATCGTTACAAATTGAGGGAAACGCGTGGATGAATGTGAAGTATGATGATCAGACTTACACCCTGAAACTGTATGTGGTGCCGAAAGGAAAGTCGATTTTGATAGGTCGCGATTAGTTGTCACGAGTTCAGTTGAATTTGGCCGAGATCTGTAATATACATGTTTCGCCTACGAAAACCGCAAAAACCAAGGTCCAAGACGTGTGTTGATCAGTATCCGTTGCCGCGTATTAAAGATATTTTTGCTGCGCTCGCGGGTGGACAGCAATTTTCAAAGGTCGATCTAAAACATGCGTACCTTCAGATGGAGGTTGATGAAGCGTCGCGTCCGTTACTTACCATCAACACCTAGAAGGGTCTGTACCGCTACAACAGATTAGTGTACGGAATTGCGTCCGCGCCTGCGATTTGGCAGCGTTCGATTGACATTGTACTTCAAGGACTGAAGGGAGTGAAATGCGTAATCGATGACATGGTGATTACAGGTTCTACCGAGGAAGAACATTTGCAAAATCTCGATGCTGTTTTGTCGCGCCTGGAAGAGTAAGGTCTTCACGTGAATTTGGAAAAATGCGAATTTTTCCGTGACAAGATCGAGTTCTGTGGACATGAAATCGATCGTAATGGTCTGCACAAAACGCAAAAAAAAGATACAAGCAGTACTGATGGCACCCGTACCATCAAACGTTAGCGAACTGCGTTCGTTTCTAGGAATTGTCAACTATTACGCGCGATTCCTGCCGAACATGTAGGAAGTGTTATATCGGCTCTACCGGCTCCTACAAAAGGGAAATAAGTGGAAATGGACAAATTCATGCCAAAGCGTATTCGATGAGATCAAGAGACTTATTACGTCAAACGAAGTTCTTGCTCACTATGATCCAAGCTTACCGTTGTCATTGGCAACCGATGCTTCGCCGCTTGGTTTAGGAGCCGTTCTCTCGCATACCTTGCCAGATGGTTCCGAGCGCCCTATTGCTTACGCGTCAAAATCGCTATTGCCCGCTGAAAAGAAATATTCACAAATTGAAAAGGAAGCTCTGGGTATTATATGGGGAGTAAAGCGCTTCCATACGTACGTGTTTGGTAGACACTTCCGGTTGGTCACCGACCATCAACCGCTTACCTCGATATTCAGTCCCCAGAAGGGTATTTCCAGTACTTCCGCCGCTAGACTGCAAAGTTACGCCCTTTTTCTAGCTGGTTATGACTACGAAATTGCTTACCGTGGAACCAAGAAGCACGCCAACGCGGATATGTTGTCACGCCTACCTACAAAATGTAGCGAGTCCGATGATCCGAGTGAGGATGCGGAAATTGATGCGTTATACGTGAAACAACTTAAGAACTTACCTGTTTCCGCAGACACGATTCAACGTGAAACACGCAAGAACACACTTCTCTCTACTGTGTGTGACTACACTGATAGAGGTTGGCCAGAACAGTCTGATTCTAAGGAGTTAGATCCCTATTTTGTGCATCGTACAGAACTTACCGTGCAACAGAATTGCTTAGTATGGGGAATCCGTGTCGTTGTTCCACCGACATTACGTTCGAAACTCTTGGAGGAACTACATCAAGGTCACGTGGGAGTGGTGAAAATGAAAACTTAAGCCCGTAGTTGCATGTGGTGGCCTGGTATTGACCAAGATATTGAACAGTATTGCAAAGGTTGTTTAGGTTGTCAGTCTGTCAAACATGCACCGCCTAGTGCACCTATCCATCCATGGGAATTTCCGTCAAAACCCTGGGAACGCATTCATATAGACTTTGCCGGACCATTTATGAACTCTATGTGGTTAGTAGTGGTGGACGCCCATTCTAAGTGGCCAGAGGTGGTACCTATGAAAACCATAACTGCCGAAACCACCTTAAACGTCTTGCGTACAATATTCGCACGTTTTGGCTTGCCATCGCAAATCGTTAGTGACAATGGACCACAATTCATTGCGGAAGAGTTCAATTCGTTTTGTAGAGCCAATGGTATCGAGCACATCACGTCAGCTCCTTACCATCCAAGCACAAATGGTTTGGCTGAACGATTAGTGCAGACTTTCAAAATGTCTATGAAATCCAGCAAGAAGGACAATATCAGTATTACACAGAAGCTAAGCAACTTCTTATTAGCGTATAGAAACACGCCGCAAAGTACAACACACGAAAGCCCGGCCAAATTGCTACTTGGATGCATGTTACCGACTCGTTTGGACTTGATCAAACCAGATCTTCGTAAAACTGTTGCTCGAAAGCAATCTATTATGCGTGAGAAGAGACGCTCTCAGCTGCGTACATTTGCACCAGGAGATACGGTCTCAGTTCGGGACTACAGGAAAAATGATGACCGCTGGACTACAGGAACCGTTATTGAACAAACAGGACCAGTGTCGTATAGAGTAGAAGTCGCTCCAGGATTCACTTGGCGCCGGCACACAGACCAACTCCGCTCAACAGCTGTGCCATACAAACCTGTTGTTACGCCAAATATGAACTATCCGAATCCGATGGCACAAACTCCGGAAGGTTTAGCTGCTCCGCCGATTACAAGTCGTACAGATAACACCGTCACTGGTAGACCGTCACAGGAGTCCATCACGCATCAGAGGTCCACTGACTCCATCACACCGCCATGCGTCACCACCAGTCCCGAGACAGAAACACGATATCCGTCTAGGACACGAAGGGCTCCAAAACATCTCGAGGATTTTGTGCGTTAGTGATGTGTTATGTGATGCAAGTGCCTGGGGCATAATAATCCCCATTGTATCACTCGTTATTAATTTTTATTTTTCATATTGTTTGTCATGTTCATTTGAATTGATATAAATCATTTGTTTGCAAGTTTTCTAAACAGAAGTTCTTTGCATGGAGTTATGTATGGTAAAGTAATAATTTCTATACTGCATTATTTTCAGTGACATTAATATGTGCAAGTTGCACACACACACAAAGGAATCTGAAGGACTGTAATGATAATTTTGAAAGGTGTGACTTTCCATTTTGTAGGGGAGGAATGTTGTGTATTTCCGGATCTGCGAATCCGTGTTTGGTTCTATGTGTTATTATGAGTTGTTCGATCCTGTTCTATAAAATAAAAGTTAACCGAACCACGCTGTTTTTACTTTGAGTTGACAGACTCAACAGTAAATATACGAGAGCACTGCTCTAGTTCTTTAAATGTATTTATACCTCACAGTGTTCCCTTTCTAATACTTGATTTCAAATTTGAAAGGACTTTGTAAGGGTTTATCCCTAGAGGATTCTTTACGAATTTGATTGACCTACAATTTGTAAACCGACCTCTAAACTTGGTTTGCATTGACCCACATAACAATGCAACATCGCATACTGAGACAGGATTTGGTACTACACAATGTAAGTCTATCCGGATTATGCCATGTGTATGCAAAATCCTAATATATCTCTTGCAAATGGCTAATTTTGCTAAGAGTAACGATTTCAGTTGCGACCAAAGATATTCTGTATCGTGTAGGGTTTTTTAATCACAGAGCGGTAAAGAAAGGAAAGTAATTCGTATGAATTGTCGCAAAATTATGATACAATGGACAATTTTAAAAAAACTACTTTCAAAATTTACTCTGAAATTATGAACATTTAAGTGTGATCATTCGCATGAAGTGACAGAAATTGCGAACGTAGAAAAAAAAAAAAAGAGGAGAGGCGGGGGGGGGGGGGTTGAAGTCAGTTGCGGAAATTAAATTGAAATTGTGTGAAGTAGTTGAATTCTTTGGCTTTTACTTTTGAAATGATTGATTATTTTTTTACGTCACTTCACGATTATTTCTGGTGTATGGTCACGGCATCTGCCTGACGCATTGCTTAAAAATTTAGACCTTTGCAACGGACCGTCACCCACCCGAAGCAGTGAGGGATCTTTACTGTAATAGTTCTGATAACTATCAGGAGAATGGATTACTCATTTCAGGCTGGAAAGCACGACACAACAACGACGTGTGTGATCCACCATTTATTGATTTTTTTTACTCCGTGTGCAAAACATCACGTGATACAATACATTTTATTCTAGCCAAAGAGAGATAACTCTAATGATTTAACTAATAATATAACATCTCCTTTCTTTACAATGAAAATTTCATGATTCAAAGTCCATATTGTCCATTTAGTAATCTATATCATATTCTAGATATCATTTAACATAATTTGACATGTAATACACATAATATAGCAATATATAACATACAGGTTTGATATCATGTAATGACAGAATCACATTTCAACTACATGTAATAAGTGATATTTGAAATTCAAACAAATCAGAAATTCTTTGAAACATAAACATGTGAAAATCAATTGCATTCAATTAAAAGTCATCAGACAATCATTTGTAGTGTCTTTTCACTCAGTGAATTAAATTGTACAAGAGATATGAAATTTCAGAAACATTTTTGAGTAACTTGCTATATGAAAATATTGATCATTTTGCAAAATATGATACAATGTTACAAAGAAGTAATAACCTTTGGTTTCACAGCTCTACCACTACGGGTTATATATGGTTGGGTATTCGTGGTTGTGGGTACTGAAGATTTGTTACTGTCTGTAACACCTGGTTGACCTTGTGGGTGACCTTGAGGGGTACTGGTGGGAGTAACTTTGACCTGAGGTTGACTTTTTGGTGTGCCTTCATCTTTGGGGATATTTCCAGATGGCAGTATGACTGGAGAGGGGTTTTCAGCAAATATTTTGTAAGAGGGGGTGGGAGACGTCAAAATTCTCAGAAGTTTTGATAATGTGACGACGGTTTCGTCTGAAGGTACCACCATACTGTGATTGCAGAGTATAGGAGTGGTCATCATCTTTCCCTACGATTACACCTGGTTTCCATAGCTTGTCATTCTGTTGAAACCTAACATTTTCTCCAATCTTAAGTGGAAGTAAGGGTTTGGATGAGACATTGTAATATTTAGCTTGGGAGTCTTGACCAAGTTTCATTGAACTACGTATAGTACTAGGGTCAATGAGCTTTGGTTTGAGCTGACTTTTCACAGTGGGTAGCACTGATCTAAGTACCCTACCCTGGAGTAACTCAGAAGGGGAATAACCTGAATTTTGTAAAGGGGTGTTCCTGTACTCTAGCAGACCAAGAGATAGGTCTTTGTTACTCGATTTGGCTTTCTCGAAAATATGCTTGACCGTTTGCACAGTGCGCTCCGCGAACCCATTAGATTGTGCATATTTGGGGCTAGAGGTTGAATGAATGAAGTCATATGTTGAAGCAAACTCAGCAAACTCGTGTGAACTGTACTGTGGGCCATTATCGGAAACAAATTTCTCCGGAATGCCATATCTGGCAAAAATGGTCTTCAAGTGTTGTATGGCTGATTTACTGTTGGTGTTTTTCAACTGGACTACTTCAACAAACCTACTATAGTAGTCTACTACAAGCATGAAATCCTTATTATCCCATTGGAAAAGGTCAGAAGCTACAATTTGCCATGGGTATTCTGGGATTGGGTGTGAACTAAGAGGTTCTTTGGGGTTTGAATTCCTGTGCATCATGCAGTGAGGACATTTTGAGATGAGGTCTTTAACGTCAGAAGTCAGACCTGGCCAAAATATGCAAGATCTAGCTCTTTTGAGCGTTTTCTCAATACCCATGTGACCAACGTGCAAGTTTTCGAGTATATTCTCACGCAAGGAGCGGGGTATGAGAATCTTGTGGTTCTTGAGAATGAGACCTTGATATAATGTAAGTTCCTCACGGTGGTTCCAGTACTCGAGGACGGGTGTGGGGCACTGGTTTCTTACTTCAGGCCATCCATTGGTTATAACCTTAGCAAGAACTTGAAGTGTAGCATCGGTTTCGGTCGCTTTACGAATTTCCTCTATTTTGCGACTGCTCACTGGGAGTTGTGTGACTATGTTATGGACATGAGCGTCAAGACCTTGTGAATATTTGGGGTAGGTTTGGGGTAGAGACTTTCTGGACAGAGTGTCGGCAACTGGTATTAGCTTGCCTTGTACATAAGTCACTTCAAGGTCATAGCTCTGTAACTGTAAGAGCATTCTCTGAAGACGAGGGGGAGCTGCGTGTAGGGGTTTTTTGAAGATTGGGGCCAACGGCTTATGGTCAGATTGTACCAAAACTTTCCTGCCGTACAGATATTGGTGGAATCTTCTACATCCGAATAGAATAGCAAAGAGCTCTTTTTCTATCTGAGCGTATTCTATCTCATTTGGGGCCAAGGATTTGGATGCATATGCTACGGGTTTACCATCTTGCATGATGGTGGCTCAAAGGCCGTACTTGGATGCGTCTACTTGTAGAGTGGTCTCCTTCTGGGGGTTAAAGTAGGAGAGTACGGGACCTGGGCTAGAAGTAAGTAAGATCTTGACCTTGTTGAATGCATCGGATTGGGGCTTGTCCCACGTAAATATGGCATCTTTAGCCAATAACTGGCGTAACGGACGTGTGACTTCAGACAGGTTGGGCGCAAACTTGGATAGGTAAGTTACCATGCCTAAGAAAGTTTCAAGTTCAGCCTTGTTGGCGGGGGGGGGAGCCATTTCATTTATGGCCGCGACCTTGTCAGGGTCAGGCTGAATACCCTCTGAAGTTATAATATGACCAAAGTATTTAACTCGGGTTAGGCCAACTTGGAGTTTGTCTCGGTTCATTTTGAGACCTTTTGCCCTGGCTCTGTTTAGAGCCCTGCGTAGTGCTTGGTTGTGTTCACTTGCAGTTTTGCCGTGTACAAGGATGTCATCCACCAGCGCGATGACTCCTGGAAGGTTACTGAAAGCTTCATCTATGTTTCTCTGAAACAGGTCCTGGGCACAATTCAGGCCAAATGGGAGTCTTAGGAACCTATACCTGCCGACGTGGATATTGAAAGTGGTGAGGAATGAAGACTCCTCAGTCAATTTGACATTCCAGTAACCAGTTCTCACATCTAGCTTTGTGAAGAATCTAGAGCCACTAAGGTCGGGTAGTACATCCTCTAGGGTTTTCATTGGGTGATGGGGTCTTAAAATGGCCCTATTTAGATCCTTTGGGTCTAAACACACTCTAAGTTTATCTGAGCCTGGTTTTTCGACTACTACAAGGGAATTTACCCAGCTTGTTGGATTTGTTACCTTAGCTATAATACCTTGAGCTTCCATCTGGTTCAGCTCGTCTGCAAGTTTGGTTTGCAGTGCTACCGGGATCCTACGGGGAGGATGAATGACGGGAGGTACACTGGGATCAATACAAATACTTGATTCCCCCTGGAATAATCCAATTCCCTCAAAAGTCTCGGGAAACTCAGACAACACCTGCTCCTTTGTCATAGGAGTATTCTCACTGGCTGATATGTCACATGTGTACACAAGTTTAATTAGGTCAAACTTCATGCTTTCTCGCATGCCTAGTATTGGGGTAGATTTAGTGTCTATGACATGAAAGGTGACCTTGGACCTTTTGCCCTTGTAAACACATTCTACTTCACAACAACCTAGGGTGATTAACCTCTGATCTCCATAAGCAGACAATCTTGCGTCGCTTGGGACGAGGGGGACAGACGTCGCCATACCATCGTATATTCTCTTAGGTAAAACATTTACCTGGGAGCCAGTATCTATCTTAAATTTAACAGGTTTTTCACCTACAGTCATATGACAAAATGCTTGATCTACAAAACTGTCATTGTTACCAATACTATCTATGAAAAATTCATCTGAATCTGAGTAAACATCATTGCAAGAATTTGTAACTTCGTTACCTACATATACATCATTCATCGACAAGGTTTGCATATCATTACCTGCATCATCTGACAAGCTCAATTCATGAACATTTGAATAACATTTCCTAGCAAAATGATTAAAGCGAAGACATTTGGAGCACTGCTTCCCTGAGGCTGGACATTTTTGTCCTTGCTGGTGCTTCGGATTGCCACACTTTCCGCATTCATTGTTGCGCGATATTGGTTTTCCTTTGAGCTGGGTCGCAACATCAGGACGTGGCTTGTAATTGTTATAGCGACTGTTCTGGTGACCACGGTTCGGTCTCTGCGCGGAATTCTGTCGATTCTGTGCACTGCCGCCGGATTTCCTCGGATTACGGGTGTGTACTGCGTGAACTTCTTGCGTATTCATGGTTTTCAACTGTTCTTGTGTATATTCGAATGTCTGGGCTGTTTGGATAGCCTTGTCGAGGGTGAGCGCTTCTCCTTCATTGATCAGCTTCTCACGGACACGCTGTGACGAGATTCCGAAAACAATCTGGTCTCGGACCATTTCGTCTGGTGACGCATAGGCACAGTCCTTCACGAGGGACTTCAGTTTAGTGACAAACTGTTCTATAGAGTTGGTGCCCTGCATTTCCTTGTGCATCTTAAATCTAGCGAAAATTGGATTCAACTTCGGTTGAACATACCGTTTGAATCGGTCGTAGTGGGGCTTCAACTTCTTCTTGTCGTCCCCTGTGATGTCGGTCCAAGTGCCGAAGATTTCGCGGCCTCTGTCGCCGATCCATAGCAACAGGTACTTGACTTTGATCTCCTCATCTTTGTCCAACAACGGGCCTTCGAAGATGAGAGTCACGTGGTCGTGGAATTTTTTCCACGCTTCTGGGAGATTTGTTCAGTTCCAGTCCATAGTTGGAATTGGTAAACCTGTCAGATCCATGTTCTGGGTTCTTTAGATGACTCTGACACCATGTAATAGTTCTGATAACTATCAGGAGAATGGATTACTCATTTCAGGCTGGAAAGCACGACACAACAACGACGTGTGTGATCCACCATTTATTGATTTTTTTTACTCCGTGTGCAAAACATCACGTGATACAATACATTTTATTCTAGCCAAAGAGAGATAACTAATGATTTAACTAATAATATAACATTTACTACTACGCCTACAGTGACACGGGACCTAGGTTTTTACTGTCTTGTTCGAAAGACAGAACACCGCTGCGCCCAGGGCGGAAATCGAATTTTAGACCTCTCCGCCACGAACAGAGTACCTTATCCTTTAGGCTACAACGGTTTAACTTTAAATGTCAAATGTACATGCATTATATTGTACAGTAAATATTGGAAATAGGGGGTAGGTATCTCAGTCGGGCATAACGTTGTATTTTACCACTGTGTTATACAAAATACAATTAGAACGCTTCATTGGGACAGGCGAGGCGCCAAAAACACAGTAATGGGTATCTGTCTCGAACCAGAGAAGGTAATTTGACTGACATGATGTCAGAATCCTCCACGTCAACGCTGGGCGTAACCAAATTAGATTCTAGAGTGGCTACCCTAGAATTGACCTTGCTAATCTCTTCAGAAATTGACTTCTTAAAGTCATTGAAAAGATTAGTGAATGGGGCCATCATGTCACTAGGTGGCGTAGATGGCATAACATATGGAGCAGCCATTCCAGGATAGGGGTATCCTGGAAAGGGGGTGCACCAAGGGGGCCTAAACCAGGAGGAAGTAGGAGCACTACGTATGCCTGGAGGAGCCCCTTGCCCAACATAAGGAGGATTAGGGCATGTAGAAATGTATGGAACATTGCTTGCAGAAGCCCCAACAAAGGAGGGATTGGGACATGCAGTAATGTCTATGACATTCCCTGCAGAGGACCCAGAAATGGAAAGACTGGGATTTGCAGTAGTGGGAGGACCACTCCCTGCAGAGGACCCAGGAAAACTATCAACAGGGCGTGTGATAGTATGACTATGAGTGATGCTGCTGGACAAAGTGGTCTTGTTTATAGGGATAAACAGACTACTACCTACTGATACAACTGTATCAGTAGTATAAGTCAGCAGAGAACTGGAAACAGGAACCGAAGAATCCAAAAAGGAGTCGGTACCTGTAAGTATTCTCCATGGAGAATTACCATACCCATCTGACAAAGACTCGGGAATGCCAGAATCCATGACACAAAATATGAGTAAGAGGAAATTCGCGTGATATACGCAAAATACACTTTAAACAATAAATGGGCAATATATATATATACAGCAGGCAATAGATGGACAGTGAAAAATATATACAACAATGCAATATATACAAAACTAAACAAAAACCCTTCAAAATTCTTTGCAAATTCTCTGTGGAAAAATCTCGTGCTGAACTCGTCCGCAACCGGAAAAAGTTATGAAGGTCAAGGTTGGTTAACTTTGGCTATTCTGTACTCCACCTACTGGGCAGGACAGTGATGTTTTTGTTTTTTTCCGGTTGAGTGCTCTCCGCAACTGGCGTGTCTCAAATTTATTATGGTAAGTATTTATTTTACAAAAACTAATTTTAATACTAAAAATTAAGTATTTTATTAGGGAACAGAGAATGGTTTTGCAACCCTGTTTCTTTTGCTGCAGTGAGGTTATGACTAAGCAATATATAGAGAAATGAAGATGAGAATCTCAAGAAATTTGATATTTACTTGAAACAGGCTGTGATATTAACAATATTAGATATTAACAAGACTTGGATCTGCAAATAATGTTAATGTTTAGAAATAGCCTAGAATAATTAGAACAAACATATTATCTGTAGCCAAACCTTTGTAATTTACATGATTTTAACAATAGAATTCCAATGGTTTACATGATTAGAAAGATTATCCAAAATGCAACGCATCTAGGAGTCTAGAAAAGCCTTACCTCCGAGGGCTTGAGAGCGAAAAGTAAAAGCAATCTGAATATGTGAAACGTGGCAATATAATTGTTTCGTCACATGTTTTGCTGTTTATGCAGTGAAATATCGCTAGGTCATAAATTAATTTCACATAGATGACGTGACAGTTTACGTAGCGCATCCCCTTGACTCGTGAAGATGGTGACATCATAGCGTGTCAAGCCGGTGTTTGATGAAATAAACATCTTTAAATTGAGTGTAAATATGCGATAAAAAATCTGAAATGAATTTTCATTTTATACGGTATTTATGAAACGTATTCCCGAGCTTTGGTGTGAGGTCATGACTAGGCAATATACAGAGAAATGAAGATCAGAATATCAAGAAGTTTTTGACATTTACTTGAAATAGACTGCAAATATTAACAAGACTTGGATCTGCAAAGAATGTTAAAGTTTAGAAATAGCTTTGAATAATGAGAACAAACATATCAGTAGCCCAATCTTTGTACTTTACACGATTTCAAAAATAGAATTCCAGTGATTTACATGATTAAAAAGATTACCCAAAAATGCGGGACAACTAGGAGTCTAGAAAAGCCTTACCGTCTTTCAGCTCCTAGGACTTAAAGGGGCATTTGCGGTAGATTCTACCGACCTAGTGAAGGCGTGGCTATCTCGTGTTATCAATGACAGTGATAAATATCGTTTTTCTATAAATAGTCGCTTCTCTCTAAGAACGACCACAATGTGAATTGTAAACATAAACTGTATATACAAAACTAGTCTTGTACAGTGAAGTATTTAATATTCTACAGTGATATTAATTGAATGAGAACAAGAAATATATACATCTACATATAAGTATAATCCATATGTAAAATAAATCATTATCAATTTGACGTATACCATTGTGAATCCGTTACTTGCTGTACAAAGTATTTACGAAGTGTCTAACTCTTGTCTTTGGATTGCGATTTCTTTTCCCACTTTATCTTCGTGAGTGAGAGATCTCTTCCGTCAGAGACGTGTGTTCTATATCCGTATTTTCATTCCATTCTAGTACTGCCATTGCAGTTCGTCCTTTATATTCTCTTTCACCTTACGCAATTCTTTTGTCATTATAAATTAAACAGGCGTTATTAGCTCTACTGGTCTTGACCAGTCGAGCTCATGCGATGGTCCTTCGTCCGTTGTCCGGCCGTCCGGACGTCCGTCCGTAAATAATTTATTTGTTCCCTCTTCTTTGAAGGTATATGTCCCAGAGACTTAATTATGGTTTCATCTTGTTCGATTGGTGGTCTAGTTGTGCATGTGCGATTTTGGTCCAGTTCGGACCCCCTGAGGTCCCACAAAGGGGCGTGGTTCCAAAATCTTGTTCCATCTTCTCTAAAGGTATTTGCCTCAGAGACTTAATTATTGTCTCATCTTGTTAAGTAGATGGTCTAGTTATGCATGTGTCATTTTGGTCCGGTCTGGACCACTTGGGGTCCTAACAAAGGGGCGTGGTCCCAAAATTTTGTTCCCTCTTCTTCTCTGAAGGTATATGTTTCAGAGAGCTAATTAGGGTCTGATCTTGCTGGGTAGGCGGTCTAGTTGTGCATGTGCAATTTTGGTCCAGTTCGGACCCCTTGGGGTCCCACAAAGGGTGTGGTCCCAAAATTGTGTTATTTCTTCTACTATAAAGGTATATGTTCCAGGGACCCAATAACATTCTCATCTTGTTTGGTATGTGGTTTAGTGGTACATGTACAATTTTGGTCCAGTTCGGACCCCCTGGGTCCCACAAAAGGGGTGTGGTCCCAAGATGTTGTTCCCTCTTCTTCTCTAACAATATATGTCCCACAGACTAAATTATAGTCTAATCCTGTTTGGTAGGATGTCTAGTTGTACATGTGCAATTTTGGTCCAGTCTGGACCACTTTGGACCCCCACAAAGGGGTGTGGTACCAAGATTCTGTACCTTCTTTTTCCCTGAGGGTATAAATCCCAGAGACCTCTTTGTGGTTTCTTCTTGTTTGGGTGGTCTAGTTGTGCATGTGCAATTTTTGGTCTAGTCTGGACCCCTGGGGCCCCTCAAAGGGCGTGAGTTACCCATGCAGAAATGACCCCAATTGTTATTCTCACTACAGTGTACTGTAATTTGAAAGGGGGGTTATAGCTTTGTAGACATGTGTGCAACACCTCAACATTTGTATTTCATGTATGTATTTTTATCTTTCAACTATCTTCAATTTCCTCTCTTAATTATTTCCTGTATGGTTGACTTAAGATCGCAGTGTTTGTATGCTAGTCAGAATTGATTTTGGGCGAGTTGTCTTCTAATGTTTATATAACAGCGGCCATTTTAAATAAATTATTGAGAAAAGATCATAGTCCTAGAAAAGAAATAAGCACTAGATAAGAATGGAACAGTGTGAATAAAACCACCAAAAAGATAAATTGTGTATATTTGTAAATAAAATAAACACATTAGCCTACAGTGCGTTTATTATACTATGTCAAGTAATCTCCAGAATATATATAGCACCATGTGATAAAAATTTTTACGACACTTTTACAACCAGATATTGGCAAAAAAGAAAACAGACAAAAGACATTAAACATATAACAGTGCCGTAAACTCCTCTTGAAATAGTATGAAGTCATTTCTCTAAAGCATTGACGGGCAATGAAAAAAAAATGGGATAATGATTTATATATAAATGTATATATGGCTAGCAAAAAAAAATTAAGCTAGTCGGAAGAAAAACTAGTGTTTGCATACTTTGTTTCTACACTTGAACCGACATTGGAAAATATCGAAAAGGGGGGGGGTGTTACAAAAATACTTCATCCCTTCCCCTGTTTTGAAAAAAGAAGGGATGGGGCACATGCCCCTTTTGCTACCAGAAGAAAAATTAGCGTTTTACTGCTTTGTTTCCACACTTTAACTGATATTCTAACTACTTGATGATAAAAAATCTTAAAGATTAAAGGGGGCGGAACATACCCCCCTCCCCCCCCCCCTTGATTTGAAAGAGGGGCACATTCCCCCGCTGCTGCCCCACCCTTTTAAAAGATAAGAGGAAACCAGTAGAGCTTCAGTCTCGACAGAGACTTCTGGTTAAAAGATTCAACAGTGTGTATCGATGCATTGGATATAGTCAGATGGTGATTTGTAAATTTTGCACAGCTCCCTGCATTAATTTGATGGCTACAGGGTCTGTCAATTTCGATTTACTGGGAACAGTGTTCATCAATTCTACACCTAGATTCCACAGCACATTTAGTATGAATATTCTGATAATGATACACAATGTTGTCGAGATTTTGTTTCGAGTTTTTCTGTAGAACCGTTACAATTTTTCATGGCGTAATAGCAATGGGTTTTTATGGACGCTGTCTTGTCGCTTGGTTCAGAATGCCATGTAACTCCATATAGTACTGATATTTTGTGACATGGGAGAGGAATAAAATGTGAATGGAAAGTTAAAAAACAGGGGGGAAGGGGGGGGGGGTGTTAAAACGCAACTTTTGATAAAAAAAATCAATTAAAGGGCCTTTAACTTAATTTCAGCATGAAGTGGAAAAGGGCCTACAAAACAGTTTCCTGATCCAATAGAGGCTGATGGGTCCACTATTAAGCCCAACAGACCAAAATTTAAAAGAGGGTGTGAAACAACCAAAATAGAAAACGACACAAATAAAATGAGGAAGACATTGTTTAATGATAAAAGGTATTTCATTAATGCTGGAATAAATAAGATAATATTAAAAATAAAAATGCCAATATAATATAAATAAAATATCAACCTTACTTTCATTATATACAATTTATTCTTTTTATAATATATGTAAATACATGCTACTGTATGTAGTTAATACATTTGTTTTTATATCAGTAATAATTATCGTTCCAACAAAATTCAAAAGCAGTGCAGACTGAAGAAATATGTTCAAACACGAACCACAAATTATTTGAGTAAACTGGATCTCTCTCAAGAAAAGGTATTGCATGGTTTTTGAAAAAAAAAATGCTAACTTCACTAGCATTGTGTTCATGAAAGTCACATCAGGTAATATTCTTTCAACAAACAAGTCTTTTGAGTAAAAACTATGATTTCACAAAAAATCACAGCCTGTCCTTGAATTTTTTTATAATATTGATGTGATTTTTTGAGATGTATATAACCACTTTGGTTTTTTTCGGGACAAAAATTTTTAATTACTTCCAATGCTTGACTTATGCTTAAGTTTCTAGCGAAAAATGGACACTTTATCACAACAATGCCACAAACTCCATTATCACATAATTTGCCATCTGGACTAGCTCCTAAAAAGTGAATTTTTCATTTATTTCTAAGCCACATTTATGAAAATGTCTTGATGGATTTTGTTTGAGATATTATATTTGCATTTTCCTCATTTCTTTTTCCATATTCCAAAGACTCGGCAAATACATTTTTGGGCCTAAATATATTTTTCCAAAAGTTTTCATTTGGTGCTGATTTTCTATCCAATACTTTCCCGAAATTAGATGCAGTTAATCTTTTTTCCCTTCCTTAATCCAGAGTTGTGAATCAGTTTGATCCCATGTCCCCATTTCAATTTCTGTCGGATCACATGATTCATTTAAGAAGTATTCAGATGGCAGATCTACAGGTGACATCTATGGGCATTTGTGTCTCCACAGCCCTCTGATTCCACAGGGCACATCTCTTTGATATTCTTTGACTGAAAATTGATGTAAATAAGATATTAACATTTCATAGTATTTTACAGGGATAAGTAGCATGGACATGTTTACCCTGGCAGATGAAAATCATGGACTCCGAAGTGAAATAGAGGATAATGACAAACAAATATCTATATTACAAAAACAGTATTAAGATGCCTAACATGATGTAGAGAAAACAAAATCATTGTCACCTTTGGTGTCGATATTGTGCTAGGAAAAGAAGATAAGATTAAGGGACTCCGACTGTTTAAATACTATACTGGAATTACTTATGCTAGATTTCAAATGTTGCTTTCATTTCTGTTTCCAAATAAATCTAAAATTGAATTTCAGAAAGGTAGAAAAGATTTGACCAATTTTTCTGAAAAGGATGCTCCTTTCTTGACAATTTGTCGTCATCTCCATTCTTCAGATGTTGTTTTTCAACACTTGGATTAATCATGTATTTGAAATTTGGTCAATTATGTATATGGCCCCATAGAGATGTATTTATTAGTAACATGACAAAGGCGTTTAAGCAAGATTACCCAACCAAAATCATTATTGTTGATGGTACTGAATTTAAAACACAAACACCATGTGCATTTGGTCTGCAAAGTCAGCTTTACAGTGATTACATATCAAATATACTCGGATCAACACATTTCGCGTAACGTTACATAAGCGGCCCCGGTCAAAGTCCAATCGGACATAAACACCGCAATATGGCGACGGGTCGGAGAAGAAGAAAGTAGCGCTTAAATCTAATTACAAACGAAAATGCTGCACTTTTAAGGATTGCGAATTTATGTTAACACATGACATTAAATGAAATCATGTAAGAAATATATGTTTTTATGTTTAACAGACATTCTTTCATTCAAAAATCTTGATTTTTTAAAAATGTAAACAAAGCACTACAGACGGTATGCCTGTCCGCTCATAGCGGAGATGAGCGTATATTCAACAGTGCAGTCTGCATGATGATATGGAAGCAAATCTGGGTTATGAATAAGTCATTATTTTGAGACTTGTGCTTGAAATGTGTATAAATCACCCAAGGTCGTCGATATTAAACTAAAGTGGCCGAAATGGTGTTGGGGGGGGGATTAAGCAACGGCTTGGTCTGCAATATGAAATAATCATAGTGGACAGGCTCTTTTACCATTAGTGTACTCCATAAATTCCATCCGTTATTCACCGTTTGCAAAATATAGGATTTTCAAAATTTGACTTAAGTATATTTTCAGTTTATGGTCATGACTCATGGGGCCTGGGCTCGAACCCAAACTGGAAATGCTTTCGCAACATTAGTCAAACACAACCAATACACCCCTTCAACCTATATCTGATGGTTCAAGGAAGACAAAGTAGTACACTCATATACAGGTCGGGCACATGTTCAGAACGAGCTATAATAGCTCGATCTAGCTATTATAGCTCTATTGAGCTATAATTTCTCTTAAGTAAACAATCAAAATTTATGAATTTTCAAAAAATGTTTAAAAGTCGCATTAGTACTCTGAAAATAATGGAATTTATGCAAAAGAACCCTGGCAGCAATACGTACCAAATATGAGAAAACACACCTTAAAACTTTGCAAACTTCTTGGTGCCGTTTCTCCAATCTTTTACATCTTGCAGTGGAAGTTCTTTTACAAAAGTTTTGGCATTTACTGACTTCGAATGCGACTTGCAACCGTTTCTTTAAAATTCTGAAATTTTCATTTTTCAGATAAGAAAAATTATAGCTCATTCGAGCTATAATAGCTAGATCGATTTTTTATCATGTCTCTGTAGTTGTCTTGAATCAAAAGCTGAGACTTTCACATTCAAACTCTGCAACTAATTTTGCAGTATTTGTGAATATCCATCATCATAGAACAGGTGTGTAAAAGAGAGATAACTCTGTCAAAACATCAAAATAATTACAGTTGGAAGTACAAGCACCTTTTGCAATTTTTTTCACAAATATTTTTCATAAGTTTCATTCTTATGCAAATAAGATAAAGTCAATTTATATTGTTTTCTATACTTCCATTATTTTTTTGCACATCTTGTTTTACAATGAAAAACCCTCCATGGCAGGGTATCCTCTGCTGGTCAACTGTAAAGTTTTGAAAATAAGCGAATATTGGGTGTTTCTTGTATTGGCAAAGAAAGTTTCAAATTCTGTGATGTTTCAGCTTACAGGGAGACTTGAAATAATTAGACTTATAAATAAAGTCACTATGAGACATACAGAGTAAAATATACATGTACTTAAGTCTCTTATTTACCATCAATTGAAGTCATACACTGTCTGACTGCATGTACAAGGAAGTTGAAACATTTATGTAAAAGTGTGACAATATCTGAAATGTGTGACTACAGGACAGATTGAGAGACCCCAGACCAAGTGATCCCTCTCAGGCAACATGCACAACAAAAACTCATATCAAGCATTATATTATATCAATAATGGTATGCATGAATTTGTGTGAAGCAAAAAGACTGGCATTTGACAGTCAATATGATACATTATGACACAAATATAATTTGTGAAACAAGAGTCACTTAAAAGTGCATATAACAACATTAACTATGTACTTTCTCACTATACATCATAACATGTATATATACAAACTATGCATTGCATTCCCTGCAAAACCATTTTGACATTTCATTGAGAACTGACTTGGTAATTCCCACACATTTGAAGTGAAACCATTTATGACACTTGTCACAACATATGCTTCTCTGGGAAAATGAGCTGATATTTTCCTGCTCCAAAATCTGACATTTACAAACTGTGCAGAAATAAGTGTCACCAGAGTCAATAATTCCATCTGTAGTTGACAGTTTCCTTTGAATATATTCCACAGCAATGAAGTCATGGAAAAACTGTACAAGCTTACTTGTAACATTTACAAAGTATGGTTCATAATACTGTACACGCTGCACATAAATCACACCACTTTCTATTCGTAATGGCCATCTGTATCTGACAGTAATACTTGTGGTTATGTTTCAAAACAAAGCCATGGCTCTCACATTTGAAATAATTAGGGACTTTGCAAGCACAAAACCCTTCACAAATATTGCACTTCGGCACCAGTGCAGATTTAACTTCAAGCAACCCTTTGCCACAACATTTACATTCTGCAAGCATATCTGGTGATGCCGCTAAATAAGATTATTGTTGGTGTAAAAACAGACCACATTCTTTAGTAGAAGGTGCTTGGTGCTCTTTTTCATACATTTGAGAATACAAAGATTTTGCCACTGGCTCAGAATCTCTGCCATATTTCAGAGATTTGATATTTGGGTTTGGACTTGCATCTCCCATAACTAGTTTTATTACATTATTCATGTCATTGTTGGAGTCAGAGTTTTGTTCGTAAGTATTCATTCTCGTGAATACAGCATAAAAGTTCGAGGCTGTAATCCTTCCTCTACGAAGTCTATGCCACTCTGGTTGTTGGCTTGGCCAATGGTTCCCTGTTGGATGGTGTCAATTTGATCTTGAGTGACAGATGGCTGACGGTCTATGAAATCTTGGACTGATGTGGAAGACCTAGCTACATCTTCAAGTAATAAACCTGGCGGCCCCGTGTCACAAGAAGTTTCTGCACCTGAAATTATACAAATTATGAATTGCAACAGTACAAGATGTGTTTATAAAAAGTAATAATAAAAATTATCATCCTGTCTGCGCCTGTATTTGAAAGTCATAGTACATAACACTCAAATTTTATGGACAACATTACATAAAACATACCCGCACTGACAAATAGCCAACAATTTGTTACGGCAGATCACAAAATACTAATCATTTTATATAGGACCATAAGAAGTCCTTTACTCAGCCATGGGCTAATTTCTGGTTAGGTTTGCATGTTTTAATTCTGCTTATCATGACATTCAGCAAGTATTTCAGCTATATGGTGGCAGGTTCAAATAGTTTTAATATGCAGCGTGAGTACCCTTGCCATAGACAGGAGTCTTGGATACACCAAGCTTTAGTTACATCCACACAGGTCTCAGCTTAGCATGTCGGCAAAAGGGACACACTGATCAATATTGAATGACAGTGGATTTGAACCTAGAACCTTCTGATTTTTGGTTAAATTGCACCAATATCAATCTTATGCCGATCTGGCTTAACCAAAAGTAGAAAAGAAACTAATTATTTGCAGGTTTTTGAAGATTGAAACACTTTTCTGTTGAGCATACTTTTGGGATTTTGAAGTCCCGAGTCTACCTACAAATTAAATGTAATCATTACTATATGTCTAGATCTCTTACCTTTAGTAACACCTCCAACAGCTGTGGTCATCCCTTCAGCAACATTCCCTTGGTATTCCTTGACTTCAGTCCCTTAATTTAAATCATTATTCATACATAAATTCAGAAAAATGTATTACACTAATGATTCATAATGAGACATGATTCTCAGCCCTCCACTTGAAATGAAAATTTTTCTAAAACATGCAAAGTTAAAATTCAATTTTTATTTTATATATTGTCATCTAAACAATGCAATGTGCATATTTTATAAATTTAAGACTGTATTTTAGATGTCATTGTTTGAACATTATATACGACACTCTGACAGTTGCATGTTTTGCGCAGTAATTTTCGTAACTAAAAACTTATCAAATTCTAGCAAATCTGATTATCTATTCAATATATATGTGATACAATGTATACCTTTAAATATACATGCATTAGGTATTGTTTTCTTCAAACCATCCAGCAATTCCTGTCTGTTAATAGTAAGAGATGCCTGTGGTGTGTACTGTTTCTTCTGTATTGAAAGAAGAGGACGGGTTTTCTCTGAAAAAATATAACACATTTTGAGAAACTGATTAACATGGTTAAGACTATCATGGCAATCAATGATAAATAACTTGAACTGAATTCCCTCTACCTCTAAACTGATATATAACTGCTTCTCACCATCCTCTGTAAGCTTGAATTTTATATGGGTGGGCCCATTTTGAATTTCTTTTTATTATGTGAACATTGCATAATCTTTCTGAAATTTAATATATTTACGGTAGGTTGAAATTTTTACACAACACCATCTCTGACTACATGTACAAGTCATTTCTGAAAGAAAAATGAGTGTAAATGAGACCAACCACCATGAGTTTATAGCTGAAATATCATGCATGATGTTAACGATAAAGAAGTGTACAATTGTGTCGTGTATTCAGAATAAAAAAAAATGCATTTTCACAGCATTGTTCTCTGACTTGCATTTAAAGAAACAATCTAGGTTTCAGACAATGATATGATCTCACGGACACCAAGTCTGGATTTTTTAAGAGACAGATCTTTTATTTTGGCTGGGAGCTGAGCAATTTTCGTCTCTGATGGTATAATCCATTGACAAGGGATAGAGGTACATGAAGATAGTCCTATTCTATTTGCTGCCTCAATTCGAAATAGCATTGCTGCCACATGGTTACATGTCTGACCAAGCCTGAAATATACATTATGTAATTAAACCACAAGGCATGTTAAATAACAAATTAAGTATATCACACACTGATATTTAAGCAACAATGTAAAACATAGATGTAATCAAGGATATTACAAAGCTCACCCAAACAGTATCTTTTATAGGGAGAGCTTATAGCTACATGTATACACAAATTTTGTTTATGTAACATCAAAACTGACCTGACCCAAATTTCATAACCGAGTCACTCAAGCGGTAAAAATAGGTCACATGCAGCATCTGAAGCATGCATCCAAATTGTCATACCAAGATGCATCACTGATTCAAGTTTATTCCATGTAGCACTTGTACTACGTAATGACGAACCATATAATTGGGAAAAGTGAAAGTAAACGAGACTTTCCGACCATAAAATAAAAATCAAATAATCATATTGCTTACCCAGCAGTGCATGAGCAGAAAGCTGATGCTATTTCACCAGACTCCTTCTTTGCCATAATCCATACAGTATGCTCGGCATCTCTCAGTCGCTGGCTTGGAGTACATTTCGCTCTCATAAAACATATTTTGGATGAAGCAGATATGGGATGATAAAAAATCTCCTTGATGAAATTGGATTGCAAATATTCATATGCCTTCCCAACTTTATATTCATTCAGGTATTTCTTGATGTTCTCATTGTTACCTTTATCAACAAGGAAGCTGACAATATCAGTTATACACACAGGAGGCCACAAGTGAAGACCACATTTTTCATCTTTCCATCCACCACATAACTGGAGGGGGTCAGGTTGCTTCTTGTCATCATAAAGAAGTAGGCTCTCATATTGGACACGAAGAGAGGAAACGTATTCCGCATCTGTCACTTTAATTGGCAAATTAAGGGAATTTGCAGAAAAACAAAGAGCGGCGAGTTCCGCTTTGGTGCCACTAGTTGCAAGTCCCCTCTTCGATAAAAACTCCTTCAAAGCCTCAACTTTCCATGTAGTAAAAGTATCTAAAGATAATGTTTGATCTCCAGGATCCATAATTACACTATAAAAACAACTGTAGTATAAATATATTATTATAAAAACACCTTTAAAGTCACATTTTGTAGAAAAAGGTCGAAGATTAAGAGTCGGACGCTTCAGTTGTTCCGAGTCGGACGCCATGTTGTTTACATTGGAAACTTCCGCGTAATTGCCAATTGGACTTTGGACTCTGCGGGGCCGCGAACATCAATGCAAAAAGTGTTGATGGGTGTATACCATTGAAGGCATTAGTAGGGTGTGACCATAATGGATCAGTAATATTTATTTCTGGATTGTTGACTGGTTCCATTTCAGACAAAGCTATCACTGAACAAAATGGGTTTTATGATGTGATAGCATCATTGAAATCCAAGGGTTAGATAAAGGAAGGGGATGCAGTTATGGCAGACAATGGATTCATAATTAAGGATGAATTAGCTCAGTTGGTTATCTTGCTAAATATACCACCACTTGCATCAAGTGGCCAAATGTCAGTCTCTGATACTATTTTAACCCAGAAAATAGCTAAACTTAGGGTACACATTGAACGTTAAATAAACAAGATTATATCAGACTGCATTCCTATATCCCTATTTCAAAACATTAACAAAATCAGGTCAGTATGCAGTTATCTTACTTTGTTTCAAGATGTTTTGTTAAGGACTAAGCAAATTATGTACTTACATAAGACAATATTGATCCTATCTTCAGGTCACCCATAGGAGTGCTAACAGTTGGATGACTTTCAGATATCATGTACTCAGATAGAGTGTCTTTTAGGGATTTCAGCACTTGCATATCACTATATCACTAGAGGAAACCTTTGGCAATCTGCAATATTTTTATATACATATTTATGCATAATATATCTTTTTGTATATAAATATATGTATGTATGTTAAGTTCATTGTTAAATTTTGTGTTTCTAATTCGCCTCACTCAACCGAAAGAAAAATAATTAAGCACTTCTTACTACAATTATATAATACTACATGACAACGCTCGAAGTATTTCGCAGGAAAATGTGAAATGTCCAATTCCAATGTTTCCATTTAATCCAATGAATGGTGTAACTCTTCACAGTAGACGATTCTACGATGACAGATTTCAGGCTTGCCGATAGTTCCCTTAATTGTCCATTATGAAATGTATTGACGTCCGTCCAAATGCCACCCTGAAACAGATGTATGAAAGAAAACAACATTAATTCCACATCCAAATAAACTATTCTTTTTTATACTATTATTTAAAAACCCAAACACATTGGGTTTTCTTTATTCGATATAACCCACCCGGTGTTTATCTAATTTTAAAACTGTATACCATGTCAGACACTTGTACAAAAATGTTCCTCTAAGGCAACTCTAATTGCTCCTCCGAGCTTAAAATATGCCCCTATAGGTCTGAACATATGCCCTTCCGTGTCTGAACATGTTCCCTTCCGGGTCTAAACTTATGACCTGAACACATGAATATATAATATTTACATAAGTACTTCTCTGATTCTACACTTATGCCCCTGCCGACTTTCTCAATGATCCATTATACATATACTCCAACGAGACTAATCAAGTGTCAATGTACTAAATTTCTTATATCTATATATTCCGCCGAACCTTATCTTTGGCATGTTTAACGTATCAATATACAAATACACATGGCAACATATAACTTATAAGTATTCCAGTTTAAAACACATTCCCATTATCATTAAATTTCAGTATTTCACAAATACCTTCTCTATATTGCTGATTTTGTTCAATCAACAAAGGCCAAAACATAGATGATTTCCATTCAGGAGCTACGATTACCCCTTTTGCTTTACACATTTTCAAATGTTTAATAGATCTAGCAATCAAATGAACGGGGGGTATAATCCAGTTATTGTCATTAATCCAATTTTTTGAAATGGCTTAAGTGAAAGTATTCCAATGTAAAGAATTATATCTAGGCAATTTTGTAGATTTAAATCTAGCAAATCTGAACCGTAAAAGGTCCGAACAGTTCATTAACAAACTCAAAAATGACTGTGACACTTCCCAATCATCGTAATCTACGATTTTGCCAATGAAATCTGCTTGTACATTCATACTTCGCGGTATCCATTCCACATCTAATTTTACATAGAAAATTAACTGCAGTTGATATATATCCAATGCTAATCGCTAGTCTGATTTATTACTACCTTTGTCAATAATTAGAGGTACATTGCTGTTGTCTGAATACCACTTCACTTCTTTTCCAGATAACGCCTTACTAAAACTAGCAAGGGTCAACCATAAAGCTCGCAATTCTCTCCAACTCGAACTTTTTTTTGCATCAGAATATCCTATAATATCTTTTGGTCTACAGTATGTAAACCATTTGGTTTTTCCATTTAGAAGAAAAAAGAGGAGTTACCGGCTCAGTTATGTGGCAGAAGTCACCATGGAGCTATACAATATCAATATTCTCTAACCAAAACTGAATTTCCCTTCAAACGTGAAAAAATTAACATTGTCTAGCTTTGCATTCCAAGTTATTGCACTGTTAATTGCTCTATACATATCTCTCGTCATTTATCGTGTTATATTCCCCAAACACGGCGACATAGAAATAATGCGACCTGTAAGTCTAGCTAAATCCCTAGCTGACACTCTTGTAACATTTTGTTTAACAAACATTAATAATTGTTTCAGATTTTCAACTTTTTCATGAGGAATTTTCAAGGTTTTATTAATAAAATTCCATATAATTCCTGACCATTCAATAGTGTGAACCGTCGACCACTGACACTTACTCTCATTGGGAACTAAACCTGCATCTAATAAATCACTTTGTATCTTATTAGAAATATCGGTACCAGATTCATAATTCTTTGCAGCACATACTCCCTCATCTACATAAAGCACTATGTGCAGACCTTGTGATCTCCAATAACGAACCAATGGTCTCAAAACACTCGTAAATACATAAGGCGAGCTATGTAATCCAAATGGAAGCACTGTATAACAAAAGGACAAATTAAACTCCTAAAAAATTCCTAGAAAATCCTAAATATGTTTGAAACTCGTCCTTAATATCGATGTGATGATAGCCTGATTTTAAATCAAATCTGAATGCAAATTCATTGGTAGCTCGTAAAATTCAAAAACGTTTTCCAGTCCTCAAATTTATTTTTTTGTAAATAAATTCACATAACGAAGGTCCAATATCAGTCTCTCTTTATTTCGTCAATTTACAACCACTATTAATGGATTTATAACCTTTGGTCTAGACGATAATAGTCGCACACGACCATCAACACAAAGCTCTCTTATAGCTTTTTCAACGAATGAAGCATGTGTAATTGCTGACAAATTATTACTAAGAAACATGTGTTGGTGTCATATAAAAAGGAATTGAATAACCGTTTTTAATGATATAACAAAGCCACTGGCTCCGATTTTTATTCAGAAATCAACATGAGCTTTAAGGTTACCTTTTACACTATTAGTTTTGTAACCTGTCTTTCTATCGAAGCTAAACAAATTGTACTTATCTGCTAACTCTGCATTATCAGATCCCTCTTCATTTGCCAGTTTCACTCCTGACTGACTCCCCGGGCACATTGATTGCTCTACATTCTGTTTGCCAGTGTCCGGGCATATGACACCTGAAGCAGATGTCCGTCGGCTTTGGCGCTTTTTGGGGTGGGGGGGGGGGGGGTGGGGCACGAAAAAGCTGATTTTTAATATCTGCAAATTTTTCCGGAGACTTGCTCTTCTGTCGAAATTGTAAGAGATCTTTGTTTTAGTTTCCGATTTTTGCTGTTTTGAAAAGCCCTTCTTTCAGCTGATTTAATTCTCATTTCGTCCTCGCTATTACTTGCTATGTCATCCTTTTCGTATCCCTGTACTGTAAGCCAACCTTTTTCACTTTTGTCGGCAATTCTGATGAACTTACTCCGATAATCTATTTTCCAATTATTGCATCAATTCTGTCATTCCCTCCACTGTGATCGTTTCCGACTTTTTTTTTCAGCTGACACAATACGTCTTTGACACCACAATTGAACTCCTACTGTTCGGAATAACCTTTAAGTTTCAATTTTACTCTCGATTCCTCTTTAAAATTTTCTTAAAATTTTTTATTTTTGTTTTCTGAACTCTTTACACATTGTTCTGTAATATTAGCTGTCGTCGATTTAACATAATTTTCTAAATCTTGTCTATACACATTAAACTCCTGTCTAACTACATCTGCAATAGTCTCTCTCCAGTTATTATCCATTATTAAATTCAATCAATCGCAGTAATTGTTCCGTTCACACAATTGTAGCAGGCTCTCTACAGCCCATCATATGTCCAGTCAAACCATAAACTTCTAGACCCCTGCTAGCGTACATAAATTAAATTCCGTAACCAGTCTTAATTATATGTACATGTACTGTTTTATCCCAAGTGAATTCTTTACCATACTTAGATATACTGTACAGCAAATTAAAACCCATTAAACTTTGTAATTTCATGTTCTTTATCATTTTCTATTCTATATTTAAAACTTTACCTTTAAGTGAGATGAAAATGACATACGACTGGTTTTGCCACCACAAAATTATTAATGGGTACAGGAAGTTTTTTCTTTCCTCTTAGAACGTGCCATTGTTGGGGTATACTTATAAAGCTTTGTTGATCGGGGACGGACGTAAAATTGTGCAATTTGAATCCTTGCAGACTTTTTAAAAGACAAACATATGGGAACAATGACCATTAATAAATATAGAATATATATACCTTTTAATTTAGTGCACCATATGCGCATTTTGACAGGTTATGTCTCTTCAGTGGTGCTCGTGACCGAATGATTGGAATTAAGTGTAGCAGAATAAGAAAACCCTTATTTAGACATGTATATGTTAACTTTCAATACAGATGTCGGTAAAAACTCTACTGTATGGAGTAAATTAGCATCATGTCATAAAATGATTAGAGAACCTGTAATAATCACATGTCGGATCGTTTATACCATAGTTTAAAAAGAATTACGAGAGGTTTTATAGGCACTTATAAGATAAGGCTTAATCACAGCAGGTATGCTGCATTTGTTACAGTCCTAGGAATTAACGCCCATGTGTTTCGTTTTATAGCGTCAACGTTAGATAGTTTGTATTTACGTAGATCTTTTGTGTATAAAACGAAGAAAACTAAAATAAAATAAAAGAATGAAATATAAAAAGTGTAATTTGAAAAAATACTTACCCAACTTTACAAGTGCAATAAGATTCAGTCAGCTTATCATCTTTAATTTCGATGTGAAGTTTATGCGGCTCTTGTGATTTTCGCATTGACCTCCAGCACTTGGCATCATTAATTTTGATTTCATGAATATAACCTTGTGTAAAATAATTTAAACCTTACTGAAGAATCTTTTGCGAGAACGAGTTTGGCAAGTATTTTACAGAGATATCAGGAATTCTAATTAAACTATCGGAACTTTTCTGTGCAGAGGTCGCCATCTTGTATATAATGCTGAAAGCTTGGGACTCGTAGTAACAGTATCTAAGGGGGCAGTGCTTATCAGAAATTCTCGGAACGGTGAATTTAAATGGCTGAAATTCTTGACCCGTAAATAACATTGTGATCTAAAGCCGTTATTTTTCCGCTTTACTACGAAACGCGGAAAATTTTAATTATTGGGACACTTAAACGAGATATAACCTTCTTCCCCACAAGTATAGCATGTTACGTTCTTGCATGACCCCTTTTAAAGTTGTTTGGTCAAGTTTGCAAAGCACTTTTCAATTGTCTGAGTCAAAGATTCTATATCTGATGAATTTAGCGATGAACTTGGATTCCGCTTAACAGTTTGGAACTTTACACTCTGGTAGTATCTATACCTGACTATTGTCCTGTCAATCTATCCTTACAAATGGCTAGACCCTGGACAAATTGCAACAGAAAAGTTTTCGTTTTCAAAATGGTTTAAACATGTGTTTGAACATATATCAAAAGTATAATGAAAAATGTTCAGGCAAAAGTACTTTTTTAATAAATCGTTCATACATGGTTGTAAAAACACTAAGAAATCACCTGTTACGGTACCCTTTAGTAGAATAACATTACTTATAATTGATGGAATGGGCCAGATATATATAATTATGTTATATCGAATGACCAAGTACACAATAAAGTGCAAAATTATTACAATTATATGTGTCAAAAATGTGTATTTTCTTCAAGTTGCAAAAATGGGGAAGTACACTGATTATTGGGCAAAATAGCTAAATGTATGAATTTTTTACCATTAAAATAGATCAGATTTATGTCTATGTAATTTTGAAAACATTTATCAACACTGAGTGCAAAAGTGTACATTTTTATAATTATATTGATGGCAAAGTTTCATTTTGTTTATATGCATACAGTATGTACACATACAGGCTACACGGAAAATAATTTCGCAATGTGGCGCTGCATTTTGAGCAAAATATTGGCTTTAAAATGGATGTAATCAAATTAATTTTCAATCGAATATAAGTAATTAAGAAGTCTTGACCATAATTTCTTTAATTTTAATATGTCAATTCGTTCCCGTTTATACTCGGTGAGTTAGAGCATGATTTCCGCCACTGCATTCAGTGCATCCTACGGAGCACTCAAGTCCATGATTACGACATGAACATCGCCTTGTATCTCAGTTTGCTATACTTGTACATCAGATTATTTTGAGCAGTTTTTCCGGAGCACGTGGCAAATTCTCTTTTACAGGCAAGTATTTATTGTTTCTCACAGTGAAACCCCATTGAATTGGGTCAAGTTTATCTCTGGTGCCAATCCATATTTGACACTGCAAATATGCACGTAAGAAGTGAAACTTGGCCGCATCTGTTTACTGATTGTACATCCTATCATGCATTGCGAGGTCAATTCAGGTCAGGGGTAAAACCGCAGCCATGCTTCGTGCTAGCAGTATCTTGAACCGTAGCTCGCCATCCAGAGGAAATACACAATTTGTCCAGGTAAAAGTTTATAATATGTATGCAGATATCTATTTAACACGTCCCAAGGATTTTATAAAGTTGACGATTTCTAATGCAATTAAACTCACCACTGTCATTAGACTGATCACTCTCTGATCATATCAGGGCACTTAAACCCCAGGCTGCGGTAGTGACTACCGACCTGTACATGGCTTATCTATAGAGGCGGAGTTATCGTCCGCTGCTAGTGCTTCATTCAGCGGCAGTGATATAAATAGAATACATGTGCGTACTGCAGGTGGTGAATATGAACAAAAAGCATTAACTCACAATATATATTGGTTTTAATTTGAATAGAGTCCAATACAAGTTTCCAAATATTCCTGCAGAAATTATTGCTCGTTGGTTTCAAATTTTTGTTGCCACTTCTACTCCTTGGTCGTCTAGCGTCTTCATAGTAACTGATTAAAGTATGTTGACGGTCAACTTTTTCATTCCAATCTAATGTCGCTAGATTTGTTCGCCGTCTGTATTCCCTGTCTCCAAGTTTTATCTGTTTATCTTGGTAAAGAAGTACGGCATTATTAAAAGATTCTACATAGTGTGTTTGTAGATTTGTAACTTTTTAATTTCTCGCGTCAAGAGGGCTATAGCAATAGAATCCGTCGGAATATACTTCGATGACTCGTAATATTGATCTTGTCGGCAACCCGATTCAAGCAAACAATTCACATGAACATATCTGTAATGTTCCACTGTGTTGTCTAATATTTCAAGAAGTTTTTTCTCCGACCCATTAGTTTTTCATAGCGTAGTACGCATATGTTTTGACTGAAGCAGCTTTGTCCGCTAAATCGGGATGCCAAGTGACACCCATCATCCTCTTCCCTTTGTCGCATGCCATATATCATTCGCGTTTCTGTCATGCCCATGAATATTAATAGATACATCTATTATATAAAAATGGTCGTACAGCTTTTTTACTCCGACCATTTCATGTCTTTGGCTGATTGGTTTATCTTCCCCTGTAACTGTAACTAGACCAACCACACGATGCCGAGACTGGCCAAGGGCCACGATGTCACTTTGTGCGGCATTCTTACGCTACCCGTGTCGAGCATCGGTAATGATATTGATCCCGCGGTACTCTTCTCCCTGTTCCTCGCTCCGCAAAATTTCATATGCAATTTCATCGTTAATTGCATCTTGGATGGATTCTTTAACTAGTTTCTCTATTTTATCACGGTATACATCATAATGATTCTCAAAATTATTCATGTACTGTATAGCTCCATGGTGACTTCTGCCACATAACTGAGCCAGTAACTCCTCTTTTTTTCTTTCAAAAGATGTATCAGTACATAGTCCAATCCCAGAAGCTTTGCAAAATCTTTTATATTGGGTGTAACGTAATCCACTGCAGTTTACGCCATGTATCATGCGCATGTTTGCCAGAAATACACCTCCAGGTAGGTGAGATGACGTACCTGCTGTTGTGGTATGGTTACAAATAAAAGTAATTTTTCCGACGTGGCCAAGCTTTTTTACCGATTTGACGTCCACTGGATTACTACACATCTGAGAGTGTTGTTGAATTCCAGCGGTCATGTTGCGTATTGCGGATGATATTGTCAAAAAGGTGTCCTCATCAGCGTTTTCTCTATCACAAGGCAAATATGAATGGAAGGGAATATTACTGTCCTCATTTCTTATATTAGAGCCATGCGATTCCAAGACAAATTCAAACACAGCATTTAGAGCATCAAAATTTGTCGTCCCCGATATTTCTTCTGTCATGCACAATTTCACTCTATCCATCTTATTGAGTAGCTCGGTCTTCGCATCTTCGGTCGTGGTATAAAATCTTGCGCATCCAGATATCAGTGGATTATCCTTTCGTTTCCGCTTTTCATTTCTATTTCTCATTTTCTCTTTCTTTTTCTCATTTTCTTTCCACTATCAGATTGTCGTTTTTTCCTAGTGTTTTCCCCGGTTTTCGTCTCTTTATTCTCCACTTAGATACTTCGTTCTCCATTTCCTCAATATCAATGAATTGCAGCAATTGGTATAAAAGAGTGAAAGGTACAAATGCGGCGACTTATCTAAAATATATTTACATTTGAATGATATAAATGTTTTCATCCATGAAATATATTTTCTGTCTTACTTTTGCATAATATTAAATTTTATATAAATCTTATATGATATACATTATAAATACATGTAATTTAATTGATATATTGAGGTTTCTGTGTGAAATTTCCCCCTCGTCGCCTTCCAATCGTTGGAATCACTACATACAGGCATGAAACTAATATCTTGAAGGAGGGACAGGATGAAATATAGTTTTTGTATTCTGTTGATTTATATACGAAATATTATTATGTTCACATGAATACATCACAGCATCTATTAAGCAATTAATTTTCTATTCATGCATTTAAGAAGTTGGAAAATAAAGAAATACGCGATGAAATTACTGACAATGTCACCTCATTTTATGGAATGGTATATCTTATCTTAGAAATTTGGCGGGTTTACAATTACCCGCGACACCCATGCATCGTGTGCGTTTTCAATCATTAAAACGTAATTATGTCCGAAACAACAAAGAGAGTGTGTTTAGATATAACAGAGGAACAATTCTTAGCAATCGAAACATTTTTGCTCATTCTAATTTGGATCTTGATAAAAGTGTAAATTTAAATGAATGGCGCGATCAGGTTACAACAGACATAAATTTGACCGAAGCTTGCGCTGATGACAGCACTTCTGTAGATAATGAACATGAAAGCGAAGAACAAACGCCATTGTCATTAGAGAACGTGCAACAGAGGTTGAAGTTAGTATAAATAATGTTAAGTGTTTTTGTACACCTTGTATAACATTTTACCCGCAAAAATGACTGGGAAACCAATTTTCTCCTCACGTAAGAATTGCGTCTATAAGAAAAACTAAATACAAGAAATTTCGACCATGCTGTCGTGGCGTAAAGCACGGAAAGATCCCAGATATTTAGACAGAAAATGGAACTATTCACAGATAGTATGGACGAAGGCATTGTTTGGACACAGAGAAGTCATGTCCGGGTGTGTTGTTTCTTTGGTGAGATCTAAATATCCCAATCCACCCGGTAGAGTTTACATGGGTCACAAATGGGCCTAGGATACAATGTGATGTAACTAATATTTTAAAACAATAACATGCAAAAGCTACCCGATACATATATTGTATCTACAGAGTGTGATCCAATGGTTCCCTCTAACGAAGAAATGTGAGCGCGAGTGAGTTTAATGCAAAAGCTTCTTTACAGTTACCTTTTTCTGTGCTACACCATTGTAAATATGTCAGTTCAGTTCAGGAGCTAAAGTCTGCTATCATACTTTCACAAGATGTGGATTTGATAGAGTTGAACACCAGAGGCCAGTCAAGGAATCCTTTATGGACTGAATACAGAAAAGGTATAATAACTTGACTGCTGTGGTAAGGCACCAGTAGAAGTCAAATGTCCATACACACTGGCAACATATAACCCACGAGACAATCACATCAAAACATCATTTCTCAGGCGTTTCGAAGGTAAAGTTGTGTTAAGCAGAACACACAAGTACTATACACAAGGACAAGTTCAGATGGGTGAGACTGGCATTTGTAAAATACGAAAGTAACTGGTGTCACATGACTATGGCACTAACAACAATGTACCACAGTGGACATTCACGTACCCCTGAAATTCAAAGGTGAGACCAGGTGCCCGGGAGGAGTGAGCGTCCCCTGTTTGGCTAGCCACACCCGCCGCGAATGTCCTTACACACAGACGAAACAATAATAATTCAACACTGTATATATAAATGAATGTGAACAAACACTGTATAGAAAGTGTCAAAGCCACATAACATCAGGAAAAAGGTATAATAACACTTAAGTCAAACCCTCCGCGGGGAACTTTTTCACGAGCTCCACACTGCAAAGGGAATAAGTGTGACATTCATGCAAAATACGAAAGTAACTGGTGTCACATGACTATGGCACATATAAGACACATTTTTGGTCTGACTGGCATTTGTAAGACACATTTGTGGTCTTTTCTCCAGTTGACTATTATCATGAGGTTATTGACCTTTATCATGAGTTTTAGAATACTCTCTATAGTAACATTTCCATTTTCTTCACTAATTATCTTGGACCAAATTGTCTTGGAATACCTCTTCACGCAGGCTCCAGCAAATCTCCCCCCACAAGATAGTGTGCCAGTTGAGAAGTGTGGACATTGCACAAGGGCACTTGTTGAAGAGGATGACATCCAGACAGATGACGAGGCTAGTATCATGTGTGACTGCAAGTGCGGATGTGGTAGATGGTTTCACTGGAAGTGTGTAGGGTACATCCCAGAAGAATATGACGAATAAGAAGAATGTAATTGGTATTGTCCAACTTGCGTCAGGGGTTGTGACATAGTTTATTCAGTATTGGAGAATGTGACATAACTAGGTGAAAATATAGGTTAAAAAATAGATTAAACATTGGAATTTGACATATATTGTAGGTTTACGGATCACTTTCTGAAAATAGTTAGTCTGTCATTTTGACATTGAAAGGTTAATATAAGGTATGGGTATAAGTTCTTTTGTCACTAAATAAAAAGTAAGTAACATGATAGCAAAATACACTACTATATACTTATTTCCCATACAGAGGGCCCTTTCAGGTAAATACAACTTCAGATTAATACATTTGACATTAAAGCTAGTTCAAGGTATAAATTTAACGTTAGGAAGTAGGGCCTTCATAATTGGCATGTTTGTCCTTGATGACAAGACCTCAGTTTTCATTGTAGACCTTGACCTTGCATACCTATGGATTTTTTTTGTTTGTTTTTGTTTTTGTTTTTTTTTTGCCAAATGGAGGACCATAATTACTATAGAATTGTCTCTATTATTATAATAATAATACATATAAAATTATTAATAATACTTGATACAGGATGTATTATGATTGTAGAATACATGTAATAAGCATATTATAATGGAGGTTACATTAATAAAAGTGATTCATGATCACTAAAATGATTCATGATTTATTTTGTATTTATACAAGGACTAGAGAACCTATGATAATTGTACCCATTTGTAGATTGCACTTAAATTGTTCTAAAACATCTATTATTCTTTCTCAGCCTTCCAGAAAATTGACAAGGTAGGCACATGTTTTAAACATTTGTTCATACACATCCACTTGGGACATTCTTAATTCTTGTCGGAGGATGTATAAGGACTTTATCCTTCTGATGCACCTTTCCACATGAACCCTGGCTTGGGATATGACTTTTGACCTAACTAATTCAGGAGGGGTTATTTGTTGTCTGCCAATACCCTTAAATGCTGGTATTATCAGTTTTACGCCAATGGGCAGATCATCCTCAATTGTGAATCCTCTGTCAACCATACCTTTCTATTCTGGCTCAAGAGATTGGATGAGATCTACACTGTCCTGTGTGATATATTTGCCTGAGGCCCTTCTACCATATGCTGTAGATACATAGGTAACCGCTCCTGTAGGATGAATGCCTACCTAAAATTTAATGGCACTGTGGTGCTTGTAACTACTATGCACTTGTTTATGGTTCTCCACTGAGGAAGGAGTTTCACTGAAAAGGTCAGTGCAGTCCAAAATAACTCCAAGTAGAGTTATTCAGGTTGTGAAATTACGTGAAAACTGACACTGATACCAAACCTAATGGCACATTCAGATACAGAATGCCCACATTGAAGTCTATAGAGAACACTGAAAAGCTCTTCACGTAGACCTAGGGACCGATGCACACCAGGTGTGTCTTCTCACCACCTATATTAAATGGTACTACCTGTGTCGTTCGTTGCCCATGAAAATATTGCACTCTAGATGCTTTCTTCTCTAAATATGTATTTAATGCATTAAACACAGGCAGTTCCAATTCAGATTAAAATTGAAATTTATCTGGCTTTTGCTCTATCAGATCCAGCTTGAACACCTCGTTCTTCTCAATCATTAGGTTATACTTTTGAGAGTGCTGCTCCAACGGTTGTATATATTTAAAAAATTCTGGATCCTCCTTGTAAAGCCCCTTAAATGTGTTGGTACTGCTGGTGTCCACCACTGTCTCCATATAATCGTGTCCATTCCGTTAAACCAGTATGAAAAGATATTATCTTGCTATCAATTATAGATTAACGTAACATTTTTGCAATTCATCGAAATATATTATGGTTTGCGGATTATAAGTGTGCAAAACCTCTTGAAAACAATTTTATATCTCAAAAAGTTGCAGAATTGTTTTATTTCATCCTTACCATTTAATTAAAGATGAATGATTTCAATTATTGTCGTAATGATTTATTAGATTTTAATTCCCCCAATCTGAAACGTCCGGGGGCATATAGTGTTTGGATCATCCGTCTGTCTGTCTGTCTGTAGTTCTGTCACGCTTTTCACAAAATACATTAAATTTTATACTATTTGTCATAGAGACTTCATATTTGGCTTACATATTCAACTAATGAAAGCCTTTTGAGTAACACCAGGGTCAGTGAACTTTGACCTATATTTAAAAATTTGCCTTATTTGAACTTTAATGCCACCAGGGACATGTTGTTTTAAAACTTCAAATGAAAATGTAAATAGAGGAAAGATAATGTCTGCATAGCTAGATGCTCATAGCAAGTGCTGACACAGGAATAGAGTGTATCACTAAACTGATTTATAAAGTTAAAATATACTTTAAATGGTCAATAAAGTTGGTTAAAAAATAAAAAATATATAGGTATTTTGTGGCCAATAGTGGTCAGGTGGTAAATAAGTTTCCTTGTGGTAATCATGAATAATATTTTTGTGCAATTTGATGGCAAGATATATCAACAAATAGTTGGGATTCCTATGGGTACTAACTGCGCGCCTCTGATAGCAGATATATTTCTTTATTGTTATGAGAGGGATTTTATGGTTTCTATTCAAAAATCTAAACGTTTTGACCTCATTGACAAATTTAATAATACTTGCAGATATCTGGATGACATTTTGGTTATCGACAACCCTGAAATCGAACAATTTATATCAGAAATATATCCACCAGAGCTCACATTGAATAAAGCTAATACTTGAGATAAATCTACACCTTTCTTAGATTTAAACATCAAAATTATCAACAAACTAATATATACTAATATTTATGATAAACGTGAGGATTTTGGATTTCCTATTGTAAATTTCCCTTACTTGGATGGCGATGTCCCTCGACTCCCATCATATGGTATCTATATATCTCAATTAGTTCGATTTGTCAGAGGCTGCACCGATGTTTTGGACTTTCATAAACGAAATTTACAAATTACTACTAAACTTTTAACTCAGGGTTACAGATATCACAAGCTAAGAAAAACATTCGGCAAATTCTTCAGATCTTATTCAGAACTTCTATCTAAATTTGGAAATATTTCTTTTCAACAGTATGTATCCAATGGAATTTCCCATCCTAATTTTTACGGTTTATTAATCGTATATAAACTAAGGAAAGTAAAAGGCTCCGATAACGTTATTTTATCATGTAATAAAATAGTCAAACGTCTCCTAAATAGACAATATGATATTGAGATCATCAAAAAGACTATAGGTCTTGTATTTGGCCCCTCTACAGCCTTATGCAGACTTTTACTTGAACGTTGCACGCTGACTAACAGGGCGGTGGGGACTATATGACGAGCCTTGTCCAAACCTCTTTCAGAGGAGACATGGTCCTGAACCTCGTCCCCTCTGACTGTTAGTAGGGACTCCTACAGATCTAGGGTCTTAGCTCGCTTTCAGACTGGCAGAGCACGGTTTATCATGTTGATGTCGCATATATTTTTATACCATTATGTTTTTTACAATACCTTACGTGTTTATATTTTTATGACCTCTCAATATGCGATACCTGTTGACCCTTGTTCTTTACATGGAAGATTATTTATAAATTTTTAAATGTACGTCTTTTGATTGTTCTGCTGTTACGGTGAGTGGGAAGGTGGGCCCGTAAACCGGTTAACCACACCATTTGTTTGGCTTTTGTCAAATTAAATGACCGTCCTAAGTCGGTATCGTAATTGCACTACAATCAAATATTTTTGTTATGTGTTAAATGTTCTATTATATTATTTATATTCATGTATTGTATAGCTCCATGGTGACTTCTGCCACATAACTGAGCCGGTAACTCCTCTTTTTTCTTTTGAATTGCTAACTTTTATATAAATATTCAAAATCAATTTATTTGACACTGTAGGTATTTATTTTAGAGTGCCATAATCAAAATATCAAATATTGGCTCCCAAAACTACATAAAAGTCCATATAAATCACGTTTCATATCTAATTCTAGCCACTGCTCTACTACTACGGTACTATCGAAGCAGATTACGTCTGCTCTAACTGCTATAAAAAATCATATTATCAAAGAAAAAGGAGGAGTTACCGGCTCAGTTATGTGGCAGAAGTCACCATGGAGCCATATAATATTGTGATGTCGCATTTCATAATAGTAACATCAATTACTTTTGGTCGATTAAAAATCTCTCATGAAGTTATAGACAAACTTCTTTCGCTAAATTTCAAAGCGACTCAAATTTCTACATTTGATTTTTCTACACTTTATACATCTCTGCCTCATGATTTGATTAAAAGCAAGTTGCTGTCTCTTATACAATGGTGTTTTCACAGAGAATCTAAAACGTACATATGTACTTCCAATAACTCCGGATTCTTTTCCAACAAACAATATACTTCATATAAATACTGGACTTGCAAGGAATTATGTAAAGCACTAGATTATCTCATGAATAATATTTTTGTGCAATTTGATGGCAAGATATATCAACAAATAGTTGGGATTCCTATGGGTACTAACTGCGCGCCTCTGATAGCAGATTTATTTCTCTATTGTTATGAGAGGGATTTTATGGTTTCTCTTCAAAAATCAAAACGTTTTGACCTCATTGACAAATTCAATAATACTTGTAGATATCTGGATGATATTTTGGTTATCGACAACCCTGAATTCGAACAATTTATATCAGAAATTTATCCACCAGAGCTCACATTGAATAAAGCTAATACTTGAGATAAATCTACACCTTTCTTAGATTTAAACATCAAAATTATCAACCACCTAATATATACTAATATTTATGATAAACGTGAGGATTTTGGATTTCCTAATGTTAATTTCCCTTACTTTGATGGCGATGTTCCTCGACTCCCATCATATGGTATCTATATATCTCAATTAGTTCGATTTGTCAGAGGCTGCACCGATGTTTTGGACTTTCATAAACGAAATTTACAAATTACTACTAAACTTTTAACTCAGGGTTACAGATATCACAAGTTAAGAAAAACATTCGGCAAATTCTTCAGATCTTATTCAGAACTTCTATCTAAATTTGGAAATATTTCTTTTCAAAACTATGTATCCAATGGAATTTCCCATCCTTATTTTTACGGTGATCTCGTATATAAACTAAGGAAAGTAAAAGGCTCCGATAACGTTATTTTATCATGTAATAAAATAATCAAACGTCTTATAAATAGACAATATGATATTGAGATCATCAAAAAGACTATAGGTCTTGTATTTGGCCCCTCTACAGCCTTATGCAGACTTTTACTTGAATGTTGCACGCTGACTAACAGGGCGGTGGGGACTATATGACGGGCCTTGTCCAAACATCTTTCAGAGGAGACATGGTCCTGAACCTCGTCCCCTCTGACTGTTAGTCGGGACTCCTACAGATCTAGGGTCTTAGCTCGCTTTCAGACTGGCAGAGCACGGTTTATCATGTTGATGTCGCATATATTTTTATACCATTATGTATTTTACAATACCTTACGTGTTTATATTTTTATGACCTCTCAATATGCGATACCCGTTAACCCTTGTTCTTTACATGGAGGATTATTTATAAATTTTTAAATGTACGTCCTTTGATTGTTCTGCTGTTACGGTGAGTGGGAAGGTGGGCCCGTAAACCGGTTAACCCCACCATTTGCTTGGCTTTTGTCAAATTAAATGACCGTCCTAAGTCGGTATCGTAATTGCACTACAATCAAATATTTTTGTGATGTGATATATGTTCTAGTATATTATTTATATTCATGTATTGTATAGCTCTATGGTGACTTCTGCCACATAACTGAGCCAGTAACTCCTCTTTTTTCTTTATGATCGGGACACTGATCTTCAGGAAAATGGCAGCTACATAGCTTCTGAAACTTGGACAGAGTCCATAGCTTCCTCTTTCCTCCTTCCACAACTTCCCACTTGCAAGCCCTAATCCAGGCATTAAAGTGAAATTTCTCTTTAGGGAAAGTAAAAAACATACACTTTGCCCCATTACTCTGTGGTGATTGCATCCATATGCCACACAAAAATCTTTTGCCCATTTCTCTTGTCTGACATGAACTTTCCGCGCTGTTTATTTACATGAATTACGATATTGTTTTACCCCCGACCTCTTTTCCGCGCGCAAAGGATCATGGGATGTATAAGTCAAAAATGCAAGTGGTAAGATGTGTACTTGGACAAATATGCTGCCAACGATGACTTTTGAAGTGAACTTCCGGTACCGAAGAAGATCCAGCCCGTCATCTGGTAAACCTCCGTAGAGTGCTACGAAAATTTCCTCTCCAGCATTTTTTATTTTTATCGGATCAGATTCAGTCTCTGGAAATGTAAAAATATGTTCTTGTATTGGTTTTGTCAATTATGTTGTTTATCTTCTTTTACTAGTCACGCCACATGCACATGGTAATTTGTTCAAATTACCTTGTATTAACTGACAGTGGCATTTTACAATAATTGGATGGGAAAATAAGCAAAACGGAATTTCATAAGTGATTTTCTCTTTTTCCTACCATTGATTATTAATGATGAATGTTTACAATGCTTAATGCTCCATAAACAGATGTATATTGGTGAAAATAAAACTGGAGTTATCTTACCGTGGGGAGCACTCCAAACAGCGTAAAAATCGCGAAACTAGAATGACAAATTAAACAACTTTTGTCTGATTAGATTTTCTTATACTTTTGATGTGTTAAATAAGGGGGCGACAGAGAGAGAGAGAGAGAGAGTTATGGTGAAGAAATAATTTCTGTTGCAATTTGTTCCGGGTAAAATGTTAGATTGACTGGACTACTAGTCACAACATCTTCGTATTCAATAGCAAGATCTATAACAGCCTCTAATGTAGCAGGGACTAATGTGTTTCTTCGTCTCAGTAAAGGTTTTAATCAAATGCGGGGGGGGGGGGGCGGCAGGCTTAATGTAGTGGTTAAGCGCTTGGTTTGCGCCGTCGACGATCCGTGTTCCATTCCCGGATTGCGCCACTATGTTTAAGAGGTTGGTTACCTCCTGCTTCCATGTCGCGATATAAATGAAAAATTGTTGAAAGCGACATGAAACATAAATCATCCAACTTTAATCAAATGAACATCCTAGGAATTTCCTTCTGAAAATGCAAGGTACCACAATCTTTTAAGAGAAGAACCAAACTCGTCAATAGACTCACTAGGTTTCTTTTTCCTAGGGAAAAATTCAGTTGCATGTGCAGACATTCATTCAGAGGGGCAAAATCTTTTTGACAAAATTTCCATCACAGTATAGTAATTAGTGAGCTTATGTGTAAAGGTGATGGATAAATCCGAACCACAAGTCATGAAACCAGAGGACATACAAAATCAGTGAAAATGAAAACCAAGCGGAAATAACAAAATATGTCTACTTGAAAAGCGTATGTGAACCCCTATGATGCAGTGAGATTAGGTGCCCGGGGAGCCTGCTAGCAACACCCGTCACATATACCCAGTAGAAAGAGTAAAATCGTGTAAATTCCATATATATTTATATATGGATAAGTCAAATTAGGTAACCTTCTAGTATAGAACGTGTCAAGCTTGTGTAAAATGATCGAAATCGGTCTCAGTCCAGAATATCATTTTAAAATAACGAGATATCATATGGAGTAATAAGAGTCTCTTTACGACCATAGAACTTCCTCCGTGACGTTGCTAGTCTAGCACATATATAACCCTGGTTGAGTCGCTGATCTGAACGTTACTCAGTATGTCTTAACATTTTCCTTGATTCACCACTCAAGCTCATTATAAATTGTAAAGCCACTTCTAAAGCAGACCACTCATTCCACAGAGATATTTGTTTGAAATTGAACAATATAATCCCTAAAATCTATAGTAACACCATCCAAATTTATCTATCCCTTTCTATCGTCTTGGTTTGGATATTTGTGTGTTCAAAAAAGGTATCCAGCAAAGCAAATTTGTTTTAATTCATTTTTATTGTTGTTATTTGTTTTATGTGTTCAACGCATTTTAACGTAGTTTACACAAAACATTTCTAGACAACTCATTTGAACTATTCTCAGTGCAAAGTTAAATAACTTTTTCAATGAAAAAGTCGACAATGTTATGCGAATGTGGTGAAAATAATAATATACTCAAGCGGAGGGGGTATGCATCCGGTGTTTGGCTCTTTACCTGCAATAAAAGCTTGAAATAATAATGTATGGGCGACCTGAATGTTTTACATTGTATTTTGGTTTGTGTGTTATTATCTTTATATTGTTATAGGACTCGTCTTGTTCCTTTCTTTCCCTTTATTTTATTTCTTTACTTATTATCTTTAAGGAGAGAGGTTCAATTTATATTTGTTTTAAGGTGATAGCAGATCTTCTAATATACTATAAAGAATGATATTGCACTTTTGATGATATATGAAAAACATTGCCCTAGACTAGTGTATATATAAATGATTTCAACAATTTTTGAGTCCGTCCTTTGGCTGGCAGAGCAGAAAATCCTTCTACGATTCCCAAGTTCCGTTTATATGATTTTTAAAGACACCTCCTTTTCCATGTCGCAATATGACTCGGACATTGTTGACAAAGTTAAATTCTTCACTTCTTCCATGATTATAATTTGTAAGGAACATTAAAATTTGCCATTTCAGCCAATATTTGTAATTCTTTCTTATACCGCAAAGTTCGATGCATTCACTACGGTAAACAGTGTGATGATTCTGGTAACACTAGTCATACCTGTGCTATATATAGATCTACTAAGATTAGATATTTAGAAGATAAGGCGACTGACACCATGAATAGGGCAGGACAAAGACCTCACGAGGACTATTATTGTGCATTATGTCGTGATACTTAACCACAATAATCTGTCTACTATACAGCAAAGGACCAGAATTCAAACAGTGAGTCCTGTCTCAGAGTATGTTGAATTTTTTTTTCTTTATTCCTCAGTTAACAAACATGCAATTAATAATGTTTTCCTTATTTTGGGGTATCTTGCAACGTTTTATATTCTTTTAATTATTTATTACATGTATTTGTTTATTTTATACGACGCTAGTAACCCGTGAAGAATCTGTTACGGAGGTGATATTCTTATGGCATTTGTCGTGCAACATCTCTTATGTGCAGCATTGTACCTGTCTAGTTGGACAGCAGCAGCAGGTGAGCGTTAAACGACATGAGGGAAGAGGTGTATGGGGTTGTTCCGTGAGAATGTTGGTCGAGGCATGCCGGAGATACAAGTAACTCCTTACCTTGTTCGATCAATTCCGTTTTGATCCGAGGCGAGAGTAGTGGTTGGTGCCTTTCTATAACTGAGCACCCGACAAAAACTTAATTTTTTCTTTAATTCTGATATGTGATATGACCTGCTAAGAACTTAAATTACATTTACAGCAACCCTACAAAACACAAATGAAAAAGAAAAATCTGGTAAAAATCTCGCTATCTCACAACTTAAGCACATTTACTTTTTCAAATGATCTGAAAAGGGTATTGTTTACTTCCTTCAGATAGTGAATTGATCTGCCGATCGTGTGACTTAATAGATGAGCCAAGCAAATGCAACACCATGATGAAATGCAGTACAGCTACACAGGTAAATGTCAGCCGGTGCACAAGTAAATAATAACTGTGGTGTCACATTGCTACACATGTAAATGTCAACGGTAGTGTCACATTGGTTCACAGGTAAATGTCAGTCATGGTGCGGCATTGGTACACAGGCAAATATCAGTTATGGTTGGTTGGTTGATTTGATTTTTGTTTTACGTCGCTTTCAACAATCTTTCAATTATATCGCGACATGAATGTAACAAGCTGCTACATACGTTATGTACGCCATACTGCTCATCATGTAAACATAACGCCGTGGTATCACACTGCTGCATAGGTAATGTAAGTCATACTGCTCAACATGTAAATTAAGGCCGTGGTGTCACACGGCTAGATAGGTAATGTAAGTCATACTGTTCTACATGTTAATATCACGCCGTGGTGTCACACTGCTATATATAGGTAATATAAGTCATACTGCTCAACATGTAAAGTAAGGCCGTGGTGTCACACGGCTACATAGGTAATGTAAGTCTTCCTGCTGTACATGTAAGTATAACGCCGTGATGTCACACTGCTATATAGTTAATGTCATACTGCCCAACATATAAATGTAAGGCCGTGGTGTCATACTGCTACCCTGGTAATATAAGTTATACTGCTCTACATTTAAATATAAGGCCGTGTTGTCACTCGGTTACATAGGTAATGTAAGTCTTACTGCTCTACATGTAAATATAACGCCGTAATGTCACAATGCTGCATATGTAATGTAATTCATACTGCTTTACATGTAAATATAACGCCGTGATGTCACAATGCTGCATATGTAATGTAATTCTTACTGCTTTACATGTAAATATAAAGCGTGGTGTCACAGTTACATAGGTAATGTAAGACATACTGCTTTACATGTAAATATAAAGCATGGTGTCACAGTTACATAGGTAATGTAAGACATACTTCTTTAGATGTAAATATAACGCGGTGATGTCACAATGCTGCATATGTAATGTAATTCATACTGCTTTACATGTAAATATAAAGCGTGGTGTCACACAGTTACATAGGTAATGTAAGACATACTGCTCTACATGTAAATACAACGCGTGGTGTCACACAGTTACATAGGTAGTGTCCCCCGTGGGGTCCCCGGGGTGATAAGAATAGGACCTCCGTATCCTCTTGCGTGTCGTATGAGGCGACTAAATGAGGAACCCGGGGAATTCTCGTATGAGATTCCCAAGCACCCTCTTGCTGGTCGCGGGTTAAGGCCGAATGAGGCGTCTTCGTTGCCGTAAGATGCGACCCGTGTCTTGGGAGGACGGAATCCTGGTAGCTGAGGGGGTTGGCATGTTGCGATATGCTAATTCTCAACACTCTACTTTGGCCCTTACTTCTGCTAGACGGGCAGTCGGATGGGCCCGATCTCGATCAATCGGCTTTGTCATGCCGAGCCCTCGTAATTCATGTAGAAGTATTCATTCACTAGAGATTTCTATCTCTATATATTTGTAATACGTTACCTTGTTTACATTACTTAGTTATAGATATGTACATATTGAATGCGAGAAGGCGGTGGCTTATGGGTCAATCGGGTATGAATGTAGAGTATTCGCATGATAAGGACTGTATTGTTGTTTTCTCGTTTGGTACACGAGAATACATGATATTCAGCCTAATGTGTTTCTTTGCTTTATATTCCGAGTATCCTCTCGCAGTCATTCCAGTGCATTGCTGTCGGAGATCCACAGTGTATTGCCAGGTCCTTGTTGACACTCCTTGGAGGGTGGGTGGCTGCGAGAATGAATCACAACTTTTCTCATGGATTCTACACAAACACCACACCAAACAATTACCAAACGTAAGCGTTTAGCTGACACAATAGAGAACGCTCCTCAACAACAAGATGACGACTGGTCAAGGTATTTAGTTATATCTGCTGAGGACTACGCTTTATCGAAAGCTTCTCCATTCTTAGTGGATAAGACTATACAGTCTATTGCTGGAACTGTTAAAAACGTCACTAAACAACGTAACGGCAATCTCGTAGTCGAATGTGCATCAAAACAACAATCCTTGAACTTACAAACGTGTGATCATATCGGTGAAATACCCGTTAAAGTATTACCGCATTCCATTCTCAATACTAGTAGAGGTATACTCAGGGACAAGGACCGAAATTTACATTTGTTGGCTGATGATGTTATTCTTGATGGTCTAAAGAATCAAAAGGTTATAGCTGTAAAACGCTTTATCATTAAGCGTGACGGTAAGGAGATTAAATCTCATACTTTTCTTCTGACGTTTAGTACGCCTACTGTACCTACAAAAATTAAACTAGGTTACGTTTTGGCCAACGTAGAGCAGTATTATCCTTCTCCTCTGCGTTGTTTTTGTTGTCTTAAGTTTGGACACACAAGAGGACACTGTAAAAACCATCAGACATGCGACCGATGTGGTCACACTGGACCTTCTTACGAAGATGATCACTTTGATGAACCATGTGATTCTTCTATTGTGCAGTGTATTAACTGCAAAGGTAATCATAAATCTACCTCAAAAGATTGTCCAGCATACAAGAAAGAAGTTGAAATCATTAAAATAAAAGTAGACAAACGTATTCCCTATCCTGAGGCCAGAAATATTTATAATAGCCAACAACTGCGTTCTTGCGCATCACAGAGTTACGCTAATGTTCTTAGTTCCAAGAAAACTGTATCTGTAGCTTGTCAAACCGAAATTACAGGATTGCAAAAAGATCTTGATAATGCATCTGGTTTCTCTAAGACGTCACGATCATCTTCTAAGCCGTCATCGTTGTCAAAGTCATCATCTTCATCACAGACAACACCAGTTATAAATACAAAATTATCTCCAGTTAAACAAAATAACAAACAGAATAAACCACAGAGTAAAACGAAGTCTATCAAACGTATTCCCAGCACAAGTTCTGCAGTAGTTGTCAGCAACAAATTTGATGCACTTGAGGTAGAAATGGAGGATTTAAATACACCTCCGATAGATACAGATACTTCATATAATTCAGATACCCTTGTTAAAAACTCTTTATCTCGTTCTAGGGATCGCAGTGTATCCCCAGGCAAAAGGGGTCGAAAAACTTCTCTTCCTAGATTAAAAACAACATGAATCGTTTTGATTCTATAATCCAGTGGAACTGTAGAGGTTTAAAAACAAATATAAATGAAATACATCTTCTTGATCAGCAATATTCGCCAGCAGTATTTTGTCTTCAGAAGACACATCTAAAAGATACCGATACCCTCAAATTAAAGAATTTTGCAAAATATGATATTTATAGTTCAGATGACAGAGCCAAAGGTGGTTCATCTATTCTAGTTCGAAATTCCATTTTACACAGTTCTTTGCGACTAAATACCAATTTTCAAGCTGTTGCTGTCCGTATCACGTTACAGAAAACTATCACGTTTTGTTCTATATACATTCCTCCAAGTGTTAACTTCAATTCCGCAGAGTTAGATAATCTTATTGATCAGTTACCAAAAGCTTTCATTTTATTGGGAGACTTTAATGCTCACAATCAAATTTGGGGTAGTGACCATACAGATACAAAAGGTAAAAAAATTGAAGACCTTATATCAAAACACAATTTATGTATCTTTAATGATGGGTCTAATACATACTTACATCCAGGAAATGGAACGTATTCTTCAATAGATCTTACAATAAGTGATCCTTCCCTTTTAACAGATTTTGTTTGGTCGGTACACGATGATCTATGTGGAAGTGACCACTTTCCACTTGTATTAAAGAGTATTATATCTTCTAATGATAATTATATTCCACAATGGAAGCTTAACAAAGCCGACTGGAACCAATTCCAATCGGACTGTCTTACAAATCTAAATTCAGTGAACTTTTCAGAAGAAGCTGATCCTATACTTACTTTTACACATACTCTGGTTGAAATTTGTGAACAGAATATTCCAAAAACCTCTGCAGTTCCAAAACACAAACATAACCCATGGTTTGATGATGATTGTAAAAATGTCATCAAAGAACGTAAAAGGGCTGAAAAACTATATAAAAGACATCCCTTGAATACAAATCTAAATAAGGTACGCAAAACTAGAGCTATTGCGAAGCGTACTATTAACCATTGTAAACGATTGTCATGGAGAAAATATGTCTCTAAAATAAACACACGAACTCCTACTAATAAAGTATGGAAAATGATAAAGAGGATAAAAGGAAAAGATACTTCCAAAAATGTTAAACATCTGCAATATAATTCTCATGTTTTAACATCTAAAAATGATATAGCTAACTGTTTAGGTCGCACTTTTTCTAAAAACTCCTCATCAGATAACTGCCTTCCAAAATTTAAACGTATAAAACAGAAAAGCGAAAAAATACAACTTAATTTTAAATCTTCTAACAATGAAGATTATAACCAGAAATTTTCCATTGATGAATTGATTACATCCTTGGAAAAATCAAATGACACTGCTGTAGGTCCAGACGATATTCACTATCAGATTATAAAGCATCTTCCCATTCAATCTTTAAACATTTTGCTCGATATTTTTAATCGTATTTGGAGTTCTGGAGATTTTCCAGATTCCTGGAAAGATTCTATAATAATTCCTATTCCAAAACCTGGAAAAGATAACACTGATCCAATTAATTATCGGCCTATATCACTTACTAGCTGTGTTTGTAAAACATTAGAAAGAATGATAAATGAGAGACTTATTTGGTTACTAGAGCATAATAATCTTATCACTTCTATTCAGTGCGGTTTTAGGAAGCAAAGGAGTACAGCTGATCATCTTGTTTGTTTAGAAACATATATTCGGGATGCATTTATTACTAAAGAACATGTTGTTTCTATATTCTTTGATCTGGAAAAGGCATACGATACCACTTGGAAGTATGGCATATTAAAAGACTTAAATACCATGGGTTTACGTGGCAATTTGCCAATTTTTATTTCGAATTTTCTTAAAAATAGACATTTTAATGTTCATCTAGGAGCACATACTTCCGATAAATTCGAGCAGGAAATGGGTGTTCCCCAAGGAAGTATTCTCTCTGTTACCCTTTTCAATATTAAAATTAATAGCTTGGCAGAAGTTTTGAAAAATGACATTGACGGATCATTATATGTTGATGACTTTCTTATTTGTTGTCGTGGAAAAAATATGAATCTGATAGAGCGAAAATTGCAGCTTTGCTTAAATAATATATATAAATGGTCTGTGGAGAACGGTTTTAAATTTTCTAAAAATAAAACCTCGTGTGTACATTTTTGTCAGATGAAACGTATACATAATGACCCTGAGCTTTTCTTAGATGGAGACCAAATAAAAGTAGTCAAAGAAGTGAAGTTCCTTGGAATTATATTTGATAATCGTTTATCTTTTTTACCACATATTAAATATTTGAAACTTAGGTGTGTTAAAACCTTGGATATTTTAAAAGTTTTATCTAGTACGGAATGGGGTGCTGAAAGTACAACCTTGCTTCAGCTTTATAGATCGCTGGTCCGATCAAAGCTGGACTATGGTTGTATTGTTTATGGTTCGGCCAGAAAGTCTTATTTACAGCTTCTGGACACCATATATCACCAAGGCTTACGATTAAGTCTTGGTGCTTTCAGGACCTCACCTGTGCAGAGTTTATATGCTGAGGCAGGCGAACCATCTTTAAAAGAGAGAAGACTTAAACTTACCTTGCAATACATAACGAAACTATATTCAAATCCATTAAATCCTGCTTTTGACTGTGTATTTCAACCTAAACATGAAGTTTTATACAATAATAAACAAAATTGTATTAAAAATATTGGTTTACGTATTAGACCCCATATTGTACAGGCTGGCATAACATTATCTGATATAACAAATTATGAAATACCTTCTTCACAGCCTTGGCTGATGAGAAAACCTACAGTTATACTCACATTATCAGATCACAAGAAAATAAATACTAATTCCATTAAATATCAACAACTCCTTTCAGAAATCAAGTCTTCATATTCAAGTCATAAATTATATTTTACGGATGGTTCTAAGGTTGATGAAGTCGCCGCTGCTGCAGTAACTGATAAAGATATATCTTTATCAATTCGTTTACCAAATAATGCTTCTATATTTACAGCAGAATCGAAAGCTATACTTCTATCACTTGTTCATGTTGAACAGAATAAAATTTCTAAAAGCATAATATTCTCAGATTCTTTGTCGTGTCTCCAAGCTATAAAACATCGTAATGTTAACAATCCGTATATATTGAGGATACTGGAGAAGATAGATTTTCTTATCTCTAAGAAATTTGACATTGTATTTTGTTGGGTGCCTGGCCATACGGGCCTTGTAGGTAATGATAAAGCTGACAAAGCAGCGAAGGATGGTTTAAATAATTCAAATGTTGTAGGAAAAATACCTTATACTGATTTTAAGATTTCAATATCAAATTATATCGATACTTTATCTCAGGAAGCCTGGGATCTTGAAAATAATAATAAGCTTCACGAAGTCAAACCAATATTTAAAAATAAAATACATTATTTTCATGACTGTCGAAAAGATGAAGTTGTTATTAGTAGACTCCGCATTGGACACTCTTGGATCACGCACTCTTACCTGTTAAAGGAAGAACCCCCTCCAGAGTGTATCCCTTGCGGATGTCTACTTAGTGTAAAACACATTTTACTTGATTGTGCAGATACTGCACATATTAGAATTAATTATTTTTCTGCAGATAATATGAAAGAGCTATTTGAGAGGGTCAATATAACGAACATAATAGAATTTTTAAAAGAAGTAAATTTGTATAATAAAATATAGTATATTGAATGGTTATATATATATATGTGTATTTCTTATCATGGTATCGATGTGTAATATGAATTTGTAAAATGATTTTAGTATCATTTTTATTTGTATATATTATATACATTAAAAGCTGGTCTTTTTTCAAATATTTTAAGTTATTTGTATTTATATAATGTTAATATGAGCATTGTAATCGTCGCCATATGGGTGCAATATTCCCGGTGCGACGTTAAACAACATATAATAATAATAATAATACATAGGTAGTGTAAGTCATACTGTCTACATGTAAATATAACTCCATTATGTCACACGGCTACACATGCAAAATGAATCATTAAGTTAATAATAACGCCATTATATTAGATTGCAACATATTGGAACGCCAGAATCTTAGGATTCTTCGGATTCTTCACATGCATACGTCAAGCTCACAGAGGTAATATAATGCGTAGTGAAACAATGATAATTATACAGTTTACATCACACGTAAATTGTAACGTCACAATGTTATAATTTTACATATGCTTATGTAAACACACCACGTGATTTAATGTTTTATAAAGGTAATATAATGCGTAATGAAACAAAATAAAATGGAATTTATAACAGTGGTAAATCCAAGTCATACCGATCAACAGGATTACATAACACCATGATGTTACGCTGCAGCTAAGTTAAATGTTAGTCGGTGATGTTGCTATGATGCACATGAATAAGTAACAGTAAAGTCTTAATTTCATTCTGTTACACAGGTAAATATGACGCTTTACGAAACGCTGATAAAAATTGCGCCATGAAGTTGTAATGCTCCATTGGCAAATATTACGCTGTGATGTAATGTTTTAGAGGTAAATGCCGTAATGTTACATACTGCTCACAACTGTACAGGTGAATACCTTGATGGTATCCTGTTATACCGGTAAATATGACGCGTAACTGATACACTGGTAAGAATAAGAATAATAATAATAATTATAATAATAATTACAATAATAATAATAACGATAATGATAATAACAACAATAATAATAAAAATAACAATTATAACAATTTTAACAACAACAATAATAATAATAATAATAAGAAGAAGAAGAAGAACAACAACAACAACAACAACTACAACAACAATAATAATAATAAACACTAATACATTAACTAAACATAAAATGAAAACAAACAAGAAAAAAAAAAAGAAAACACGTAAACATTCTAGAACCGAGATTATATACAGCTGCGTATAAGTACACGAATGTTTCGTAATTGTAGGTACATGACCTAGTTCAATAGAAACATGTTCTTGGAGGATACATTAAATATGAAACACTAGACTCGATGTGTACTTCCAGTTCCATATTTATAAATATTATAATATAATTTTCAAAGTCAATGACGTTTTTGCACTCTTATTTCTCATGTAGATATGCGGTGTGACTAGAATACAAACACCACAGGGCTTCCTGTACAACTTATCCTGTGTGGAGCCCACTGTAAGTAGGTAAATATGTATATATAGTGTTATCAAAGCTTCATAGTTAGGGGGAGGAGGACGCAAGGGAAACTCTCAGATAACAAATAAGAATAGGCGGACGACATACTACCATATTTTGTGTGGAGTTTCGTTACTACCATATTCTGTGCGGAGCCTTTTAGTAAAATACGAAAGTAACAATGTTAAGACACTAACAACAATGAAACACAGTGGACAGACATACACTTCTCATTTTGAAAAGTAAACATGTACTGTTCTCCGACCAATAAGCATTCATTAAACATTTTATTACAAGGTGATGAGTCACTCTACATATTCCATATCAAGGTTAAATAAAGTCGGAATGTTCGATATCATCATTGCTTCACAATCTCTCTTTTTCCGACACTTACAAACGTTTAATTCGATTTCTCTTATTGGAATAAATCAGTAAACCTCACAATGTTTTAAACCGTTAGTTTACTGTGATACATCCATACAAATTCAATTCGGACCAGCATCATAAACCCAAATTAACATAAAATGATTAATACGTTATGCTTTTTTGACAGCCTTTATTTATTTCCAGGCATGCACATTCGTGAAAAACGTGTTCCAAAATCCTGCATCCTATACCGAGTCGTCTTCTTCTCATGCTATGTTAACATCACATTCTATTACGCCGCCCCTCGCAACACCGTCTAATGTAACATCACAAACTGTAACGCCATTCTCAATAAACTCAACCGTGACTTCCTTTACATCTCCCTCCGGTACTGACCATGTTAATAAAACAACGTCAGACCCTCCATTGAGTTCATTAAGGACAATACCAACAAAACAAAGCAGTATAACCCAGAACTCAACAATACAACACGTGAAGCAGACATCTACGTCCCATGTACAAACACAACATTCAACAACCCATTTGTCAGCAACACAAAATCCAACTACAGAGAAAACATCAACGCAAACATCTTCATCAAAAGCAGTGACTGCTGCACCCAAAATAACATCCAGTGGGACATATTCAACCTTGTTATCTACATCAGCGCTGGTGACAGCATCCACCTTTGCATCATCATCGAAGTTAAATCCTCCGACAAATACAAATAATCAGAACACATCCATCGTGGTAGATGAACATTCCTCGACAAATGTAGTACTATCAACATCGTCATCAATGAATACACATTCGCCAGAGGTAATAACCCATCAGCATCCATTTTCTTCAACTCGTCTTCAGTTTACAGCTAATAACACTTTGTCCATGTCAGTAACATATAAAGCATCAACTTACAGCAATCCTCCTCTGACGACTGCTGTAACAAACCCATCAGTGGCAATAACAACTAAAACCACACTCGTGTGTCCAGAATTTATGGGCGTAAAACTTTGCGATGAACCGTGGTTTAGGAAGCGAGGTAAAATTATGCCTAAGATATCGGATGATACATTGACTGAGGTGAATGACGACTCTTTCATTAAGGGAGGAGATGATGCATTAAATGAAATAACTGGATGTTGTACAAAGAATCTATGCAATGAAATAAAACCAGATGGTAAGCAATTTAAAAATAACTTAAATTTTCCCAAAATCTATTTAAAGATACAATTTTACCATGTTTGAACAATTATCTATCACATGCATTTAATCATTCGCTTCTTTCTGTCGTTGTCAGTGTTTATTTGAATATAATCACTTGTACGTTCACGTCCTTGGTGATTTGTATGTTCACGTCCTTGGTGATTTGATGTTCACGTCCTTGGTGATTTGTATCATACGGCTTAGTAAGATGTCTTCCATCTTTTCATTCACAGAATTACACAACAGAACAGTTTTTGACAACACGAGCAGCGAGTTCTCAAGTGTGTGCTGACCTCTCTCTTATTTTTAGAACAGTATATTCTTGTGGTTTATAGAGATAAAGTCAAAATCCTTTTTTTTTTAATTGTTGATCTTTTGTTGTTTTTCGAAATGACGGTAACAAATTTGATAAAAATGTCATGTTCACTCATCTCAATGTTATAGAATCATAGGGTAAATTTACAGTAAATTTATTATAAATATATAAATGAAAAGAATTGAGATGGTTAACTTGTGATGGAACTATTGACATTCTGTTCTACCATTAATAATATGAATTTTAAATTAAAAGAAATTAAATCAAGTTATAAACTAAGTGATAAGTGATAACCAAATATAAAACATACGTCAAAGGAAAGATAACGGCAGTATATATTTTGTAAATCTATGTGTATCAAAAGTGTACATATAAATTTTAATAACATCCACCCTGGACGGTTCTTACTGCGTTTTTGTTCTCAATTACAGGTGGGGAGTCTTCGATGTCATCTTCCAGTAAGTAATGGTTATTTATTTCATTCAGAGGCTGAATCATTGTCTAGCAAATCAACTTTTTATTTGTCAAACAGTCTTTTCAGTTTTTGTTTTGGGTAGTATTGTAGTCGTCAGCGTGTTCATTTGATACACAAATTGGCTATTTCGCTAAAGATGCGGTGCCGGAAACGTGATCGTCGGTATAAACATATTGCAAGGCGTGAATACAAGACGTCTTAATTGGCTTTTGAAAATAAAATGCGAAAATGATTCTCCACGTAAAGCAGACATATTGAAGATGTAAATTTACAAATACATATCTATGAAATAATAAATTGTATACGATATTATACCATTGTATAGAATATCATACCATTGTATAGAATATCATACCACTGTATAGAATATCATACCATTGTATAGAATATCATACCATTGTATAGAATATCATACCATTGTATAGAATATCATACCATTGTATAGAATATCATACCATTGTATACGACACCACACCACTGTATACTATATTATACCAATGTATAAGATCTCATACTAATAGTAAACATTTCCTCAATATACAATATTAGATATACTGGCTCTGATTATAGATAAATCATACATTTCTGACAATCCATCTAGAGTTATGGATTCATTATTTTCATAATTTCTACAGTTCTTTAGTGTCATTATTATCATCGTAAACAATGTTAAATATGAAACCCCCCGTTTGCTGCATGCGCGTGCCTTTATAAGAGGACATTTGTAATCATCTTGTATCAGTCGCAAGGTTTAAGGCGTATCTTCCGCATTGATTCACTCGTTTATTGCACCTACTGCTTTGTTTCAGTTTCTATTAAGTGATATTATACTTCCCTTTAATGCTTGCAGTGTTGTGTATTCTATATGCTATAGACCTAACGCCGTGGGTAGCCAAACCAATGAGGAGATGCTTTCACTACCTGAACATACCGTTTGCCTTACTTATGATTTTCAGTGTTGCATGAATAATAGCCGTGTTTTCTTGTGCGCGGCACAATGACTTAAACTTCCTAGCGCTAGCTTACACATGGTTAATTGGCATCTTACATTTCGTCTTCAGGACAGATTGGTTGCAGAGTTTGTGAGGGACTACATACCAGCGTATATAACTGTCATAATATAGAGACATGCCAGGAAGCACAAGTACGTAGAGTTATAAGATACAACGAAGTACTCAATAAGGAAAGCATATTTTTTATAACAGATAAAGCAGGGCAATAAATAATACACAAAATTTAGTATAAATACATTTAATGTCATGAATTGTCTCCGTCGTTAAGCTTTCTTTAACCACTTTTCCGAAAATACATGCATGATTTAATTTCTATAGTAGGGCGATATCTCTGATTCTGCCAGAAGGTTTTTGCTTCATGTTCATGCTGATGTAAATTGTTTTGAGAACGTTGTCTAATGTCAAACTTCATTTCAAACGTTTTAAATTTGTTAAATGTTGCAGATATTGCAAGAAAAGTTCAAAATTTAGGAAATAATTCGATTGGAATATTTTTATGACATTGTTTGCTCGATTAATTCATAAAGATATTCAGACATATATCTACAATGTAGCGTGTAAAAGATTTACGAAGCAAAAGTGTAATATTTGCGAAAAGAGAAAAGGAAAGAAAAGAGGGAAATTTGCAACACAGCCATGTCTAAGGACGGTCAATTGACCGCACGGTCGGTGCTATCTAAGGGACGGTCAGTTGACCACACCATCAACACTAACTCAGGAATGCTAATTGACCAATAATTCGGTTACTGTCTAAGGGCAGTTCACCGAACTAACAGTTGATGTTGTCTAAGCATGGACAATTTTTGTGGCTAAATGATCAAACGACCCTATCATCACACTTGTCGTGACTAAGTTATTTGAAATTATAAACAGAATATGAATGTTGTAAAACATGCCCATGCATTAAAAATCAGCCTTCCATCAATCTCTCTAGCGGGAAAAACGTAGCCACGCTGTAGGATGGCTAAATGTTCATTGCATCCTAAAGTTTCATTTCTTTGAATTTAGGAATAGAAAAGTCATGTTGTAATGAGTTACATTATTGGAAATTTGGGTGCGATAGATATATATCATATAAGCTTAATTCACGTTTTGAATTGTTTTCACCCTTTAGGTTTGTTATACAGGAGTTAGAATCTACGACTACAATAAATTTGGTTTCGTATTCGGGTGCGAGGAAAAGCTAGTAAGTACATTAGAACATGATACTGCATCTACCATATACACATAAAGCTAGTAAGTACATCAGAACATGATACTGCATCTACCATATACACATAAAGCTAGTAAGTACACCAGAACATGATACTGCATCTACCATATACACATAAAGCTAGTAAGTACACCAGAACATGATACTGCATCTACCATATACACATAAAACTAGTAAGTACACCAGAACATGATACTGCATCTACCATATACACATAAAGCTAGTAAGTACACCAGAACATGAAACTGCATCTACCATATACACATAAAGCTAGTAAGTACATCAGAACATGATACTGCATCTACCATATACACATAAAGCTAGTAAGTACATCAACACATGATACTGCATCTACCATATACACATAAAGCTAGTAAGTACACCAGAACATGATACTGCATCTACCATATACACATAAAGCTAGTAAGTACATCAACACATGATACTACATCTACCATATACACATAAAGCTAGTAAGTACACCAGAACATGATACTGCATCTACAATATACACATAAAGCTAGTAAGTACACCAGAACATGATACTGCATCTACCATATACACATAAAACTAGTAAATACACCAGAACATGATACTGCATCTACCATATACACATAAAGCTAGTAAGTACACCAGAACATGATACTGCATCTACCATATACACATAAAACTTAATCACCCTAACGGTATTCTGTGTAGTCATAATACATGTACATTACCGAAATTGCATCTGGAATTCCCAGAGATAAAGAGATAAATTAATTTTAACTAAATCTAGATATGAAAGGCCAAGAAGATATGTTTTTATACTTTATGCTGTAGTGTGATAGCAGGAACGTTATGATAAAGTTACTCTCTCTCTCTCCCTTACGTATCTACGTATCACAGAATATTGACCAGTTTCAGGTTTTATATGAAGATTGATTGATTGATTTTTGCTTTACGTCACACCACGAATATTTCACGTATATGGTGACGGCATCTGCCTGATGCGGGGCATACAAATTTTGACCTTTGCAACGGACCCACCCGAAGCAGTGAGGGATCTTTAACGTGCCATGCATACCACGACACGGGGCCTCGGTTTTTACTGTCTCATCCGAAAGACATAACACCGGCATGACCAGAGCGGGACTCGAACCCCGGCCTCCCGATCAGGAGTCCGATGCGATACCACTAGGCCACGCCGGCTTTTTATATGAAGAATATACCTAAATGATTGCACGCATGCATGTACGTTTTGCTTATTATTATTGGAAAGGCTATTTGCAGGTATCTGAAATTATATTATGACAAGTTTAATTCCCTTTTCCTGGGTATTTTATATTCAGTCAACATTCTCTTAATTTTAGCATATAAAGTCGACTCGCGATAACTAAACTCGAATAACAGATGTAAGACAATTTGAAAAAAAAAATAGATTGGAGTTTTGAATGTATATTTATTTGAAAGAATTGGAATCGAGTTTAATCCCCTGTTCCTGGGTATTTTATATTCAGTCAACATTCTCGTAATTTTAGCATATAAAGTCGACTGGCGATAACTAAACTCGAATAACAGATGTAAGACAATTTGAAAAAAAAAATAGATTGGAGTTTTGAATGTATATTTATTTGAAAGAATTGGAATCGAGTCTTTCAAACATGTTCGAGATGACTGGGGATTGAAATTATCATTGTTCAAGAAAACAGGACAGCACTATGAGTACATATACAATGAGATGCGGATGCCATTATAGCTGGACTAATGTACTATAGATTGAATGTTGTGTCAGCGTGTAGGACAATAGTTTTGTACGATTGTCAGAAATATAGAATTGTATTAGATTAATGTATGCTGACTTAGCTTATTTTAGAAAATGAAACAATGATGGAAATGTTCAAATGTTTGCCTTTCTTTTGTCTTCAGAAAACAAAATTTACCCAAACTTAGACTTACACCTGTGTTTACGTGTGTACATGTATATGTAATTTCATTTTTGCGCAATAAACACGTAAACACACAGCTGTGTTATATAGCTTCAGATTTACACCTGTATAATATATAGCAAACTTGACAAATGTATGGATTGCTGATGAGCAAAACAACTCTTTATTTCCAGACATGCACGGAATTTATTAAACATATGACTCCAGCTGATCTTAACACACGATTCGTTGGTCTACACACATGCGATGCGTGTTGTACTGGTTATCTTTGTAACCAGGAAGACTGTTACTCCATTAAACGAAGTAAGATTTAGTGATGTTACGTTAATATGTCAGTTCATGCTCCATAACACTGTGGCATTAAAGAACATTAAGTGGTGTTCCGTCAAGGAGCGATATCCTATTGTACACTGTTGTATTGTGACACAAGACTCAATGGTTCTGCGTCAATGAGTCATTCACTGTATTATTGTGAGCTGATGTATTAAGACTCATTGTTGTTGTTATGCTATACCCTTTGTACTTTATTGTACTCTTCTGTTTGAAGTAAGACCAAGTGGCGTTACATCAATGAGTCATACAATATCCTATTGTTCACTGTAATTAAATAAGATTTAGTTGTGTTGTCGCAATAACCCATCCCATATCATCTGTTCACTAAAGTTTTAAGTAAGGTTTCACGGGATTTACGTCAATGAGTCATCCTACTGTACACTGTTGTTTAAATCAGACTCTTTGGTGTTATGTCAATGAATCATCATACGTCCTATTGTAAACTGTTGTGTGAAGTCTATGTGGTGTGACATCACTGTATTATCCCATTCACTATTGTGCTCTGTTGTATTAGGTATGTTTCAGTGGTGTTACGTCACAGTCACATCCCATTCACTATTGTTAACTGTTGTATTAGGTAAGACTTAGTGGTGTTAAGTCACTGTATTATCCCATTCACTATTGTGCTCTGTTGTATTATGTAAGACTCCGTGATGTTATGTCACTGTCATATCCCATTCACTATTGTAGATTGTTGTATTAGGGTTGTCTCAGTGGTGTTACGTTACTGTCACATCCCACTAACTATTGTACACCTCTTTATTATGTAAAACTCAGTGGTATTACATCACTGTCACATCCCATTCACTATTGTACAGTTGTATAAGGTAAGACTCAGTGGTGTTACATTACTGTCACATCCCATTCACTATTGTACAGTTGTATAAGGTAAGACTCAGTGGTGTTACGTTACTGTCACATCCCATTCACTATTGTAAACTGTTGTATGAGGTTAAACTCAGTGGTGTTACATCACTGTAACATCCCTTTCACTATTGTTCACACTTGTATTAAGTCAGATTTTGTAGTGTTATCATACTGTAACATCCCTCGCTATTGTACACTGTTGTATTATGTACGACTCAGTGGTGTTGCGTCACTGTCACATCCCATTCACTATAGTACACTGTTGTATTAGGTAAGACAGTGGTGTTACGTTACTGTCACATCCCATTCACTAATGTTAACTGTTGTATTAGGTTAAACTCACTGGTGTTACATCAATGTAACATCCCTTTCACTATTGTACACACTTGTATTAAGTCAGATTTTGTAGTGTTATTATACTGTAACATCCCTCACTATTGTACACTGTTGTATTATGTAAGGCTCAGTGGTGTTGCGTCACTGTCACATCCCATTCACTATTGTACACTGCTGTATCATGTAACACTCAGTGGTGATACGTCAATGACATATCCCATTCACTATTGTACACTGTTGTATTATGTAAGACTCAGTGGTTTTGCGTCATTGTCACATCCCATTCACAATTGTATATTTTTGTATCATGTAACACTCGGTGGTTTTGCGTCATTGTCACATCCCATTCACTATTGTATATTTTTGTATCATGTAAGACTCAGTGGTGTTACGTCACTGTCATATCCCATTCACTATTGTAAACTGATGTATTAGGTAAGACGCAGTGGTGTTACATCACTGTAACATCCCATTCACTATCGTGCTCTGTTGTATCATGTAAGATTTAGTGGTGGTACGTCACTGTCACATCCCATTCACTTTTGTACACCGCTGTTTTATGTAAGATTCAGTGGCATTACATCACTGCCACATTGTTGTATTAGGCAAGACGCAGTGGTGTTACATCACTGTCACATAAATCAGTGTACACTGTTGTATTAACTAAGACTCAATGATGTTACCTTTCTGTTACACCCCATTCACTGTATGATTACTGTATAATTAAAAAGGCATATAACTATCTAATCTATGGTATTGTACCAGTATTTGTCCGCGTTCACACATACACCATGACCGTGAATATATTTACACAGAATATATTTGTTATTCCGTGCTCCGTGCCATGGTGATACGAGTTTTTGTTAGGGTATGTTTTGTGATCGTCATAGTGTTGTTGCACTTAATTTATGGTAGGATTGTTATTAATATTTTTTGTCTGAATTTTATTCTTGTTTAGTACGCAAAGCAATTACAAGACCATTGTACGAGGGACAGCATTCTGTGTAAATATATTTTACAATCAATTCATGAGATCGCACAGAATATATTGTAAACGCGTCATCAATAATCATGGCATGTGTAGATGACCAGAAAGGTTTTCCAAATTTCCCCCGGGCATTAATCTCTGATACCTGAGGATCCATCAGTGTCGTAGATACGTGGGTGTGAGTTACAGTGACATACCAATTATAATCTCCTGTTTTACACTGTAAGTTTACGAGGAAGAATACAATAATAAATTTAATGTTCTATTCTTTCTTTTCAGATATGACGTTGAAATCAATCGGAGTGGTAGATACTCGTATATCATGATCAGATGGGCACATCTCTCACTGGTCAATGAATCCCGAAAAAGAGGATAAATTCTGATATCAGTTTTATCTACCAAGTACAGTGTATTGAATTTTAACGTGTGTAACGTAAATCATTATCTGTATTAAACTGAACGTCATGTACCCGAAAATTAAATGAAGGTAAATAACGTACATCTGACAGATTTAGCATTTGTAATAGTCCTATGCACAACCACTGTAATTGCCTGAGATATAGCTTTCAAGACATTTAACGTTTACATCTGTATGGATAACATTGTTCGGTGACGTCATAATGCCCCACATTTGAGGTAACGGGTGCATATAGTCAGTGAACAAGGTATATTTTGTCCTGATTTTCTGCCTCTATTTTCCGATATTGCATTTATCAAAGACGTAAAATAGATAATTGAATTCTGAATTTGTTATAATTGATGAAAAAAGAGGAATTTCATATTTTAGATGACACACGGGGCCTTACGTCCGACAATATGCAGGGGTTTTAATTATGACGTTAATGTTTAGATTGCGATGTCACAATCGAATTACGCTAATTTGAGCGGCAAAACACATATCGGGCATTTGATGAAAAACAAGTATAATATGAAGAGAGTATATAATGATTTTTTGTCATTCAAGATAAACTTTACGTTGTCATGTGACACCAGCTGTTTCTTTCAATAATTAACCTCCCTCCGTCATATATATATATATATATATATATATATATATATATATATATATATATATATATATATATATATATATATATATATATATATATATATATATTTATTTATTTATTTATTAGATATGATGTGCTAACGCGCCATTAAACAATAACGCGCATTATATCTGATAGATGCATCAGCCATTGTAATTCATTCCTGCATGAAAACACAAAATAAGACACTTATTCTATATATACACCATCCTGAGCAGGGATCAAATTCACAACACATTATTAGGAGCTATTACCTGGAAAGGTAGTTTACCATTTTATGATAGACTCTACGAGACAATCTCGACACATAAATTAGCATTGCAGTGTAGATCTCGTATTGAATTCTGAATTATATTTCCCTTCTGGGGACGAATAAACGTGAAACTATCTATTCATTACTTTTGTGTCGTTAAGAAGTTTTGAAGTGCTTGGTCCACGCAGACTGTGAAGTAGATTGTTTTATTCTTTTATTCTCATAAGCCAGTGAATGGAATGGTATGGAAAGAAACATATTTACACATTTATACAATACCAAATAAATGAAGTGTTCAGACATATTAATAAATGCAAACAAATTTCAGAGACAGTAAACGCATCAAGTCGGAGGAGGTACACTTTTGGATATGATCTTAATAAATCACAAAGTTTGGGTAAGACTATGAGTCGTTAGATTGCATTATGAATTTCAGTTTTAAGATATCGGATGCATCCAATTATACATGTATAATATCTCTGTATGTGATATCTTACTAATATCATTCAATGCAACTTTTGACCAGTAGCTGACCATTCTAGATTTGACATGTATTCATAAAGGATAAATACCTAGTTCTACATAAATCATCAAATTAGGAGTAGTACGTTTTAAATTGAGCAACAGTTTGCAAATACGAAAACTCCTTTACAATATCGATATTATTTATTTAAAAGTAAAATTTAAATTGGTCTGTACCTTGTCTGCAAGGTCCATTTTCAAAAATTTGTATTTTCTTGCCACAAGATAACATTGACCTTGATATTGAACATCAATAGGGTTCGTCTTCATGTCATAAGGAATACGTGTACTAAGTTTGAATGTCCTAGCCTACACGGTATGGGCTGTATCGTGTTTACAATGTGCTGATAGACCCAAGGACCTACAAACCCACAATGCCATACCATAATACGTCCGTCTACGTCGGGCGTATAAAAAAGAAAGAGACTCAGTTTTCTCCTGTCTCAAGCCACTATTACAAAGGAAGTAACTCGAATTATGACCATTAAAACAACTTTAAATTTCTTGCCTTTGTACATATTAAAATTTTTCCACTAATATTATTTAATTAAAGTTTGTACCATAAACCATCTCTCCAAACTTTGTCAAAGGCTTTCTCAAAGTCTATAGAATCACAGGATAACTATCGTTTACTATTACACATGATATCAATCAAAGCATAGGAGGTAAATAGATTGTCTGTTGTGGTACATCCTTTTCTAAAACCTATTTGACTTATCTATCAATACAAACTATCTTTCATACATGTTGTGGATTTGAAATGGAGATTACTGATGACATACTTCTCTAAAAAGGGGTGGGGGTTGTTGGGGCGGGTAGTTCTAACTGACATATCTTCATAAAACCCAAATGCAGTATTATTTATTCCACCCTCGGGATTGCAAGAACATTTTAACCCTCGACGAAGCCAGATGTTTCACAAGTGTTTGTAACCCTCGAGTTGTATTACCTTATATTCCATGGTAATATTTAAAAGAGTCTTGTATGAACACTATTGGAATGCTTGTTGTTCGTCTTATAATAGAAAATGTAAAAGAAATATGAGAAATGTTTGGAGGCAAACCCTTTGTACTTGGAAATGTCATGGATACTACTCCTGTTTCCTATCTTTTTGTGATATTAACCCTTTAGTACATGTTCTTCTCATCAATTGACGTTAATTATCCTGAGGGTAAACACGCTTTATATGATGTAAATCGTTACTCTAATGCAAACTTTACAGTCACATTAAATCGCCACAATCAGCTATTTGACATCTGCATATCTGTAGACTTCTAAAATGCAGTTTGCGTTAAACGCCAGAACATTGTCCAGAAACTAAATTATAAACTAGTAAATCACCGAGTAGATACTGGAAATTTGATAATACAAGCATTGTGTCCCCTGATGTTTTCTTTTTTTATATTATTATTATTATTATTATTATTCACTAAAGAATATTACACGGACAGACTTGGTTTTGTGACTAAACCCTTGACTTGCGACCAGCGACAACCCGGGTTCGATTCCCGAACTGCCTGGTATGCTTAATATGCTAGTTTACATCCACTTTAATATCGCAGTGTGAAAGCGACGAAATGCACAAACAAACAATTACGGATAAACCTTACAGTAAGCAAACCTTGAACATCGGTACACTGTTTGTTTTACTTGATTTTACGCATCGTATGATATAATGACATAGCATGATTAAAATATTTATGCGTCACAGGAGAGAAAAGGATAAAAGTTTTATTGATTTCTTTAGTTTAGATTTGTTATTATCAAAATTTTACGATGGTATAGGACAGTAGTTTCCCTTGTCGTTTTCACAGAATAGTGATTTGGCATGCGCAGCCTATGGGTGTTTAGATGTAGTCAGTGAAAGATAATGTCAACATCACCCCACGTCTTTAGTTTTAAAGTTCAGTGGATGGAAAAGGATAGTGATCACCCTTTTCTTTGGTAAGGGATACCGTGGGGTTGCCCACGACGCTTACAGGGATGGGGTCACAGGACAGCAAAGGTTCCTCCCTGTCTATCTGTCTTTCGTGATTTGGTGCAGGTCGATCTTGACTACTGCCATGTTTTATAAACAGTGACTGGGATAATCGTCGGAATGACGTTCTCCGGATGCTGAAGTTTGAGATATCTACACGTGAGATGAAACTGTCTCGAATCCTTCTCCTACAATGTGACGTCACCTTGAATGAAATATAGATAAAATTCAGTAGGTCAGAAGCCATTGGAGTTACCTTTTGAAAAAAAAAAATCCCAAAATTTTACTTTTAAAACCCTGCTGCAGAATCATTAACTTTGGTTAAATTATGCATAAGAAACATATTTTGACACACAAGATGGCCGCCAACGAGAGGTAATCCTATCGTTGGCACTTAGATGTCCTGTGTTGGAATCCTATCAGTGACATATTTATGTTTTTGGTAGGACTCCTATTGTTGTCACGTTGGTGTCTTGGGTTTGCACCCCATCGGTGGCACGTTCATGTCCTTGGTAGGAGTCCAATCGGTGGCCTGTTGATGTCCTTGGTAGGAGTCATATCGATGGTACGTTGATGTCCTTAGTGGGAGTCCTATCGAAGGCTCGTTGATGTCCTTGGTAGGAGTCATATCAGTAGCATGTTGATGTCCACGGTAGGAGTCCCATCGGTGGCATGTTGATGTCCTTGGAAGGAGTAATATCGGTGGGATGTTGACATCCGTGGTAGAAGTCCTATCGGTGGCATGTTAATGTCCTTGGTAAGAGTTCTATCGGTTGAACGTTGATGTCCTTTGCAGGAGTCCTATCGGTGGCACGCTGATGTCCTTAGTAGGAGTCCTATCGGTGGCACGCTGATTTTCTTGGTAAGAGTCCAATCAATGGCACGTTGATGTCCTTGGTAGGAGTCCTATCGATGGCACGTTGATGTCCTTGGTAGGAGTCCTATCGGTGGCACGTTGATATCCTTAGTAGGAGTCCTGTTTATGGCACGTTGATGTCCTAAGTAGAAGTCCTATCGATGGCACGTTGAATTCCTTAGTAGGAGTCCTATCGATGGCACGTTGATGTCCTTGGTAGGAGTCCTAGCGGTGGCACGTTGATATCCTTAGTAGGAGTCCTGTTTATGGCACGTTGATGTCCTAAATAGAAGTCCTATCGATGGCACGTTGATGTCCTTAGTAGGAGTCCTATCGATGTCACGTTGATGTCCTTGGTAGGAGTCCTATCAATGGCATGTTGATGTCCTTGGTAAGAGTTCTATCGGTTGCACGTTGATGTCCTTGGCAGGAGTCCTATCAATGGCACGCTGATGTCCTTAGTAGGAGTCCTATCGGTGGCACGCTGATGTTTGTTTTACTTGATTTTACGCATAGTATGATATAATGACATAGCATGATTAAAATATTTATGCGTCACAGGATAGAAAAGGATAAAAGTTTTATTGATTTCTTTATTTTAGATTTGTTATTATCAAAATTTTACGATGGTATAGGACTGTAGTTTCCTTTGTCGTTTTCACAGAATAGTGATTTGGCATGCGCAGCCTATAGGTGTTTAGATGTAGTCAGTGAAAGATAATGTCAACATTACACCACTTCTTTAGTTTTAAAGTTCAGTGGATGGAAAAGGATAGTGATCACCCTTTTCTTTGGTAAGGGATACCGTGGGGTTGCCCACGACGCTTACAGGGATGGGGTCACAGGACAGCAAAGGTTCCTCCCTGTCTATCTGTCTTTCGTGATTTGGTGCAGGTCGATCTTGACTACTGCCATGTTTTATAAACAGTGACTGGGATAATCGTCGGAATGACGTTCTCCGGATGCTGAAGTTTGAGATATCTACACGTGAGATGAAACTGTCTCGAATCCTTCTCCTACAATGTGACGTCACCTTGAATGAAATATAGATAAAATTCAGTAGGTCAGAAGCCATTGGAGTTACCTTTTGAAAAAAAAAAACCCAAAATTTTACTTTAAAAACCCTACTGCAGAATCATTAACTTTGGTTAAATTATGCATAAGAAACATATTTTGACACACAAGATGGCCGCCAACGAGAGGTAATCCTATCGTTGGCACTTAGATGTCCTGTGTTGGAATCCTATCAGTGACATATTTATGTTCTTGGTCGGACTACTATTGTTGTCACGTTGGTGTCTTGGGTTTGCACCCCATCGGTGGCACGTTCATGTCCTTGGTAGGAGTCCGATCGGTGGCCTGTTGATGTCCTTGGTAGGAGTCATAACGATGGTACGTTGATGTCCTTAGTGAGAGTCCTATCGAAGACTCGTTGATGTCCTTGGTAGGACTCATATCAGTAGCATGTCGATGTCCACGGTAGGAGTCCCATCGGTGGCATGTTGATGTCCTTGGAAGGAGTAATATCGGTGGGATGTTGACATCCGTGGTAGAAGTCCTATCGGTGGCATGTTAATGCCCTTGGTAAGAGTTCTATCGGTTGCACGTTGATGTCCTTGGCAGGAGTCCTATCGGTGGCACGCTGATGTCCTTAGTAAGAGTCCTATCGGTGGCACGCTGATTTTCTTGGTAGGAGTCCAATCAATGGCACGTTGATATCCTTAGTAGGAGTCCTATCGATGGCACGTTGATGTCCTTGGTAGGAGTCCTATCGGTGGCACGTTGATATCCTTAGTAGGAGTCCTGTTTATGGCACGTTGATGTCCTAAGTAGAAGTCCTATCGATGGCACGTTGAATTCCTTAGTAGGAGTCCTATCGATGGCACGTTGATGTCCTTGGTAGGAGTCCTAGCGGTGGCACGTTGATATCCTTAGTAGGAGTCCTGTTTATGGCACGTTGATGTCCTAAATAGAAGTCCTATCGATGGCACGTTGATGTCCTTAGTAGGAGTCCTATCGATGTCACGTTGATGTCCTTGGTAGGAGTCCTATCAATGGCACGTTGATGTCCTTGGTAAGAGTTCTATCGGTTGCACGTTGATGTCCTTGGGAGGAGTCCTATCAATGGCACGCTGATGTCCTTAGTAGGAGTCCTATCGGTGGCACGCTGATGTTCTTAGTAGGGGTCCTATAAATGGTACGTTTGTTTTTTGGTAGGACTACTACCGGTGGCACGTTGATGCCCTGGGTTGGAGTCATCGATGAAATGTGGATGTCCTAACGGTGGTACGTCGATTTACTTGGTAGTAGTCTAATCGGTGGTACGTTGTACTGTGTAGGAGTCCTATCGGTGGCACTTTGATGTCCTAGGTATGAGTCCTATCAATGGCACGTTGATGTTCTTGGTAGGAGTCCTATCAGTGGCAAGTTAATGATATGGGTAGGAGTCCTATCGGTGGGACGTTGATGTCCTTGGTATGAGTCCTATCAGTGGCAGGTTGATGTTCTTTGTAGGAGTTCTATCGCTCGCATGTAGATGTTCTTGGTAGGAGTCCTATCCGTGGCACGTTGTTGTCCTGGGTTGGAATCCTATCCGTGGCACGTTTATGTCCTATCGGTGACACGTTGATATTCTAGATTGGGGTTCTATTGGTGGCACGCTGATGTCCTTGGTATGAGTCCTGTCGGTGGCACGTTGATGTTGGTTTGATGTCCTGTGTTGAAAACCTATCGGTATCACGTTGATGTCCGTGGTAGAGGTCCTATGGATGGCATTGTTATGGCCTTGGTTGGAGTCCTATCGGTGGCACAGTGATGCCCTGGTTGGAGTGCTATCGATGGCATGTTGATGTCCTAACGGTGGCACTTTGATATCCTGGGTTGGAGTCCTAATGGTGGCACGTTGATTTCCTTGGTAGAAGTCTTATCGGTGGTACGTTGATGTCCTGGGTTGGAGTCCTATCGGTGGCATGTTTTATTTAGTGGTACGTTGATATCCTAGTTTTGATTTGTATCGGTGGCACGTTGATGTCCTTGGATGAAGTCCTAACGGTGGCACATTGATGTCCTTGGTATAAGTCTTATCACTGGTTCGTTTGTTTCTTGGGTAGGAGTCCTACCAGTAGTACGTTGATGTACTGTGTAGGAATCCTATCGGTGGCACAGTGATGTCCTTGGTAAGAGTCCTACCGGCGGCACGATAATGTCCTTGGTAAGAGTCCTTTCGGTGGCAAGTTGATGTCCTTGGTAGGAGTCCTACCGGCGGCACGATAATGTCCTTGGTAAGAGTCCTACCGGTGGCACGTTGATGTCCTTGCCAGGAATCATCGGGGGCATGTTGATGTCCTGGGTTGGAATCCTATCGGTGGCACGTTGATGTCCTTGGTAGGAGTCCTATGGGTGGCAAGTTGATGCCCTTGGTAGGAGCCCTCTCAGTGGCACGTTGGTGTCCTGCGTTGGAGTCCTATCGGTGGCACGTTGATGTCCTGGGTTTGGGTCCTATCGGAGGCATGTTTTATTTAGTGGTACGTTGATGTCCTAGTTTTGATTTGTATTGGTGGCACGTTGATGTCCTTGGATGATGTCCTAACGGTGGCACATTGATGTCCTTTGTATAAGTCTTATATCAGGTTCGTTTGTTTCTTGGGTAGGAGTCCTACCAGTAGTACGTTGATGTACTGTGTAGGAATCCTATCGGTGGCACAGTGATGTCCTTGGTAGGAGTCCTACCGGCGGCACGATAATGTCCTTGGTAAGAGTCCTTTCGGTGGCAAGTTGATGCCCTTGGTAGGAGTCCTACCGGTGGCACGTTGATGTCCTTGGCAGGAATCATATCGGGGGCATGTTGATGTCCTGGGTTGGAATCCTATCGGTGGCACGTTGATGTCCTTGGTAGGAGTCCTATGGGTGGCAAGTTGATGCCCTTGTTAGGAGCCCTCTCAGTGGCACGTTGATGGCCTGCGTTGGAGTCCTATCGGTGGCACGTTGGTGTCCTGGGTTGGAATCCTTTCGGTGGCACGTTGATGTCCTGGGTTTGGGTCCTATCGGAGGCACGTTGATCTCCTGGCTTGGATTCCTATCAGTGGTACGTTTATGTCCTGGTTTGGAGTCCTATAGGTGGAACGTTGATGTCTTGGTTTGGGGTCTTGTCGGTGGCACGTTGATGTCGTTTGTAGGAGTCCTATGGGTGGCAAGTTGATGCCCTTGGTAGGAGCCCTCTCAGTGGCACGTTGGTGTCCTGCGTTGGAGTCCTATCGGTGGCACGTTGATGTCCTGGGTTTGGGTCCTATCGGAGGCATGTTTTATTTAGTGGTACGTTGATGTCCTAGTTTTGATTTGTATTGGTGACACGTTGATGTCCTTGGATGATGTCCTAACGGTGGCACATTGATGTCCTTTGTATAAGTCTTATCACAGGTTCGTTTGTTTCTTGGGTAGGAGTCCTACCAGTAGTACGTTGATGTACTGTGTAGGAATCCTATCGGTGGCACAGTGATGTCCTTGGTAGGAGTCCTACCGGCGGCACGATAATGTCCTTGGTAAGAGTCCTTTCGGTGGCAAGTTGATGTCCTTGGTAGGAGTCCTACCGGCGGCACGATAATGTCCTTGGTAAGAGTCCTTTCGGTGGCAAGTTGATGCCCTTGGTAGGAGTCCTACCGGTGGCACGTTGATGTCCTTGGCAGGAATCATATCGGGGGCATGTTGATGTCCTGGGTTGGAATCCTATCGGTTGCACGTTGATGTCCTTGGTAGGAGTCCTATGGGTGGCAAGTTGATGCCCTTGTTAGGAGCCCTCTCAGTGGCACGTTGATGGCCTGCGTTGGAGTCCTATCGGTGGCACGTTGGTGTCCAGGGTTGGAATCCTTTCGGTGGCACGTTGATGTCCTGGGTTTGGGTCCTATCGGAGGCACGTTGATGTCCTGGGTTGGATTCCTATAAGTGGTACGTTTATGTCCTGGTTTGGAGTCCTATAGGTGGAACGTTGATGTCTTGGTTTGGGGTCTTATCGGTGGCACGTTGATGTCGTTTGTAGGAGTCCTATCGGTAGCATCTTGATGTCCTGTTTTGGAGTCCTATCTGTGGTACCTTTCTGTCCTTGGTAGGAGTCCCATCGGTGGCACGCTGATGTCCTGTGTTAGAGTACTATCGGTGCGTTGATTTCCCAGGTTTGGGTTGTACGGCATGTTGAAGTCTAGTGTGGGTCCTTTAGGTGCGTTGACCTCCTAGTTTGGGGTCCTATCGGTGCGTTGATCTCCTAGGTTGGGGTCCTATCGATGCGTTGATCTATATTGGGGTCCTATCGGTGCGTTGATCTCCTAGGGTGGGGTCGTATCGGTGGCACGTTGATGTCGATTGGTTGAGGCAGTAAACAGCATCATTCCGAGATAAGTTGGATCATCCATTGTTTGGAGTAAGTCAGCTGCATATTGACCTAGACTCATGCCACAAGGACTTTAGTGAAATGATATTGGCTGGACACAAGATAAAACAAAACTAAACAGAAAGTTAGTCAACTAAAACAAGCAATTATTACTGTGTGCGTGTGATTTTTTTTTGTTTTGTTTTGTTTTTGTTTTTTGTTTTTGTTTGTTTGTTTTGTTGTTGTTGTTTTGTTTTGCTTTTTTGTCTGAGAAGAGTAAAGAAAAACCAAGGAAAGAAGAAAAACAATAAAAGAAAAAATAAATAAAAACAGAACTATATAATAAACTCTTACCTCGCCGTTAATGAAACAGAAGACGATAGCGACAAACGTCCCCTGAAACATTAAAATACACATGTACTGAATAACTTGCATCAACACTCAACTCTGTTAGGCCACTAAGGGGATCTCCTGAAACATTTTAAAGCCTCTCCGTACTTAGAAATTTACATATGAAACCCGCATGAACGGTTACCTCTGCTCAGAGTTTCCCTGAAACATCTGAAAGCCTTCTGTAATTAGAAATGTACTGTGTAACCTACATAAACGGTCACTTATGTTACGAGGTCCCATGAAATATTTTAACTTTTCTCTGTAGCGAGAAAAATACATATACTGTGTGAACCTGCATGAACGGTCACCTGTGTTGTGAGGTTCCCTGAAACGTCTAAACACCTCTTTGTTGTTAGAAATATCCGTGTACTGCATAACTTGTATGAACTATTACCTGTAGTCAGGTCCCCTGAAACATCTCAAAGCTTGTTTGTAATTAGAAATATGTCTGTACTTTGTAACCAACTAGAACGGTCACCTTTGTTGTGAGGTCCCTAGAAACACCCCATAGTTATGTAGACAATAAAATCATCATTCTCGTAAGTTGTTGTTTCAGCTAACATAGGTCATTCTGTAGTCTGTTTGGCTTGTAGCGGAGAGGTTCCGAGACCGAATCCAAACCGAGTCCAACAAGTAACTCCACGTCGTCCTCCCATCTCGTGAATGAGACAGTAAATCCCGAGGTCTCATATCCGAGGAGATGTATTACGTATAAGAGCTCTCTCTCTCTCCATCTCTCTCTCTCTGCTTCAGATATGTTTGTTACATATAACTGTCTGCACCCCAATTATCTTTGTTGTCACCTTACATATCGTTGACGTCACCAGCAACCTTAGTGATAGCCGCAAGCAGTGGCCCTAAATGAATGATAGGGCCACAATTCCTTACGTTGCGTAAACTTGCATTTTTGATAAACGGAATGGCCGGCACGATTCTACGCATTTCGGCATCAAATGGAGCAAATATCTAACATATATAAACATAAAGCAAACGATCGGCATTGTTAACTTAACCCCGGTCTGTCGTCTGAAGGCTCTACACACATTTTTCCCAACCTGTTCCAAATTTGCCGGTTTCTGTGTCAGCCATTCGGTCTCGCGAGATCTCGTTAAAAGAAACCTCACGAAAAGAGGCAGAGCTGACGAAAAACACGTGGTCATGGGTGCATGGTCATTGTTATTTTTATGTCATTTCTCTGTTTACATTTTATTTATCGGCTAGTTACCGCATTTCTGGTCATTTCAATTTAGTTTTCTTCTTCATAAATAATTAGCTGATGAATAAAATGTAAATGAATAAGTATTATTCTTTCACAAACAATTTTGGGTTTTGGCATATTCTAAAATTTTGTGGTTTGAGGAACAGTAAAACATGTAACGTTACATACATTCAATTGACAGAATAAAATTGAAAAGCATTGTTACTCAGATATGACTTTTAGAAAGATTTTTATTCTCTAGAATTTTTGAAATGGCAATTTAAACACAACTTGTTTAAAGCAGGTTGCTCCTTTTCAGAATTGACCGTTCATACAGGTTTCACCGTTTCGGGTTTTTACCCCGGCCTGCTACGTACAGGTAACATGTAAAGCATTTATTGTATAATTTTACCAAACTATTTTTAAAACTGGTTGACATTTTACGTACACACACATTCATTCCGTGCATGCAGTGCTGAACTATTTTAGGTCTTCATAATAGTCTGCCTAGCCTAACAGGGATTGCTCATGCTCTCCTGGGCACCATAATTTTAGGATCCATGAATGTTCACTATGCCATGTTGCCGGTGCCACGATGATAGAGTACCACATATTGCCGGTGCGAAACTGTACATTACTGAGATGAAACTTTGTCTGGTAGATAACGCTGCTTTTACTGTGCAAATGATCAGGGTTCGAGTCCAAGTTTGCGCCACTCCATTTGAGAGATTGAACACCCCATGCTGTGGTATTGTCATACTACTGAAATGTTAATAAGCTGTTTAAAACCTCAATCAGTCACGAGTATTTTTCACTGAGTAAGAATAAAATGAATAGGTCACCTGAAATGACGTAAATACTGCAACAGTACAATCGTAGGCGAAGACATCCCCATGGGGTCTGAATGGAAACATGACGAACTGGATTCCGAGAAGTGGTACGAGAATCAGGCAGGCACGAATCGTCTGTCTGCAACGTAAATAAATAAGAAGTTTAAACAAGGGTTTCATTTGCATTGTTTGATTGAGGGTATGCATGAATATTTACTGAATTGTATACATCTAATACATTGTTCTTGTATCGTATTTCTAAGACCCATACTTTTGTTCTCCAATATTTATATAAATATATATAAACCTCCTTGTTTCCAAAATATTTGATCGTTATTAACATAAATAGTACTTACCCGAAATGGGAATACGGGGCTTAAATAATCGAATATTAACCACTATCGGTATGATTATCAGGACGGTATTTATTATTTTAGCTTGGATGTGAAATTAGGACTTTCGCTTCGCCATTGGTGTTAGTGATGCATTGTAATTATATCTGGGTGTAAAATTAGATATTACCTGATCTTAGCTTCGCGATTGGTGTCAGTGTTGGATCTTAGTTTAATGCTAGAATGTAAGATTAGATTTCACCTGACCTTAGCTTTGAAGTGAATCTTAAGTCATAATTTAATGATTTCACCTGACCTTAGCTTTGAAGTGAATCTTAAGTCATAATTTAATGCTGGTTGTAAGATTCAATTCTACATGATCTTAGCGTTCCATAGATGTGAATGTTGGATAGTAATAATGTGCAAGATTAGAATTACCTGACCCTATTTTGCCATTGGTGTTTAGTGCCGTGTCGTTATTTAACCCCTGATCTTAACTTCGCCATTGGTGTAAGTGTTGGCTGGTACTTTTAAGTTTGAGTGTAAGATTACATTTTACCTGATCTTCGCTTCACCATTGGTGTGAGTGTTGGATCGTAATTTTGAAACGAATATCCTCAGTACATTCAGCAGAAAGAAAACATTCAGCTGAAATGTAAAGACGCAAGGTTAGCAACACTCTGGATTCGTTCTATCTAAAACAAATTCGTAAAATATAGAAAGCCGTCATAGAGTGTGCAGGCTGAATTTTATTATACAAAATTAAGTATTATGCCAAGGTATGGCCTTTCAAGGTACAAGTTTGGAGTGTCGACCTCTCAATTACAACGTTTATAAACAGTTCTGATCTTTTGTTCACACAATACCAATGCGATTTGATTTGTCATGTATGTAGCTGTAGCTCATTGTCCTGCTTTTGTTGTAAGAGGGAAAGTGGTGTCCGTAAAGCAGTTAACCACACCAATTGGTTGACGCTGTTACTTTAATTGACCGACCTAAGTCGGTATCGTAATTGCAGAACAATCGACTATTTTTGTAATGTCGTCTTCTGTGTTTAGTTGACTATTATCATGTTTTATGTACATGTCCTTTGTGATTTTTGTCATACAGCTAGGTCAAATGTCTTCTGTCGTCTCTTTAATTTAGATCCCTTACTTTCCTTTCTGGGGTGGAGCAATGTGGTTGACTATGATGCCTTGGGTAATCAGCTTGTCTAGGGTAGAGTCTGTCACGTGATAGTATCAGATGTCTTGCACCCTTTCCTCTCTCTGTGGTGGAGTCATTTGGTAAAGCCGTGCATCTTGCATCTTCTTCTTTGTCCTGCGGTGGAGTGATGTGGTGGAGTCATGTGTGTCGCGTACTCTACTCTGTCTGGCGTGGAGCCGTCAGATGACATAAACAGATGTCAAGCACACATTTCCTTTATCTGGGGGTATAGTCATGTGATTCAGTCATATGTCTTACATCCTCCCCTATGTCTAGGGGGTAGTCTGTCATGTGGTAGTCATATCTATTACATTCTCCCCTATGTCTGGGGAAGAATCTGTCATGTGGTAGAGTCATATGTCTTACATCCTTTCCTACGCCCGGGGAGGAGTCTGTCATGTGGTAGAGTCATATGTCTTACATCCTCTCCTACGCCCGGGGAGGAGTCTGTCATGTGGTAGAGTCATATGTCTTATATTCTCTCCTACGCCCGGGGAGGAGTCTGTCATGTGGTAGAGTCATATGTCTTACATCCTCTCCTACGCCCGGGGAGGAGTCTGTCTTGTGGTAGAGTCATATGTCTTATATTCTCTCCTATGTCTGGGGAGGAGTCTGTCACGTGGTAGAGTCATATGTCTTACATCCTCTCCTATGTCTGGGGAGGAGTCTGTCATGTGGTAGAGTCATATGTCTTACATGTGGTAGAGTCATATGTCTTACATCCTCTCCTATGTCTGGGGAAGCCGGCGTGGCCTAGTGGTATCGCGCTGGACTCCTGATCGTGAGGCCGGGGTTCGAGTCATGCTCTGGTCATGCCGGTGTTCTGTTTTTCGGATGAGACAGTAAAAACCGAGGCCCCGTGTCGTGGTATGCATGGCACGTTAAAGATCCCTCACTGCTTCGTGTGGGTCCGTTGCAAAGGTCAAAATTTGTATGCCCCGCATCAGGTACATGCCGTCACCATATACGTGAAATATTCGTAGAGTGACGTTAAACAAAAATTAATCAATCAATCCTATGTCTGGGGAGGAGTCTGCCATGTGGTAGAGTCATATAGAGGAATATGTCTTATATCCTCTCCTGTGTCTTGGGAGGAGTCTGTCATTTGGTAGAGTCATATGTCTTACATCCTCTGCTATGTCTGGGGAGGAGTCTGTCATGTGGTAGAGGCATATGTCTTACATCCTCTCCTATGTCTTGGGAGGAGTCTGTCATGCGGTAGAGTAATGTCTTATATCCTCTCCTATGTCTTGGGAGGAGTCTGTCATTTGGTAGAGTTAGATATCTGAATACTCTCTTTTATCTGGGGAGGAGTCTGTCATGCGGTAGACTCATATGTCTTACATCCTCTCCTATGTCTTGGGAGGAGTCTGTCATGCGGTAGAGTCATATGTCTTACATCCTCTCCTATGTCTGGGGAGGAGTCTGTCATGTGGTAGAGTCATATGTCTTACATCCTCTCCTGTGTCTGGGGAGGAGTCTGTCATGTGGTAGAGTCATATGTCTTACATCCTCTCCTTTGTCTTGGGAGGAGTCTGTCATGTGGTAGAGTCATATGTCTTACATCCTCTCCTATGTCTGGGGAGGAGTCTGTCATTTGGTAGAGTTAGATATCTGAATACTCTCTTTTATCTGGGGAGGAGTCTGTTATGTGGTAGAGTCATATGTCTTACATTCTCTCCTATGTCTGGGAAGGAGTCTGTCACGCGGGAGAGTCATATGTCTTATATCCTCTCCTATGTCTGGGGAGGAGTCTGTCATGTGGTAGAGTCATATGTCTTATATCCTCTCCTATGTCTGGGGAGGAGTCTGTCATGTGGTAGAGCCATATGTCCTACATCCTCTCCTGTGTCTGGGGAGGAGTCTGTCATGCGGTAGAGTCATATGTCTTACATCCTCTCCTATGTCTGGGGAGGAGTCTGTCATGTGGTAGAGTTAGATATCTGAATACTCTCTTTTATCTGGGGAGCAGTCTGTCATGTGGTAGAGTCATATGTCTTACATCCTCTCCTACGCCCGGGGAGGAGTCTGTCATGTGGTAGAGTCATATCTCTTATATCCTCTCCTTTATCTTGGGAGGAGTCTGTCATGCGGTAGAGTCATATGTCTTACATCCTCTCCTATGTCTGGGAAGGAGTCTGTCATTTGGTAGAGTCATATGCCTTACATCCTCTCCTATGTCTGGGGAGGAGTCTGTCATTTGGTAGAGTCATATGTCTTACATCCTCTCCTATGTCTGGGGAGGAGTCTGTCATGTGGTAGAGTCATATGTCTTACATCCTCCCCTATGTCTGGGGAGGAGTCTGTCATTTGGTAGAGTTAGATACCTGAATACTCTCTTTTATCTGGGGAGGAGTCCGTCATGTGGTAGAGTCATATGTCTTACATCCTCTCCTGTGTCTGGGGAGGAGTCTGTCATGTGGTAGAGTCATATGTCTTACATCCTCTCCTGTGTCTTGGGAGCAGTCTGTCATTTGGTAGTCATATGTCTTACATCATCTCCTATGTCTGGGGAGGAGTCTGTCATGTGGTAGAGTCATATGTCTTATATCCTCTCCTATGTCTTGGAAGGAGTCTGTCATTTGGTAGAGTTAGATACCTGAATACTCTCTTTTATCTGGGGAGGAGTCTGTCATGTGGTAGAGTCATATGTCTTACATCCTCTCCTATGTCTGGGGAGGAGTCTGCCATGTGGTAGAGGCATATGTCTTACATCCTCTCCTACGCCCGGGGAGGAGTCTGTCATGTGGTAGAGTCATATGTCTTACATCACCTCCTGTGTCTGGGGAGGAGTCTGTCATGTGGTAGAGTCATATGTCTTACATCCTCTCCTATGTCTGGGGAGGAGTCTGTCATGTGGTAGAGTCATATGTGTTACATCATCTCCTGTGTCTGGGGAGGAGTCTGTCATGTGGTAGAGTCATATGTCTACATCCTCTCCTTTGTCTTGGGAGGAGTCTGTCATTTGGTAGAGTTAGATACCTGAATACTCTCTTTTATCTGGGGAGGAGTCTGTCATGTGGTAGAGTCATATGTCTTACATCCTCTCCTATGTCTGGGGAGGGGTCTGTCATGTGGTAGAGTCATATGTCTTACATCCTCTCCTGTGTCTGGGGAGGAGTCTGTCATGTGGTAGAGTCATATGTCTTATATTCTCTTCTATGTCTGGGGAGGAGTCTGTCATGTGGTAGAGTCATATGTCTTACATCCTCTCCTACGCCCGGGGAGGAGTCTGTCATGTGGTAGAGTCATATGTCTTATATCCTCTCCTTTATCTTGGGAGGAGTCTGTCATGCGGTAGAGTCATATGTCTTACATCCTCTCCTATGTCTGGGGAGTAGTCTGTCATTTGGTAGAGTCATATGTCTTACATCCTCTCCTATGTCTGGGGAGGAGTCTGTCATGTGGTAGAGTCATATGTCTTACATGTGGTAGAGTCATATGTCTTATATTCTCTCCTATGTCTGGGGAGGAGTCTGTCATGTGGTAGAGTCATATGTCTTACATCCTCTCCTATGTCTGGGGAGGAGTCTGTCATGTGGTAGAGGCATATGTCTTACATCCTCTCCTGTGTCTGGGGAGGAGTCTGTTATGTGGTAGAGTCATATGTCTTACATCCTCTCCTATGTCTGGGGAGGAGTCTGTCATGTGGTAGAGTCATATGTCTTACATCCTCTTCTATGTCTGGGGAGGAGTCTGTCATGTGGTAGAGTCATATGTCTTACACCCTCTCCTATGTCTGCGGAGGAGTCTGTCATGTTGTAGAGTTAGATATCTGAATACTCTCTTTTATCTGGGGAGGAGTCTGTCTTGTGGAAGAGTCATATGTCTTACATCCTCTCCTATGTCTGGGGAGGAGTCTGTCATGTGGTAGAGCCATATGTCTTACATCCTCTCCCGTGTCTGGGGAGGAGTCTGTCATGTGGTAGAGTCATATGTCTTACATCTTCTCCTATGTCTGGGGAGGAGTCTGTCATGTGGTAGAGTCATATGTCTTACATCCTCTCCTATGTCTGGGGAGGAGTCTGTCATGTGGTAGAGCAATATGTTTTACATTCTCTCCTATGTCTGGGGAGGAGTCTTACATGTGGTAGAGTCATATGTCTTACATCCTCTCCTATGTCTGGGGAGGAGTCTTTCATTTGGTAGAGTCGTATGTCTTACATCCTCTCCTATGTCTGGGGAGGAGTCTGTCATGTGGTAAAGTCATAGGTCTTACATCCTCTCCTATGTCTGGGGAGGAGTCTGTCATGTGGTAGAGCCATATGTTTTACATTCTCTCCTATGTCTGGGGAGGAGTCTTACATGTGGTGGAGTCATATGTCTTACATCCTCTCCTATGTCTGGGGAGGAGTCTGTCATTTGGTAGAGTGGTATGTCTTACATCCTCTCCTGTGTCTGGGGAGGAGTCTGTCATGTGGTAGAGTTAGATATCTGAATACTCTCCTTTATCTGGGGAGGAGTCTGTCAATTGGTAGAGTCATATGTCTTACATCCTCTCCTGTGTCTGGGGAGGAGTCTGTCATTTGGTAGAGTCATATGTCTTACATCCTCTCCTATGTCTGGGGAGGAGTCTGTCATTTGGTAGAGTTAGATATCTGAATACTCTCCTTTATCTGGGGAGGAGTCTGTCATGTGGTAGAGTCATATGTCTTACATCCTCTCCTGTGTCTGGGGAGGAGTCTGTCATTTGGTAGAGTTAGATATCTGAATACTCTCCTTTATCTGGGGAGGAGTCTGTCAATTGGTAGAGTCATATGTCTTACATCCTCTCCTGTGTCTGGGGAGGAGTCTGTCATTTGGTAGAGTCATATGTCTTACATCCTCTCCTATGTCTGGGGAGGAGTCTGTCATTTGGTAGAGTTAGATATCTGAATACTCTCCTTTATCTGGGGAGGAGTCTGTCATGTGGTAGAGTCATATGTCTTACATCCTCTCCTGTGTCTGGGGAGGAGTCTGTCATGTGGTAGAGTCATATGTCTTACATCCTCTCCTATGTCTGGGGAGGAGTCTGTCATTTGGTAGAGTCATATGTCTTACATCCTCTCCTGTGTCTGGGGAGGAGTCTGTCAATTGGTAGAGTTAGATATCTGAATACTCTCCTTTATCTGGGGAGGAGTCTGTCATTTGGTAGAGTCATATGTCTTACATCCTCTCCTGTGTTTCATATGGTAGGGTTATATAATTCACATCATTTCCATTCTCTGGGATAGAGTCTAACATGTGTTTGAATCATAGTTATGTCATTCTGAACCCTCTATTGGTAAAGTCTGTCATGTTGTTGAATTAGATTTCTTATATCCTGTTTCACTCTTTAGAGACTTCATTTGTGTTCAAACAAATAACTTCCAATTGATGTGGTTTGAAATAACATCATTCAATTTCATAAAATGAGACCACATTAAAAGTGTGGAGAAAACAGTTGCTAATCATACAGGAGAGCTATTCAGTTTCAGTACTCCTTCCAATCTACACCTATCAAAGCGTGACTTCTGTTCACAAATTACATTAACATATTTATTAATACATAGTACGACCATTACTAAGTGAAAACAAATGCAGTATGGACCATTTCCGAGATCCATTATCGGCAATATGCAGCAAAAAGTGCTGCATTAACTGACTCAGGGAGAGATATGTCTATAGTTAATGCCAGGGATAGCATCACATAAGCATTTGAACAACCTATGATTTCATGTCTATCACTCTAACGTTAACTTGACTATAGCACAATATAACACCATTAATAAAAATTGTGTATGAGACAAAATTACTCTAATGGATACTATATTTATTTCTGGTTTTATTTATGGAAGTGTTATGTAGTTATAAAATATCAATACGTTGAATCGGAAATTTCCTTAAACACATTTATATACTTACAGCCATTGATAGGATGATGGGCGTAACGAGGACCCAAATACAGGGTTGTTGTCCAATCCAGCAACTATAAAACAATACAGCCATCATATTCACATTTCTTCTATTTGATGCACAAACGCTATAAATTTAAATTGGTATATATTTTCTATATATTTAAGGATGCAATGATCCGTATAACCGTACACAATACAAAATATATATGTTGCTTCACATCATATCATTATAAGAAGCAGTAGCGGCGGCGACATGGCCTTGTCGTCGTTCCCGCCATCATCATCATCATCAACAGTCGCTACATTAAAAGCTTTAATTTGACTTAAAGACAACAAATAATAGATACCCGTTAACCGGTAAAGAGGAAAATAACATAGGCAAAATACCGTAAAATACTGATGCATACCCAGGAAGAAAAACAGTGTCTTTGTTTTAATCTAAGAATGTAAAAAAGTAAAGCGAATAGGTAAACGGAGAGTTTCTGATAAATGTGATGATTTCTAAGCGACTATGACACTCAGGAATAAGAAGAATGAGATCAATTGCGTCCCATAGGTCAATGTTTTTCTCATAAACATTCATACCAGAAATCTGTTACTAGATCATTGGTGTAGGGGTAACAGGATACACTTGATAATAATAACAGAAAACTCACATACATATAAAGAATGCATACTTTAAAATACAGTCTCAATTTTATATTGAAATGTAAATAATGGCGACCGTATGATTTTCTCTTGACGACATATTTGCAGAAATATATTCACTAACTTTGGGGGTGTTTCAACATTTCGAAAGAGTTAGATATGATCATGGTGATATATCGTATGATAAAATAAATTGTGTGACATGCTTACTCGGGTTTTGCCTCATTTGAAAACGTTTCCTCGGGTTGACAAAATGGTACGTCACCCGATAGAATGCATTGTTTACAATTATTATTTTATGTAAACAATAAGACAACACTGTTCCGACAAGAAAGTGTAAAGTATAAAAATGCATAATAATCTGGAGTACGTGAAGATATGATGATAGTAAGCATCACCTGGCTTCTAGCAACCCGTCATATCCAACATTATTTTATTACATAATTGCACTTATTGACTCAGGGCATACTGCTCAGATACACTCTCATGTATTCCGTACCCATTTTAGTACGACATTTATGAAGGACTCGAGGTTTATAAGCATGAACACGGCATGGTTAACTGCTAATGGTGAATTATGTTTCACTTACATGTGACAGCATTTGCAGAAATATTAACGGGGTACGATCAAAGCTGTGAGATATCTTTCATGTGTAAACGCTTTTCGAGATATTGAACCTCAAGTGTAATTGCTTCATCCAACAGTCATGACACCAGCAAAATACAAGTCAGTCGTGACCCGTTAACAAAATTCAATATAGTGTAAAAGTGTAAATTTCAATATTATACATGTTAAGAGGGAGGCATTGTAAACCGTCTATCAATAATTTTCCTCTAAATGGAAAAGGACATTGTGATTCCATTCTAATATTATGACACTGATGCGAAGTAATGGTTATTCATTTATACAAAAAGGGATAAGAGAAATGTTAATGTGCATTGGGCGTAAAAACCATGAAAATGCCCTGCATCTGATCGGTGGCATTAATTGAAGAAATGACCCAAGATTCGATATCAGTGGCCAATAATCTCTACTAAATGTTAACTTCTCTGAATGTGTGTTTAAACTCTCTCGTTACGGCTAATACTCATATAGATACACCGACGTTATTTACACATAATTAGTATATGTGCTATAAGATATTAAACTTATCTATTACAGTGTGTTATTAACAGTTCAGACTTCAGGTTTAATGCCCTCTCTAAATCAATTTTCTTAGACTACTAGTTATCAGATGATAGATAAGTTTGACCTAGTGGTGATTTATGAACATTTCAAACAGGATCTGAACGTGCAGTTTATGAGGAACTTCTAATTGCATTGTAATTGTTCTTCGAAATTAATGTTCTTATCAAGAGAGTGATAAAGATAATTTATGGTGTATGCTTCCTTTCTGATCAGTTACTTGCCGACATTGAATCATAAATATTATTCTAACCGCTAGGTAATTCCGTAGTGCAGTGCAATTTGCCTGAACAGTCATACCCATCAAACGGTCATCTGCTTATACAAGCCGTGTCCAAATTATTAATTTCAAATTTTTTTTTTCAAAATATAAATATATATAACGGTCACCTCTGTATAACGGTCTCCTCTGTATACGGTAACTTATGTTAAACGGTCACCTTTGTATAATGGTCACTTCAGTATAAGTCACCTCTACATAAAGGACACCTCTGTATAAAGGACACCGGTGTATAAAGTTACCTCTGTACAAAGGACACCTATGTATGAAGGTCACTCTTGAGTCTTTCCTAATGTTAACATTATATACAGGTTTTACAGGAGTTGTGATAGATGTATTCACTTACAAAAGATCTGCTTCTTTAGTTTGGGTAGTTGCTCTGACAGAAACATACACTGCTACGAAGGCTATTGGAAGAACTACAAAGTATATGTAAATTTAACGATACTGGTAAAATATAAGACCACATGTATTTTAGATTGTAATAGGGAATAAAATAAGAGAAAAATATTTAAAAGATTATTTTCACATAAAATACACTTTCGTTTATGTTTCGGCTTGAAGTTCAGAGAGGAGTTTTAATCGATTTTTTAATAAAAGACTAGGATACTTATCTTAATACAAAAATATCGGTGTAAGTGTAAGTGCAAGTGTTTGAAAAAAGAAAAAAATACAGGAAAGCGTAATATCCTGGAAAATAATCATGGACCTTTTTGTCGACATTTCAGCAATCTTTCCCGTGGGGATTCTATCCAAATTTCACAGATGAAAAAGGCAGTGGGTATCAAACCAGTACCGACTGAGCGACTCAGGCATATGACATACAATTATTGTGTTGTATAAACCATTCTACATGAAAAACCCAGAATAATTAGTGATTTATAAGTGAACCAAAAGCTTATGCTATTTTTTCCACTTTACTTTTAATTTGAAATGAAAAAATCTTCTCAGCGACAAATAATTAAACTCTGAGAATTTCATTGTCTCAGGTGAACATTTCTTATATTATGTAATGCCGCTTACCCCATCCTTGTATCACACAGAGGACGTACAATCGCCGCACGTTAGAAAAGGCGAACACTAAGGACGTATGTAGGTACACTCCCTCCGCAAACATCCAGGCGTAATTGGACATCGTAGCGTACTGCGTGAACACATGTAAAAGTCTACACCACAGCTGTAATGACAAAAAATGAATGCGTCCGTATAGCAATATCATTTTAACAAATGTTGGAGACATTATTTTGATATATATAATTACACTGCCAATACACATTGCTGGAAGGTATTGTAAATATATATTTCTAAAATTCATCGCATATTTCTCTTAGTTTTTCAATTTGAATCTATAAATAATCTTTGAATTTATTGTAAGTTTTTGATTTACAAACTTCGTAAGTAACAACTTAAACTTTTATCATGAAGGTACTAGTACCTGCACTCTGATGCATTTGACAAAAAAATTAAAAGTAACTTTCCTTAGCAGTAGGGGAAGTGCAGTAGCATTTCAAATATCTTATGTAGACAAAAACTGTTACAACAGTGAATAAAGTAAGGAATTTTCCTTTTTTTTTTCTTTTTCTTTTTATTTTTTGGGTATCATTTCTTTTATTACTCAGTTTTCTTATAAATTGTTAAATCAATGTGTACCTAAAAAGTTATTTGATATTTTACAATCGATCCATCATTTCTACATACACTTAAATGCATTCCGAGCAAGTGCACAAAAACACAGTCAAACCTCCTACTGATTTTAAAGGGAGGGAGATAATAATAAGGAGAAGTCCATTGTCCTATTGCTCAAATAATAGCGGGGCTTACCGATTCCATTTAGTATCTTTGACGGGAGTATCATAGTCTATATGAATCGTAGTAGTTATAGAATATAAATATACTAAATATTTTAAAATTTAAGTAGTTAAAAAGCGATGCTGCAAGACAAGCTTTTTAAAATTACTATTTATATATATATATTTAAAATCATAACAAGTTTAGCAATATATTTCATAATGTTGTTGACTTATTGATGGTTTGACACGTTTGGAATTACAATAGAGAAAATGTTGTGCTGTGTATGCTGGTATTTCCGATATGCTGATCTATCATCTACACTATACTGGTAAATAATGGAAACGTGCTGGAGTATTCTCTCAGTATTTCCCAAACATCTGATCGATTAATGTCATCTTCATGTTAGTTACTCTCCCATGGCACCTAATCCCACCGCTGTGACCGGTCGGCAGGGGATGCTTACTTCTCCATGACACCTGATCCCACCTGTGTTTTGACAGAGGTTCGTGATTGCTAATATTTCATTTACATATGTATTGTACTCCCCCATGACACCTGATTCCACCTCAGTTTTGACAGAGGTTCGTGATTGCTAATATTTTATTTACATATGTATTGTTGTGCTTCTTCGTCTTCGAGTTGTGGATATCGGATCAATATCTTTGATTTGTACTTATATGATTTGTCTTAAAGTCGTCTACCATTTTCATTTTACAGTGATTTGATTATGATTTTCTACAATCTATAACTAAGTAGTTGATGTAAAATTGTTTATAAAAAAAGACTTTATTTTGAGGTTGATCAATTAACAATACATGTAACATATCCTAATTTACTCATTTTATAGTATCAGTTTAAATTGAAATTTCGTTCAAGTTTTCTGAAAACTCAACTACGATTTGAATTTTAATTTGTCGGTAAAACACGTATAAATTGTTATGGTGATATAAATATAAATAATGTTTCTGATATCCAAGGTCTTTTTATCATAAAATCGCTTCACATTATCAGAAGTTTTCCTGAATTATTTTAAACAAAGCCTCTGCAATATATTTAATGATGAAATGAACATTACCTGATATAAACACAATGTGTTTGGTTGTACATTCAACGACCATGAGCCAACCACGGAAGTTTTCGACAAAAAGCAGAAAGAGATATATCTTTCCATTCTTTTTTACTAAATAAATTTATGTAAAAGTGTTAAATGAATCCTTATCCATGTGTAACAATATCAAGAGTAAGGAACAAACATGAACCTTTAGAGAATCAGGGGAGGTATTATGTGTCATGGCAGAGTATTCAGGTCCTACCGATATGCCACACCTGTCGTGAGTCAACGCCTTTACATTTGAATACTGATATTATAATTTGTGTGTATCAAGCTTTCTCTTTCGATATTGCATGCATCACAGTTTGTTCAGATTGTGGAAAGCGCAGTGACTCAGAATGTTCCATAAATATGATAACATTTACAATGCATGATGACTTACTGGATTTTCTATTAATATTGTTGTATTCAATACAGCGCCTGAGTAGTATGCTACCCATGATGCACCAGTCAAAATGTAGGATACAAACAGGTGTCTATGTAAGCAAATCCTCGTGCATTTCAGTTGGTTACTGCAAACAATATACAAAACCACATACAATGAGCATGCCTACATGCTAACCTCTATCACGAAATCACATGTTCATAAACTTCAGTTTTTATATCTTTTCATAAAGGTTGTTTTTATATACTTGTCCAACGATAAAGTCGGACGTGTGGTATATCCGGACGATCGCTATTTGTGTTACTCATTGATAATTTCAACTAATTTCAACTGCACAACTCGAAAGAAGAACATCTTTTTCCAAACTGTATGATAATGGACATTTTAAAATGTGTTTAGTTAATATGATTTTAACGAACCGTTCGGATCCACCACGCGTCCGGATTTTCCTTCCCGACCAGTACAGGTCAGTTTTAAATTTTCTATTAATTAACAATTTGCAGAAGGGTTGGTTGTAGAAATGACAAGCAAATATCACTGAGAATTTCTTATGGGTGAAATGTATTGTGTGTTCCTTTGACATAATACTATAACATTCAAGGCCGTAGGAACCGGGGACCAGGGGGATGGCCTGGCCCCCTCATAATTGTTTTATAGGTTGTTATCCAATTTACTAAATTGTTTTCATTAAATTATTTTTAACATGCAATTGAATTGCAATCTTATAAGTTGCATTGTAGCAGTATGTATAAAATTGTTCTTTCGTTTTGAACGTTAATACTACAAGTTATTTTCATCATGCAAAGATAACAAGTGTTCGGATTTTGGAAAACATTTACTCATGCCAATATAGGGGCAATTTCCCGTTCCTCTTAGTGTCTCTAAGTTGAAATGACAGACTCTGAAAAACACCGATTATCCCTGTTTGGGAAGTGGAAATGAGTTTATTATTAACTGTCGGCATTGGTGGCGGATTTTGAGTGGATTGCAACTCCCCCCCCCCCCCCTTGGTCGAGAAGACGTTATTTCGGCCATTTCTAATGCTGCAACATCTCCCTTTCCAGACTGTTTGGTGGAAAGTAGTAGTCATGACAGGTTGCAATCAACCCCTTACCCCTCACCCCTTTTCAAAAATTACTAGATCCGCCTTTGGACAGAGTATACCTCTATGCGATTCAAGCAAAACTCATAGGCACAAAACGTTGCTGAAGCAGTGGTATCATATTGCAAATTTTGTTTTGAGTTTACAAGTTTTTCCCCTCTACTTTTGAATTGCTTCCAATAAATATTGACATATGTAGTATAAATAGTATCAAGGGATGTTTTGTCAAAGTCTGGTACTCTTTCCTCGTATTCTTATTCTTTTTCCTCCTCTTATGAAGCATAATGTTATAGTATATTGTGTTATATTGATTTGATAACAAGAGTTTTGTCGTTTGGAGATAGGTGACAGGCGTGTTTAGTGGTTTAGCGCTTGGTTTGCGGCGCCGACGATCCGGGTTCGATTTCCGGATTTCGTCACTATGTTTAAGACGTTGGTAACCTCCTGCTTCCATGTTGCGATATAACTGAAATATTGTTGAAAGCGACGTATAACACCAATCAACCAACCAACCAACCGCTTGGAGATATCCAAATACATGTGTAGCCTCTCTTATTATTTAATACTGGCTAACAATATCCCAGAACTAAGGAATCACATGAAAAAGATTTATAGATTCTTTGAGGAAAGCAAACTCACTGTAAGCACTGGAAGATAACGATGGACAAAAGTGTGCATAACAGGGAGATACTATATCCTAGAATGTACACATACACCACCACATGCGGCTTCTGTAAGCATACAAAACCATATATATAAATGTCTATATAGAGGATGTTTCAAATTACACTGGAATTGCGAAGTCAATGACACCATGCTATCGTTAATATATAAATATTCGTACACGATATTGTACTTTCATTCCATGGACTTCGAGATGTAGTTAACCCTTCGGTATTTCGTTGCTTTTTGTACTCTCAATAAGATATCAAACATACATAAGAAAAGACGAGCATATTTGTATGGCATAGATATCGATAAAATTAATATCAGAACATATGTACCTTATAATTGACTTTTCCATTTATGCGCGAAACATTGTCAAATCAGATGACGTCACAGTATTTTACACCTCGGTCATACCTCGGACAAACATTGAAAATGTATTATGACGTCATGAAATTCAATAAAAATTCCGCGAAAGGGATGGGTCAATTTCGTGCAACAGATACGCATGCATTTCGACAAGTTATGTGTTTTCAGTGTTGCTCATGGCTGAATGGTTTTAATGATAACATATAACTATTAGAAGAATAGAGTTAAAACCAGAGTAGCCGAATAGTTAGCCAAGCAATCAATCTTAACATAGAGCTATGGATGAGGGAGGTACTCCCTAGTATGAAAGTCATTTAAAAATCTCATGATACAACAGGTAATTAATCAAGTTTACTACACTGTGTCCATATGTATACACAGATAAACTTGAAATATTTATAATCATAGAAATTCAGAGGAACGCTTTAGCAGTCTTCGAAACAAAAACACCCCGATGATTCAGTGAGTTGCGAGGAATATACCTATAGATATCAGTGTCAACGGCGAATTCGTACTTTCCCAGATTCCTCTGCATTCCTGTTCCTATTTGATTGGCTATTTCTGCTTGGTCGTAGGATTTTGAATGCGTCGTTAGATAACCAACCTTATGCAGTAGGCACAGCAATCATTGTACTTAGTTAGATATTCAATTGCATGATATCATGGCACCATGCAGGTTGTGTTGTCCACTCAGTTTATTTATATATTGCTAATACCAACTTGTTTTACATTTTAACTTGCCTGCTATGCATTTTGTCAAATTGTCAAATCATTTACCTTGTCATTAGATGTAATAGTATGCCAAGATGAAGACCCTAAGATTAGTGAAAAAGTTCTGTTTTATAAAATACATACAGATGTGATTGAATGTATTCCTACTCATTCAACTTTTACCTCCAGGTCGTGGTCACTAGCACAGGGTGTGTAGTTAGTCCATGTCTTGTCAGTTCCTGGAAAAGTGTACCACGTTCCGTTCAATGTGCATTCCTTGAAAGAGTAACCTGCAAAATCAAAACAGATGGAACGAAACAAAATAGTAACTGGTTTTCTTTTATATTACCAATAAGGTAATTCAACACACATTGCAACAATAGCTCTCTTTTGCCACAAATTTTCGGTTGACAGAGAATTACAATATATCATGTGTGGTCCACGCTTACTATTATAGGCGTCAATTATAAATATATCTTTCAACATAAACTTATTGTATTTAAACATATTGTTTCATTGTAAATCATCAGTCAATACTTGAGAAACAATTATATCTGTTACCGTGGCGTATTCTTGCTTAATTTGGTTGGTCAACGAAGGCCGATTTGATTTGATTTGCCGATGTCTATGTCCTTTCTTAACCGATACGAATACACATTTAAGTTACCGGTTTAAACAGAGGATGCATATTTGAAATTCCATTAAAGTTAGAAAAAGACGTTTGAATTAACTGTATAAGGAAAGGCGCAAATGATATGCACAACAAACGAGAATAAAGATATAAAAAGACATCATTAAAATACATGAGATACGGAATTAGAGCGGTCAATATAAGTGACACTGTCATTCAGTTGGTGTTGTTAATGAAAAGGAATAACAATTTGATCATATACAGATAATGTTAATAGTACTTTGAAATTTCAAATACCTTACTATATCTAAACATTTTCTCCGCATATATACGAGGTCTTACCTTTTTTTTATTAAAGCCGGTGTGGACCAGTGGATGAGGTCCCGGGTCACGGTAGGCGTGGCACGTAAGAGAGCCCGCGATGCTTCGGATTGGTCTGTTGCAAAGGTAAAATTTTTAATGCGATACATCAGGCAGATGCCGTCACCATTTACGTGAAATAATCGTGGAATGACGCAAAACCATAATCAATGAATCAATCATTATTATTACCTTTAGGTGAATATGATACATACGATGTATGGCAAATTGCTGTTATGAAAATCATGATCTCATGATCATGACAGTTTACAACGGTAAAGATCGACATATCACTCGAATTATTAACAATTAGATCAAAACCAGTGCAACATTAATCTGTCACAATTAAAAAAACAAATAAGGAGCAAATAAAACAAAAGGTGAGGCTACGCGTCTTCTGATTTGTTAGACACATCTTCAACGAATTCCCAGTGTAATAAAAAACAAAGGCATTAGCTACTTACCTTTTGAAGAGAATATATCAGATGCTGGGTGGTGAACTGGGCACCCTCCGTATGCAGTTTTGCCAGCCAACGTGTGATTCCAGCATAAAACACCATCAAATATGGCTTCACAATAGAGTTTACCTATGAAAGGAACAAATAATCAGGTACTGTAAAACAACATTTGATTCCAGCAGAAAGCATAATCAAATGCGGTCATACAAAAAGAATTTAACAGTCAACTAACAACCCAGCAATCCACAAATAACCCAGTAGTCTGCCAAAAACCAAGCAGTCAACCAAGAAACTAGTAGTTCGCCGAAAACCCAGTAGTCCGCTTACATCTCCGCAGTTCGCAAACAACGGGTAGTTCGCCAACAACCTAACAGTCCAACAACAACCAAGTGATTTGCCAACAACCCAGTACTCCACCAACAAGAGTTTCAGTGTTTGATTCCGTCATAATACCTAATGAGGTAATTATTTAATTGCAAATATTGTCTGTCATACGGTAACACCACGCTTATTCATCTTAAATGGACGATGATTTCCATGTTTGACATAAGATGGGAGTAGTATATACTGGTAAATACTATGACCATTTAAATTGCGAAAACTACGGTCCCACGGCATTTTATTATGGCACGTTATATCTTCACTATGGCACGTTTAATACAAAAGCTACTTTCTCTTTTTACCGCACCTCCAACTAGTTTCATCCAATCAGCGTCACGATTTCGAGTCACATGGTGCCGGTATTTCCGACCGAGTCCGGTCACTTTAAAACGGCAATTCAAAAAGCTATTGGTTTCTATTATCACTTAAAAATGTAGTATTTGGGACTGTCTCGTCAAAAATACAAGAAAGCGCAATAATTAACACACCAGATGAAAGATGAAAGGATTATTAAACTTTTAGTGCCCTCATTTGTAATTTTTTATATGAACCCCAGTAAATAATGCAGACGACTGTAAACAAAAACAATGGCTGCCAGTGATTCACGGTTCGGCGATTCGAAAGATTCCGATGTTATAGTGCAACATCGGGCAGACGTGTAGACCACAGACAATCGTATAATATGGAGTGGGGGGGGGGGCTCGGGGAGGAGATGGTTACTCTCCCTCTCTCCCCCACCTCCTTACTATACGATTATCTGTGGTGCAGACTTGTCGGACTTAAATTGTCAGAGGAAATTCGGTTTTATAGTAAAAGATTACTCTAGTTTCCATACTTTATAGATTTTCTTTCTTTCTATTTTTTCGTGACGTAGTATAGGATATCTTTTGTCTGTCGGTTTGAAACAAAACACATATTAGTTTGGTAAGTGTAGATATCCATAGACATGGTTTATCACGAAAAACAACTCCTAAAGGGAGCGTCCCAAAACAATAATTTAACTGAAATTGAAAATGAAATACGAAAACAGATTGTCGGTGCGATAAATTCGTTATAAGTTTTACTAACCTAATTTGGGTCCGAAGCCCATCAAAAACAAATAACTAATAAAGTCTTGAAGTAAAGGGGGAAAAGTCCTATATTATTCCAGAAGTAGAATTAATCAAATGTGGATCCTTAAAAATTCAAAAGAGCTGTTAGAACATCTAAAATCAAAAAGCTTTACTAACATTCAATCTTTTGACTTTTCGACTTTTTACACAACGATCCCTCATCAGAAATTAAAAGCCAGATTGGCGGAGATTATTCAAAATGCATTTACTAGTAAAGCAGACGCCGCAAATTCAAATACATAGTTATAGGCCATGATAAAATTACTTTGTTAGGGAAAATTCTGATTCCAAAAATAAATACACTGAAACAGATGTCATCCAGATGTTGAACTTTCTCATCGACAACAATTTTTGTGGTGTTTGGTGGAAAGGTTTTTCAACACAGTGTCGGCATTCCAATGGGCACTAACTGTGCCCCGCTTCTGACTTACATATTCCCTTACTCATACGAAGCTAAATTCAATCAGGCTTTGCTTTCGCAAGGAAAGAAATAATTGGCTCTTGGCTTCAATTTCACTTACAGATATATAGTTGACTTGTTTTCAATTAATAATCATTCATTCTCGGAATACCTTAGCATAATCTATCCAAGTGAACTGGAGAGGTCAAAGAAACCACAGACAATAGTAATTATACGTTGTATTTAGATATCATGTTGCCTTTTGACATTGATGGTCAATTGAACACCTCACTCTATGACAAACGTGACGATTTCAATTTCGCTATCACAAACTTTCCTTTCATAAGTAGCAACATTCAATCATCGCCCGCATACGATGTATTCATATCTCAGTTATTACGTTATTCCAGAGCATGTTCAAATTACAATGACTTTGTTTTGAGGGCTAGGCGACTTTCAGATAAGATACTCAACCAGGGTTATATATGTGCTAGACTAGCAACGTCAATTAGAAAGTTCTATGGTCGTTAAGAGACTCTTATTACTCCTTATGATATCTCATTATCCAGACTTAAAATGATATTCTGGACTCGAACCGATTCCGATCATTTTACACAGATTTGACACCTTCTACATTAGAAGGTTACCTACTTTCTTCATATTTGACTCTTTCTACTGGGTATATGTGACGGGTGTTGCTAGCAAGCAGGAGATGCTCACTTCCCCCGGGCACCTGATCCCAATCCATCATAGGGGTTCACATGTGCTCTTCAAAGTAGACATATTTTGTTAATTTCTCACTTGTTTTCATTTTCAATTATTTTGTTTTCTGGTTTCAATGATTTTCGGACTTATGGTTTGGATTTATCCATCATGTTTACTTTCAAATAATTTTGAAAATAGTAACATTTACTTCCTTAAAATCATAAAATACACACATCAATCTAAGAAATCACAAAATACACAATACGAATACAAAACTATTAGCAATGCAACAAGATGTCACATTGAACAGTGGATTACAAAAAGGTATTACTATGTTTAGGAACGCTTCCGGATAACTGAAGATGTTTCATGGAAGATGACCGATCGATCACACCGCTATGAGTCATAATAATTAAAATTACAAACTTAGTAGCCTTCATCAATATCAACACATAATATCCATTCCAAAGAAAAAAAAAAGCATACGACTCCGCCTTTTGACAGAGGTCACTACGGAAATGCACACATAGTGTTTTGTAATAGATTTAATTCACACTTTCCTTCGGAGAGCTTTAAACCATTTCGTAACGCCTTGTTTTCTGGAATATTTCACCCTCTTTCTTGTCTATTACGATAATATTATTCAAAGAAGAAAAAGTACGCCCGAATCAGCTCATTTCAATCAAACCAAAGGAAAAACAAAACAAACAAAAGAAAAAAGAATCACAAAGTATTCGTTTGTAATGCAGCTGCAGTATTGTCATAGGACGATGGAATGAAAGTGAAAATCGGCACTCAATTGGAATGCTGTACCAGATTATGATTTTACAACCCCCCTCATTACCAAGCAGTACAATTATAGGACACACATGTAAAAGATTATAAATAGTCTTCTATAAATTTAGATGAGAGGTTACAAAAAATAAAAATAAACTGTGCATTTGAAAGACACATTAATTCAAAAAAATAATTAATAGACATCAAGTTCGGTCAAGCGTGTGATTCCTGTGTGGAGAATCGACAAGACCTTAATTTCAATTTTCCTATTACTACATAGATAAATACATGTAGATATGGGCGCATTAAAGAAAATATCTATACCATTTTCTTTCTATCACTCTCATTTAATTAACATTGCTGTAGATAGGAGACAACAAAATATAAAATATTATCTTTCAAGTTTTGAAAAACGAGATGAGATTGTCTACTATGAAGCATGAAATGTATTAACATCATTTATGTAACGTTTGATATTGGTATTACTTGGTTTGATATTTGAAGACATAATTGAGGAAACATTACATTTTCCCTACAGACAATGATTAATAACCTCTTTTACTCTAGTGGAATATATATCACGTCGATCAAGAGAAATAGTAGTGGAATGTTTTATATTTTACAATATTCTTTGGAACTATTTTATTTCCTTTTATTGAACGTTTCTTTCGGGATTTCTTTTTACTTTAGTATAATAGAATCGTGTGATTTACTATATTTCAGCATAACTAAATGCGTATGTTCTTTACCGAAACCATATTCATGTCCTGCATTTATTATTATTGCAGAAAAGAATGAATGCATTACACAGCTTTATAATAATTGCCGATGTAAGGTAAGTTTTAATTTGTGTGTAGTTTATTCCTATGCATACTTATTAAACGTAATATATACGAAAATATTATACAATTCAATATGATTTCTTTTATGATATAATATCAATAAAATAAATCTTGCCTAAATATCATTCTTATTATTGCATCCCAAAGAAGTCAAATAAATCCATCCTCCTGTTGCCTTTCATCTTTTCCTTAACGAGGCCATCATTGATCATTTTTTAGTCAATGATGAAATGTTAAATAAAAATAATTTTCAGAGAATTGTAGAAAAATTCACCGCTTGGTTCAATTTTAGGGGAAAATCTAAAAAAAACCCCACTATTTTCAATGTTTTGAAATGTCGTAATCAGATATTATGGGAATTAATTTTGATATATTAATGTTGGGTAGATACATCTCGGTTAAACTACGCTGATTTTATAATTTGTTGATATATATATTTTTAATATTATTAATGTTTTTAAGACGCCGACTATTTTAACGATTACAAAAGATGCGCTTAAACCTGCGCAGCGCATTAAAACTCGTACCGAAAACGGACTCTTTAACACAGTTCGAAGTTATTCCGAACGGTCCCAGGACTAGGAGAAATCACATTTGGACTGTATTTTGCACTTTTGCTATGGAAGGCTGCCAACTGTGTGGAACTTAACATTTAACTTTGTAGAACTAATCCTTTTTCCAGCCTTACACTAGTAATGAGTTATTACCCATTATGTGCCAGTCACGAAAATCCTATAATTTTACAGGAATCGAAATATATTTTTATAATTAAAAGTAACTTTATTTCACCCAGACATGGTGATGATATGTAATGATTCCACGAATTGTTTTCAGTGTTCTAGTACTATTTGTTAATATATTATCATCGTTCATGTCTTAACAGAATCAACATCTGTTAATGACAAGCCATGTACAAAAATAAATATCATCAATACTGCCTTCTAGCTCGTAAAGTACAATCTAATATCGTCTGTCAATCTTCTGTAATTCAAGGAGGTTTTAGAAAAATGTCTTAAACTGTAAATATGTTATTTTGTGACACAACTTGTCATTTTAGAGGTTACATTTTGTTCATAAGTTGGTATTGTCACTTTTAGCATTTTACCATTTACGTCTTCGAATCACTTCTCATTTTTCATACTTTCAGTTTTATTTCTCTGTACATAACATTGAATAAGCAATGAACACCTTCTTTCAAGTCGGATTATATGAATGTAGTGCATATGTCACTATCGTTCTTTGCACAAACAACTTCGATACGAAACAACACCTTTACTAACAATGTTATATAGGAAACTAACGTAGCTGGTTTTGTGTGACTATACCGCAAGTAGAATTGCCTATGTGAGACAACCATGTACCCCTTAAACTTAAAAGAGGCAAATTGCTGGAAAATTGTGAGCGTCTCCTGTCAGGCTGATTATGCTCGCCATGAAATCCAAAACGTAATGCAAAATTTTGTAAGTCCTTGAATCCAAAACATAGTCCAAAACGTTTTTCAGGTTCTACGCACGCGATTAATATGCACTATAGCCACATCAAGTGTTACAGTATTTCAACAGGATAAATATGGGTAAAATGATATTAAAGACCATTGCCAAACAGAATGTCGTGTTAAATACATATGGTATGGATATGATATAGTGTGAGATGAATGATATAATGCATAATAATACATTAGACAACACGAGCTTCCCTGAAATTGCATAACCTCTATAGAATATTTATTGACAGGAATTATCTGGCAGCAAATTATTATTTCCATGCGGCTATAGTTGGCTGACAAATAAATTTTAGACGCAGACAGACTATTTTGATATTCTATACTGTGTAATTCAGAACATGCATTTATGACATGATTTGATAACAAAATGGTCGTTGAAACAGAAATATTTTGGAAATGCGAATAAAGAAGCATTTTTGTGACGTGTCAATATCACGAATGCAGAATAAAGTTTTCATTGGAGTCAGATATAATTTGATTATTTAAAGATGATGGTAACTTACTCAACAATGCTAGATACAATCGAAGGTGTCCAAAACAGGAAAACTTTATCGTCTTATGTTACACATATTATGATTAATATAAAGGTTTTGTAGATAAGTAACGAGACTAATATTTTATTCACAGGGTGCGTGATAGTATAGTAATAACAATGATACTGATATTGATATGACATGGCATGTTTTTATTATACAGTCGAACTTCGATAACTCCAACTTCGACAACTCGAAAACCCCCTGACACTCGAAGTTATCTTGCAGTCCCGAGAACACTTCGAATATTTTAACGTTATTTACCTTCTCAAACTCCAACTTCTGAAACTCGAATACCCCCGAAAACTCGAAGTAATTTTCAGGTCCCGACGACAATTTTACACTAAATTCACCTTCGAAAAATCGAAGGAAATGACAGGATCGGAAACTTATTGGTTTGTTTACACAGCGATTAAAATTTCAAAGCCGTGTGCGTTCGTTTGACGGATTAACTGACCAATTGTTGTGCAATCGACCGTTAAGGTTAACTGCTGTAATTACGACAGAATGCGATTTTTAATTGCTAATGGTGAAAATTGTCGCCGATTATACAAGCTGCAAGTTTTTAACGGTTATCGACATTAATAAAATTACGCATAAATAAAACATCTAAGGTATTGTACCATGTGCTATGATTTTATGCATTTGAAATAAATTGAAAGTATTACTTCTCCTTCATGTTATTTTCAATGATTTAACACAACAATAGATTTACAGACACTGATCCTATGACCCCCCTACCTTACACAACTAATACCAAGGAATGTCCTGCAGCAGGACTGATGCACAGTCTTTTTGTCCTGCGATACACCTACCTCACGACACCCATCCTAAGATATGTCCTGCCACAAGACTAGTGCACAGTATTTTTGCCCTATGATACCCTCTACCTTGCGACACCAATTCCAAGGTATGTCTTACTACAGAAATGGTACACAGTCTTTCTAACCTTCGATACCCCTTACCTTATGACACCCATACAAAGGTATGCCCTGCCACATAACATGATTTTATACATTTTACTCAATTGCGACGGAGTGCCATAGTCACTTGACACCAGTTACTGCATTTTGCATTATAAACGACAGAAAGTAAAGTAAAATGAATGACGTCATGATAAGGTTTATTTCAAACATATGTAATTATTCTTCTCTCTTTATATGTGTTTTGCAATATCCAAAACAATGTTTGCATCATCTCAAGTTAATTGAATGGATGGATACCACTAAAGTATAAATATCATTACATATTGATACCACAGCATATCCCATATTAGGTAATATTGCATTAGTTACTTGCGTACTTCATATTTTATGGTATACATATTAGATCAATATCGGGCTAGTTTAATATATCATAAGACATAACCGTACAAATAATAGTTTCACTATGTAATTGTTAATGTACAGCTATTCTAATACTTTCATTAGTTGAGTATCTCTCTCTTTCTCTTCTTATGTGAGTAGGGCATTACAGTATTCATGAATTTAAACAATGATAAGATATCGAGAGAATTATTTATATTGGGAAATAGTATTAGATTACTACCTTTCCGGATTAAATTTTAGTTATCAAAATAATTTGACTTTAATTTATTTTACACTACCTTGATTATATATTTTGTCTCAGTTTATATATTACGTCTTAAATAGGAATCCACTAGGGATTGGGGATTTCATCAATAGTATCTGTTAACAACTATACAGGATTTATTTGCAAAAACATATCAGTGATTGGAATAAGATGTCCTCCTAATACCATTCTAAAGTATGTATGTCTTACAGTGCGTTATTAGAGAGGAAAACATGTTTTAGATTTCCATATTTTCAAAAGTAAAGTAACTAAAAGTTACGTTTGACTAAACATCATAGATGCCACAAATTTCCAAACTTTTGTACATTTTTCTGTATGAAGTACATGTATAGGGCAAACATGTGCCTCTAAAAGAAACCTCTGCAGTGAAATGGATAGTAAGCATGCCATGCTGATCAGCTACATCCGCCGTAAGCCGTAGTTATCACAATATGCGCGGAAGTAGTTACTCATAAAAAAACCTTAATATCTACTACTGTTAAAAAAATCAACATGGTACACAATTAAAAGTTGTACTGATACACCTGGTTAATATAGCGAACGTTAGTGCATTCTTGTGCTATACGTATCTTAATTTCATTTCAAATTACATAATTATCCTTGTTCAAAAATGCAACTATTAACGTGTGTTACCCGACTACGCAATAAATAACGCCTGCTTGTTTTCACGTTATGCCATTTGTGAGGAATTGCACATTAGAATATCGATTTTGTACTGTAAGCAAACTATTAACAAAGTGCATAACAGACCGCGAATAGAAGGTGAATAGAAATATTTATTTATTCTTCATATTGTATCGGGCTCCTCTACAGCCTTGTGCACACTGACTAACGGAGTCATGCGGACATTGTTGAAACTTCCTTCAAAGGAGACATGGACATGAACCTCGTCCCCTCTGACTGTCAATTGGGACCTGCAGATCAAGGGTCTGAGCTCACTTCCAGACCAGCAGAGCATTGTTTTCTCATTCTGATGTCGCTGTATATATTTTGATACCATGACGCTTTTGTGCATTACAATAATTTTATGACTTCTCAGCTTGAGACATTTGTTGACCCTTGATCTCTCTATGGAGGTATATTTACATTTTTCAATGTGTATCCTTTGATTATTTTGCTGTTCCGGTGAGTGGGAATGTGTGCATGTGAACCGGTTAACCACACCAACTTATTGACTATTGTCGTATCAAATGACAGTAACCGTACTATATGTTTTGCTATATCCTCATGTGTTTTTTTCATATCATTACTCTATATACTGTATATTTCCGTGGTGACATCTGTCAAACGGCCGAGTCAGAATTATCTTTCCTCCTTTCTATGTTGTGGATTGTGTCACTGGAAAGTTTTGGGTTCGATTTTAGCCTGAATCTATCCATGTCCCTCGCTGCTGTGGGAGATACATTAATAGGTAGATATCACTGCACAAAGCACCATTTTGGAGGAGACGGACGGCGGAGGGGTTATCCCTCTCCCACCTACAACCCTCTTTCCTCCCACCTACCCCCTTTTTCCCCGATCCTGCTCCCTCCTCCCTTTTATCGATAAAGTCTGTATGTAAATCAAAGGATGAAACAGATATGTACAAAAGGAGAAAATGGTTTTAAATTTGCTTGTGTGTACTTTTGAGGACAACTATCTACAGTGTGTACTGAGTAGTCATTCTAAATCTTAGATTAATTCAGTTGCAGGTTCAGATCCAGGATTTCCGAAAAGGGGGAAAGACAGGGGAGGAGGGGGGGGTTTCCCAGTCATTCAAAATATTATTTCAATTTCGGTGTCAAATAAGTATCTACATATAGGCTACCTACATGTCATGTAAATTTGTAACCAAGAAAGGGGAGCCCCTCCTTAAACCTGCCACTGAATAATTAATAACATGTTGTATTATAAATACAAAGTAGAATTTTATTCATACAAAAGTATCTGAAGATATGTGACTATGACACTAACAACAATGTACTACAGTGACATTCATGCAAAATACGAAAGTAACTGGTGTCACATGACTATGGCACTAACAACAATGTACCACAGTGGACCCCTGTCTAAACAAAGGTGAGATCAGGTGCCTCGGAGGAGTAAGCATCCCCTACTTGACATGTCACCACCACCTTAAATATCCTAAAATACGATATATATATATCACAAAACTACATACAAACGGTACGTTGTTATTAAGCAAACAACACTGTCAGCGAATGGGAATGGAAATTTTGTAAATTGGCCATTTTCAATGATATTTTTCAATTTTAATGGGTCATTTCATAGGAATATACATTTTTCAGTGGCCCATTTTTCAATTTAATGGGACTATAGCACATGACCTCTTGCCTATATCAATCACTGCACTGTACAGAAAGTGTAACAACCACATAGCATTAGAATAAAGTACAATAACACTGACAATAACTCTCCAGAAAAGGTGAGCTAGCCTACCATTTATTTTAAAAAGGCATACTATCCGAATTCAAATACAGTAAAACCTGTCTTAGCGGCCACCTCTATCAAGAAGTCACCTGTCTATAAAGGTCACATTTTTAATTCCCAAAATCTGTTTTCCTAATAAATGACCTCTATATAAAGGCCACCTGTCTATAAAGGCCACTTTTGACTCTTCCCTTAGCTGACCTTAATAGACAGGTTTGACTGTATAACTAATTTAAACATTTTGGTGGAGGATTAAGACGGGGTTGGCGGGTTAATATTCAGAGATTTCAGAATGCATGAATATCACTTCATACACTTTTGACCTGATACAATAAATTTGATAATCTATCAAAGTAATTGGAAATTCCAAGTTTTCCACACTTAGTGTTTAAATTGTTTTCTGACTTGATTCTGCGGACAAAAGGAACATGTTCTCCTGTTGAACAATATATATAAAAACTTGAAATTGCTTTTTTGCCTCTTTTTGAAAATATATGAACGCCCGCAGTGACTGTTGCCATTTCAAAACAGGATTCTAACTGGAGATGGGCTGATAAGAGTAAAATTAAACCTATAACGTATTGTTTATGTCGGATGCGATCTATGTCATCTTGTCGTCACTTTGATTTATGTGTATGTCGTGTATAAAATATATATTATCATCATCTATGATTATGTATGTGTTGAAAGGACCTCCCTTCTACAATTCTCTCTCTTGCCCCCCTCCTCCCTTTATAACCCCCTTGCCTCCCCTTTCCCATTCCCTGTCTCCCCCTCCCTTTTACCCTGTTGGCACCCACATATTGGTGCCGCCGTCATGTAGGGTAAAAAAAAAACAATGTGGTGATGTCCAGACTCAACGCGGTGTTCAATGACTTTCAATCAAATCAAGTAAGCGAGTAATGCAAATCCAAACCAATAGTGAAATAAAAACTTCCCAAGTTTCCAAGTCTTATACAATTGTTTATAATTTGAAAGTTAAACGTCGTTCTGAACGCTTTACTGTCTTTATATTGTCTTTTTATTTTTATGAATACGTTTTGCTGATCCACTTTCTTGTAAATATGAATGTTTTCGTCTTTTTATGGGAGGAATTAATAATAAATGAATGCTATTCATTCTTAAATTCTACATATATTTAGTTTTTTTTATGAATCGCTTTATCATATGTATTACTGGTGTATATTGTTATTTTGTAATATATTTATTTATAATAAATTTATTAATTATAGGACAAAGCACATTCTTAATTTACGGAGTGTATTGCAAATATAGGGCAATAAAGTTATGCATCGATTTACAATAATATTGTAATAATATGATAGATATTTTATGGTATTTATAACACCTTTGTATCAATATGTAATACTTACAGTAACTATCCGAATAAGCATTTAGGTGAATATTTTCTCATTTCCAACAAAATTATTTATAAATTCACAATATGTTGGAATTGAAGATTGCATCTTTTCGCAATATACATTGTAATTGTAAATTTTGAAAAATATATATCATCTTATAGTATACATATTTAGTATAATTATTTAACACTTTTTTTTGTTCAATATATATTATAATATTCCTATAATCAAAATTAATTAGGAATCTATTTCCAAGTGTATAGAGTAAAGCTTGCGTGAGCGGTTACCTCAATAGAAAGATCATTTGCATAAGAAAATAAAAAAATTTGTGAAATAAGTTTTTGTATATATGAAGGCCACCTCTGTATAAAAGTCGTCATTCCCTGATGTGACCGTTATATACAGGGTTTCACGGTAATATTTAGCATCACTTACCATCTTGTGGCGGTACCTGATTAAAAGTCCTATTACAATGATCCAATGCTTCCTTCTCGGTCAGCATGACTACCACCGCAACCCTTTTACTTATCAATAACTCACAGTGTACCTCCAATTCTGCGTGTTGTACAGGCAATCGATCAAGGCTTCTTCATTACGTATGCCAACATGAGAGGTATTCACGTCCTTAAATCTCAAATGTTATCATACATTTTTATTGTTACACCAGGTTCCCTATACTCTGGCAGAGGTCCTGCAATTGAATATGCATTTGCATATTGATACCATTTGTAATTTTTATGCTTTTTCTGCTTTTTTATATTATATTGTTGAAATTTATTAATGCAATACAGTCGTACTGGCATCTAAGGGATACATAAAACATAACTTTAAAATTACCCTGATACATAAGGGACCTTGATAGAAGGTTTGATTTTGCAAACTACTACTCCTTGATTATTGTCTTACGTCACTTAACGATTATTTCATTATATGGTGACGGCAACTGTCTGATGCATCGCATAAAAATATACCTTTGCAACGAACTCACCTAAAGTATTTAGGGATCTCCTTAATGCCCAGCCTACTGTCATACTGTACCCCGCTTTTTACGGTCTCCTCAGAAAGACAGAACACCGATGTGCCTACGGCGGGAAACGAATCTGGAACCTTACAGTCAGAAGCCGACCACCTCATCCACTGGGTCATATCGGCTTTTATTGGACTTAGAATTTACGAATGATAACATGTCACTTCTTCAATAAGACTTTGGCATTAATGTAGTACTTGAAATGTCGTAAAAGGTGTGAATGAGTGTATAGCCGATACCAGGTCCGAATCATACAATACAGCTTCACTATGTCCAGACTACTGAAAGATATTTTGAATTAAGACCTTTTCCTATCATTTCGAACATCGAAATTTACAACTTCTATGTTTCGTTTCTACTATTTTTATTGGATGTCGACGCTGTTATTTCTGCATACACCTGATAACGACCCCTTGTAAATATGCTTCTAATGTAAATACTCTATGCTTTGTTCTAAGTGTCTGTTTTTGTGATTTTCTGTGAGCTTCCATTTTGTAGACATGACTTTATATGCATTTCCGTTTCATAATTTCCAGGAAATCCTACTTATACTCTCACGAACTTTTCGGTTTCGGAAGTACTCGAGAATCATAAATCTGTCCTCAAAACGTTTGGTATTGACTCAAATAAATTGAATTTAGAACTTCCATATTTGTACTGTATTCCAAAAATGCACAAAACTCCGTACAAACAACGCTTTATCGCTGGTTCTTCGAAGTGTTCCACAAAATCTGTATCGATGCTACTCACAAAAATATTATCAGAAATTAAATCTGGCCTTCATAGATATTGCGAAACAGTATATTCCAGAAGTGGAATTAATCAAATGTGGATCCTTAAAAATTCAAAAGAGTTGTTAGAACATCTAAAATCAAAAAGTTTTACTAAAATTCACTCCATCAAGTCTTTTGACTTTTCGACTCTGTACACAACGATCCCTCATCAGAAATTAAAAGACAGATTAGCGGAAATTATTCAAAATGCATTTACTAGTAAAAACGGAAGCCGCAAATTCAAATATATAGTAATAGGACACGATAAAACTTACTTTGTTAGGGAAAATTCTGATTCCAAAAATAAATACACTGAAACAGCTGTCATTCAGATGTTGAACTTTCTTATCGATAACATTTTTGTGGTGTTTGGAGGTAAGGTTTTTCAACAAATTGTCGGCATTCCAATGGGCACTAACTGTGCTCCGCTTCTGGCTGACATATTTCTTTATTCATACGAAGCTGAGTTCATTCAGTCTTTGCTTTCGCAAGGAAAAAAAAAAAAAACAATTGGCTCTTGGCTTCAATTTTACTTACAGATATATAGATGACTTGCTTTCAATTAATAATCCTTCATTCGCAGATTACCTTAGCATCATCTATCCAAGTGAACTGGAGGTCAAAGAAACCACAGAAACTAGTAATTCTACTTCGTATTTAGATATTATGTTGTCTTTCGACATTAATGGTCAATTGAACACCTCACTCTATGACAAACGTGACGATTTCAATTTCGCTATCACAAACTTTCCTTTCATAAGTAGCAACATTCCATCATCGCCCGCATACGGCGTATTCATATCTCAGTTAATACGTTATTCCAGAGCATGTTCAAATTACAATGACTTTGTTCTGAGGGCTAGGCGACTTTCAGTTAAGCTGCTCAACCAGGGTTATATATGTGCTAGACTAGCATCGTCACTGAGGAAGTTCTACGGTCGTTACGAGACTCTTATTACTCCATATGATATCTCGTTATCCAGACTTTTAAATGATATTCTGGACTGAGACCGATTCCGATCACTTTACACAGATTTGACACCTTCTATACTAGAAGGTTACCTACTTCGACTTCTCCATATATAGATACATATGGAATTCACACGATTTGACTCTTTCTACGGGGTATATGTGACGGGTGTTGCTAGCAAGCAGGAGATGCTCACTCTCCCCGGGCACCTGATCTCACTCCATCACAGGGGTTCACATATGCTCTTCAAGTAGACATATTTTGTTATTTTCCATTTGTTTTTCATTTTCACTGATTTTGTATGTCCTATGGTTTCATGATTTTTGGATTTGTGGTTTGGATTTATCCATCATCTTTACATTTCTACGTACTTCGGTTTCATGATTTTACATGCACTCCAGTTTCATGATTTTATATGCATTTTGGTTTCATCTTTTTTATGCACTTCATTTTCAACGTTTTATATGTACTTCGTTTTCATAATTTTGTATGCACTTCGATTTTATTATTTTATATGCACTTCGGTTTCATGATGTTATATGCACTTCAGTTTCATGATTTTATAAGCACTTCGGTTTCATGATTTTATATGCCCTTCGTTTTCATACTTTTATATGCACTTCGGTTTCAACATTTTGTATGCACTTGAATTTCATCATTTTATATGCACTTCGGTTTCATCATTTTGTATGCACTTCGTTTTCATATTTTATTTTTAGTTTTCCAATATAAACATAAACATGTATGATACATAACAGCACAACATATATAAGACCAGATACATTCACGGCACTCACAAATTACAACTCACATGACATGATATATTTAATACTTGTATATATATAAATATATACCATTACAAAAATAAGTGGTTCAAGCATGTAATGTCTATATATTTGTACAATTTTGATAGGCACTTATACGAAATACTGGATGTTAAATGTAAATCCAATGCGCATACGCATCATAAACAGGTTGCATTCATGTACCCATATATGCATACATATACACATCATATACATACATGTACACACATTTATATATACACACATACATACATACATACATACATACATACATACATACATACATACATATACATATATACACACACATAAGCACTTAAACATACATATACCTGCAAAACACTATGAAACATATAATTAGTATACAAATAGGGACATATGTAGTAGAGATAGATAATTTAAGCTATAAAGATATCAATAATGACAATACGATTTAATTTATGTTAGTTATGATGTATTCAGTAGCATTCCATTTATTGGTGAAGTCTTTCAATTTCATATTAAGAGCATATAATATTTTTCTTCTTTATAATATGCTAAGATATTATGTTTTATTATTGTATAGCTCCATGGTGACTTCTGCCACATAACTGAGCCAGTAACTCCTCTTTTTTTCTTTAATTCATAATAAAACTGAGATGTACATTTTGTCTGGACTTAGTAAATATATAGTATTTCACTAATAGCAAAACAGTGTAAAGTGCTTTATTGTTTTTGCCAGGAATTCCAAATATGCACTTCGTTTTCATCATTTGATATGCACTTCGGCTTCATAATTGTTGGATTACTGAGGTATACCAAATACAATAGATCAATAAATCAATAAATATGTCACCAGTTTTCAAGGTTTTGAATGATTTAATTGGTTTGGAATACCTATTATTTTGACAACATAAAGTACATTTACAAGTGTGAAAACATTCTTTTACAACATATCACAGTCAGTTAATCACTACGTGTTCAATATTTTTTACATTAGTCATGAAGACATTCTTCGATCCATATTATTTGGGGCAATTGTAAATTGTACATTGTAAAGTTACAGCAAAACCATACTCTTCCGGTAATATGTAATAAATATAGAACATATATACCTTTTACTTTTGTGCACCAGATGTGCATTTTGACAAACTTATGTCTCTTCAGTGATGCTCATGGCCGAATGGTTGGAATTCTCATATTATATAAATATTTGAAGAGCAGTGTTGAAACCAAAATGACCGAAATAGTGAGCCAAAGAATTTATCTAAGGACAGAGCTATGCATGAGGGAGATACTCCTCAGTTTTAGAGTCTCAGTAATAAACAAAGGTAGATTTGGTGTAGTGGTTACACGGTTGGCTTGTGATACAGGTGGATGTTGGTGTGGTAGTTAAGCGGTAGGCTTGTGATACAGGTGGATTTTGGTGTGGTGGTCAAGCGATTGGCTTCTAATACATGTGGGTGTTGGTGTGGTAGTTAAGCGGTAGGCTTGTGATACAGGTGGATTTTGGTGTGGTGGTCAAGCGATTTGCTTGTGATACAGGTGGATGTTGGTGTAGTAGTTAAGCGGTAGGCTTGTGATACAGGTGGATTTTGGTGTGGTAGTTAAGCGGTAGGCTTGTGATATAAGTGGATGTTGGTGTGGTCGTTAAGCGGTAGGCTTGTGATGCAGGTGGATGTTGGAGTGGTGGTTAAGCGGTAGGCTTGTGATACAGGTGGATGTTGGTGTGGTGGTTAAGCGGTAGGCTTGTGTTACAGGTGGATGTTGGTATGGTGGTTAAGCGGTAAGCTTGTGATACAGGTGGGTGTTGGTGTGGTGGTTAAGCGGTAGGCTTGTGATACAGGTGGATGTTGGTGTGGTGGTTAAGCGGTAGGCTTGTGATACAGGTGCATTTTGGTGTGGTTGTTAAGCGGTAGGCTTGTGATACAGGTGGATGTTGGTGTGGTAGTTAAGCGGGAGGCTTGTGATACAGGTGGATGTTGGTGTGGTAGTGAAATGGTAGGCTTGTGATACAGGTGCATTTTGGTGTGGTAGTTAAGCGGTAGGCTTGTGATACAGGCGGATGTTGGTGTGGTAGTTAAACGGTAGGCTTGTGATTCAGATGGATGTTGGTGTGGTAGTTAAGCGGTAGGCTTGTGATACAAGTGGATGTTAGTGTGGTAGTTAAGCGGTAGGCTTGTGATACAGGTGGATTTTGGTGTGGTTGTTAAGCGGTAGGCTTGTGATACAGGTGGATTATGGTGTGGAAGTTAAGCGGTTGGCTTGTGATACAGGTGATTTTGGTGTGTTGGTTAAGCGGTAGGCTTGTGATACAGGTGGATGTTGGTGTGATATTCAAGCGGCAAGCTTGTGATACGGTGGATGTTGGTGTGGTGGTTAACCGATTGGCTTGTGATACAGGTGGATTTTGGTGTGGTGGTTAAGCGGTAGGTTTGTGATACAGGTGGATGTTGGTGTGGTGGTTAAGCGATTTGCTTGTGATACAGGTAATTTGGTGTGGTGGGTAAGCGGTAGGCTTGTGATACAGGTGGATGTTGGTGTGGTAGTTAAGTGGTTGGCTTGTGATACAGGTGATTTTGGTGTGATAGTTAAGCGATAGCCTTGTGATACAGGTAGATGTTGGTGTGGTAGTTAAGCCGTAGGTTTGTGATACAGGTGGATGTTGGTGTGGTAGTTAAGCGGTAGGCTTGTGATACAGGTGCATTTTGGTGTGGTGGTTAAGCGGTAGGCTTGTGATACAGATGGTTGTTGGTGTGGTAGTTAAGCGGTAGGCTTGTGATACAGGTGGATGTTGGTGTGGTAGTTAAATGGTAGGCTTGTGATACAGGTGATGTTGGTGTCGCAGTTAAGCGGTGGGTTTGTGATACAGGTGATATTGGTGTGGTACTTGGGTTTCCTGATTTTATATGCACTTCAGTTTCATGATTTTATAAGCACTTCTGTTTCATGATTTTATATGCCCTTCGTTTTCATACTTTTATATGCACTTCAGTTTCAACATTTTGTATGCACTTGGGTTTCATCATTTTATATGCACTTCGGTTTCATCATTTTGTATGCACTTTGTTTTCATATTTTATTTTTAGTTTTCCTATATAAACATAAACATGTATGATACATAACAGCACAACATATATAAGACAAGATACATTCACCGCACTCACAAATTACAACTCACATGACATGATATATTTAATACTTGTATATATATAAATGTATATCATTACAAAAATAAGTGGATCAAGCATGTAATGTCTATATAATTGTACAATTTTGATATGCACTAATACTAAATACTGGATATCTATGTTAAATGTAAATCCAATGCGCATACGCATCATAAACAGGTTACATTCATGGTCAAGCGATTGGCTTGTGATACAGGTGGATGTTGGTGTGGTAGGTAAGCGATAGGCTTGTGATACAGGTGGAGGTTGGTGTGGTAGTGAAGTGGTAGGCTTGTGATACAGGTGATATTGGTGTGGTAGTTAAGCGGTAGGCTTGTGATACAGGTGGATGTTGGTGTGGTCGTTAAGCGGTAGGCTTGTGATACAGGTGGATGTTGGTGTGGTAGTGAAGCGGTAGGCTTGTGATACAGGTGGATGTTGGTGTGGTAGTGAAGCGGTAGGCTTGTGATACAGGTGGATTATGGTGTGGTAGTTAAGCGATTGGCTTGTGATACAGGTGGATTTTGGTGTGGTACTTAAGCGGTAGGCTTGTGATACAGGTGGATGTTGGTGTGGTAGTGAAGCGGTAGGCTTGTGATACAGGTGATGTTGGTGTGGTAGTTAAGCGCCAGGCTCGTGATACAGGTGGATGTTGGTGTGGTAGTGAAGCGGTAGGCTTGTGATGCAGGTGATTTTGGTGTGGTAGTTAAGCGCCCGGCTTGTGATACAGGTGGATGTTGGTGTGGTAATTAAGCGGTTGGCTTGTGATACAGGTGATTTTGGTGTGGTAGCTGAGCGTTTGGCTTGTGATACAGGTGCATTTTAATGGGGTGACTAAGCGGTTGGCTTTTGATACAGACAACCTTGGTTTGATTCCTGAATAGCGCCATACCCTCACCCCACATGCAACCAACACAATATAGTGTATATAACTTCTAATTATAAAATTGCAATAGGTATTTCTGTAAGAATATCTTGTAAAATGTCATCATCAATAGTCCTGTAAAAGTAGAATGAAATTACTTGTATTTGCAAGAATTCCCCCTTCCCATAATTTACGGAGTGTCTTGTAACTACATAAAAGTAACCCATGACAAATATTATTCACAGGAAGCTCTTTGAATACAAATATAATTACTATCTGCTTGAAATTGCCTCGGTTGTTATGTGGTTACATACGTCATAGAGTGTTCGAATCGCCTAGACTGATTACAGCTCCCTAGATAAGTAAAGAAAGAGTTATATTCAAGGCAATGAATTCGGGAAAGAGTTTGAAATAAGATACGGCACGAAACAACAACACGTAGGTTGCTTTATTTGAACAGAATAAGAATTTGGTAGGAATGTCATGGAGGCGCTACGTGATATATCTATTATCTCTTATATCTGTTTATCTTATGTATAGTATGCATCTGTTTGATGGAGTGTTTACAGTAAATGCGAAGGTAGGCATATACATCGACCATACCTGAAGTGGAAGCATACGTACAATAGAGTTAGATCTGTCAGAAAGTATTACAGCCTCAAAATATTAACATTGGGAGGGGTAAAATTTAGAATAACTAAAAGAAAGTATTGAAACATTTCTGAAGAAACTTAAAAGGTAATTAAAAGTCAATGAATTTTTCCTTTGAGAAAATCCTCAAATCATCAATATTTGTCAAAGTTATTTGGTAAATGGATATCTATTTTTAGCAATATATATTATTGTTAAGTGTAAATATTGTATAAGTGATAAGACCAGTTTTATTTAAATTCGTGATCACAGTTTCACGTGAAAACGATATCGTCAAAAATATGTCTGAAGTGAGATTATTGCATAATTAGACTTCAGTGAAATATAAACGTTCTACAGAAATAGTCCAGTTCACCGTCCTAATCCGGTACGACAACAGTAGTGAAATAGATTATTTTGTTCTAACTTTTTATGTATTTATTCTTATTTGTTCTATATGTACCTGACGACTTGTGTTATGCACCAAGACCGGATATATGTTTTTTCTTTTTTCGAGAAATAAAGGTCTGGGGTGAGTTTTACTAAAGGTCGTAAACCCAAACGTAGACGTAGACGTAAGCTTTGCTAAGAAATATTTATCTTCTCCCGGATGAATTCAAAACGTAACGTGCACCTTTTACAACGTTTATCAATATAATTACGAATGAGTATAGACTACATAGAATATTCAATAAAAATACACGTAAATTTAGTCGGAAAGATTACATCTCCGTCTACGTTTGGTCTTCCGGCCTTTAGTAAAACTCAATCCTGGCTTGTAATAAACAAAGGAAGAATTCATCGTGTATTACATGTAATTTATTGTACGGTATGCGGATGCTCAATGCCACACTAGAGACGTAAGGGTATTCTGTATAAACTTGTATTCCGACTATAATCTGAGAACGTCAATTATAAGAGCTGCTTATCATGTCATATGCATACATTTGTCTCTCTGGATGGTTTGTGACGCCCCCTGTTAAGCCAATCAGTCACTGTCCACAACAAAACCTAGTTAGTCAAAATGCGAATCTGGTGTTTTACATTTATATTTGCATAAATTTCTTATTGGTTTCATATATTTTCTCCAAAGTCGGTGTAGCGGTTAAGAGCTTAGTTTGCTGTGTTGGTGATCGAGGTTGAAATCCCGGAAAGCAACACCATATTGAGGAGGTTGGTTTCATGACGTTTTCATGTTGTGTTCTGACTGAATTATTGCTGAAAGCAACTTAAAGCACCTATGAGCCGACCAAATAAAGTTCTTATATAATTAATTTTTCATTTTTTTTCAGCGTTGTTATGTTAATGAGAAACATTATCGGAACGATAATCATTTATAATGCAAAACTCAACAGAAATTGAAAAAACAAGCATGTCAATCAATACACCCCTATGTACCAAACAAAAAGATTCGTGATTCATTTTTCAATACATTTCACATTTATTATTCCGCTAAAGGAGGCATAACAAACCATCATATTACCTAGAGACCTTCTCGCTATACAAACATATTATTGTTTTTGAATACACATGCCATCGGTGATAGAAATTCGTGTAAATATCCAGTATCATGTTTCACTTATCTATATATATGGAAACGTCACAGAAATGTTGTTAAGCCGGTGTGGTCTAGTGCATAAGGTGCTCGGCTCGTGATCGAGAGGTACCGGGTTCGAATCCTGCCCTGGGCACACCGGTGGTCTGTCTTTCGGACGAGACAGTGAAAACCGAGGTCCCGTGTCACAGTAAGCGTGGCACATAAAATATCCCTCACTGCTTCGGGTGGGTCCGTTGCAAATGTCTAAATCTGTACGCAATGCATCAGGCAGATGCCATCACCATTTACGTGAAATAATCGTGGAGTGACGTAAAACAATAATCAGTCAATCAGAAATGTTTTCCGACCCAAACTTCTAACATAACGCTCACATAAAGTATAACGCTCACATAAAATATAAAGCTTACATAAAGTGTAACGCTCACATAAAGTGTCACGCTCACATAAGTATAACGCTGACATAAAGTATAACGCTGACATAAAGTGTAACGCTGATATAAAGTGTAACGCTCACATAAAGTGTAACGCTCACATAAAGTATAACGCTGACATAAAGTATAACGCTCACATAAAGTGTAACGCTCACATAAAGTGTAATGCTCACATAAGGTATAACGCATACATAAAGTATAACGCTAACATAAAGTATAAGGCTCACATAACGTGTAACGCTCACATAAAGTATAACGCTCACATAAAGTGTAACGCTCACATAACGTGTAACGCTCGCATAAAGTAAAACGAACGCATAAAGTGTAACGCTCACATAAAGTATAACGCTCACATAAAGTAAAACGCTCACATAAAGTATAATGCTCACATAAAGTATAACGCTCACATAACGTATAACGCCTCACATAAAGTATAGCGCTCACATAAAGTATAACGCTCACATAAAGTATAGCGCTCACATAAAGTATAACGCTCACATAAAGTATAACGCTCACATAAAGTATAACGCTCACATAAAGTATAATGCTTACATAAAGTATAACGCTAACATAAAATATAACGCTCACATAAAGTGTAACGCTAACATAAAGTATAACGTTCACATGAAGTATAACGCTCGCATAAAGTATAACGCTCACATAAGGTATAGTGTTCACATAAAGTATAGCGCTCACATAAAATATAACGCTCACATAAAGTATAACGCTCACATAAAGTATAACGCTCACATAAAGTATAACGCTAACATAAAGTTTAACGCTCACATACAGTTTAACGCTCACATAAAGTATAACGCTCACATAATGTGTAACGCTCGCATAGATTATAACGCTGAAATAAAGTATCACACTCACATAAAGTGTAATGCTAACATAAAGAATAACGCTCGCATAAATTATAAAGCTTAAATAAAGTATCACGCTCACATAAAGTGTAAAGCTCATATAAAGTATAACGCTCGCATAAATTATAACGCTTAAATAAAGTATCACGCTCACATAAAGTGTAATGCTCATATAAAATATAACGCTCGCATAAAGTATAACGCTTAAATAAAGTATAACGCTCACATAAAGTGTAATGCTCATATAAAGTATAACGCTCGCATAAAGTATAACGCTCACATAAAGTGTAATGCTCATATAAAGTATAACGCTCGGATAAAGTATAACGCTCACATAAAGTATAACGCTCACATGAAGTATAACGCTCATATAAAGTGTAATGCTCACTTAAAGGATAACGCCCACATAAAGTATAACGCTCACATAAAGTATAACGCTGACATAAAGTATAACGCTCACATAAAGTGTAACGCTCATATAAAGTGTAATGCTCACATAAAGGATAACGCTCACATAATGTGTAACGCTCACATAAAGTGTAACGCTCATATAAAGTGTAATGCTCACATAAAGGATAACGCCCACATAAAGTGTAACGCTCACATAAAGTACAACGCTAACATAAAGTATAGCGCTCACATAAAGGATAACGCTCACATAAACTAAAACGCTGTCATAAAGTATAACGCTTAAATATGTCTTCATCTTACATGCGATATAACGCGTCGATGGTGTAATTACCATCGAAAATGTATTTATATGCACTTCAAATTTATGATTGTACAAGCACTTCGGCTTCCTGATTATAAAGGCACTCCGGTTTTCGTGATTTTATATGCTCTTCAGTTTCAACAGTTCAGTACGAAAGCCGATTAGACTCACTTACTAAGAAAATTTTTTATATATTTTCTCGTTATTTCGAGATAATTAACTCGTTATTTCGAGATCTTTTCTCGTTATTTCAAGATCTTTTCTCGTTATTTCGAGATCTTTTCTCGTTATTTCGAGATAATTAACTCGTTATTTCGAGATAATTATCTCGTTATTTCGAGATCTTTTCCCGTTATTTCGAGATAATTAACTCGTTATTTCGAGATCTTTTCTCGTTATTTCAAGATCTTTTCTCGTTATTTCGAGATAATTAACTCGTTATTTCGAGATAATTATCTCGTTATTTCGAGATCTTTTCTCGTTATTTCAAGATAACTAACTCGTTATTTCGAGATCTTTTCTCGTTATTTCTCGTTAACGAGAAAAGATCTCGAAATAACGAGTTAAATATCTCGTAATAACGAGAAAAGATCTCGAAATAACGAGTTAATTATCTATAAATAACGAGAAAAGATCTCGAAATAGCGAGAAAAGATCTCGAAATAACGAGTTAATTATCTCGTAATAACGAGTTAATTATCTCGAAATAACGAGAAAAGATATCGAAATAACGAGAAAAGATCTCGAAATAACGAGTTAATTATCTCGTAATAACGAGATAATATATACAAAATTTTATTAGTAAAGGAGTCTAATCGGCTTTCGTAGTTCAGAGCTTTATATAAGCATTCTTGCTTGCTGTTCAAACCTTAACATTATGCATGTCAATGTATCATTTCATAATAAATACTGCTTAAACGAACAGTTCATATGCATTTCGGTTTGGCTTCCTTAACCAAAAGTCGTGGCAGTATTTGAATGATAGGCATGGGCGGATACAGAGGGGGGGGGGGGGGTTAGGGGGGTCTGGAACCCCCCCCCCTCCGGAATCAGAAAATTTTACCAAAAAAAGGTAATATTTGGGCATTTTTGGGGTTGGACCCCCCTCGTCTAAGAGAAAAATTTACCTTTTTTGGTTGGACCCCCTCTGACAAAAAATTCTGGATCCGCGCATGATAGGGCCACAATTCCTTACGTTGCGTAAATTTGCAGTTCTGATTAAATAAAAACTTAACCCCGATGTGTCGTCTGAAGTCTCTACACACAGCTTTCCCCTACCTGTGTTTCTTAATATGTAGTGTGAATCCCCCACACATTTGATTCTGCCCATGAGATGTAATTTCACAAGCGCGTGGATGATTCAAACTGCTGATTGTACCTGGTTATCTTCTTTTTGGCATATAAATGAAATAGATCAATATTGCACACATCTGGCTCAAACTGTAGTAATTCAGTCTACATGTACATTTGGACCCGACGGTCGTACTTCGGTCTACATTTGGACCCGACTGTCGTACTTCAGTCTACATTTGGACCAGACTGTCGTATTTCAGTCTACATTTGGACCCGACTGTCGTACTTCAGTCTACATTTGGACCAGACTGTCGTATTTCAGTCTACATTTGGACCAGACTGTCGTACTTCAGTCAACATGTAGTCCAAACTGTCTTTTCTACATTTGGTAAAGACGCCCATTGATACTGCTGTTAATTATAAAATATTTAACGTTGGTTCATGACACCTACCCCTTAATACTTACATTTCAACTGCTTTTCCTTTACATGCAATTTAGTAGGGTAAATGCAGTGCATTTTTCAATGTTTGTAGTCGCTGTCACGTGACCGAACACATGTTGCCTCATCACGTCGAAAGGATACTTACATGTATAATATTATTCTGAGATAAACTTTTCATTTGCCCATAAAGTATGACATATAATGCAATTCTTCAGGACCAAATAAAAAAAAAGAAAGAAAGTTGAGCACTTTGGTCGAGTTGAGTTGTTTTAGAACATAGCAGCTGAGTAGAGAACTACTTGCCATTATCTAAATGACAGCTGTACGGCTGTCTAACTGTTTAGTCATTTAAAGATCCCCCTTGGAATTAAGATTTCAACATACAAAAAAGGAAGTCCAGTGGGTTGAAAGTACGAAAAAAATATATTGACACAGAAATATAAGGAATGTTTCTCATTTTTGTCGAGGGGGGTATGCCTCTAGTCAGTCTTGAAAAAAAATCTCTGCAGCACGAACCATCCAATCATTTATGAAATAGAAGGACTTTTTTTGTTAAGTTGCGAAATCGACCAGGTTATAATATTTCTTTTTGATGTTAAAATACAGGACATTTTCACATATCATATCATTATTTTGTAATTACCATATGTGTATATCTATTGCTGCTTTAGATATTTTTTATTCATATATTGCGACAGTCACAATATTGGTGAATTAAGTCCGATTGTAATCAGAAGAATAATATTATTCTTTACACAGTGTATAGATGACCTAACTTGTGTCTTTGGGGTCAATCAATTCCTCTTAAAGTATATTCTGAAATATACTTAAATATTTATTATCATTATATCTTATTAATTTTATTATTTTGGGGAAGGGACAGGGGTGTTATATCTTCATCCTGTAGCTCGACTCCATTTTCAAATTATCTCGTTGCTCCTGCGTATTCCCAGGATAGGCTTGTCATATTTGGTTATGAGTACAATGTATGTATTTTCCAAATTTATTTTTAATTTTATAGGACATTTCATCTTGGTTTGTGCCTCTGTGCTTAAGAGGTAATTAACCTTCTACTTCCATGTCGCCACATTAAAACAAACTGCTAAAAGCGACATCAATCCCCATGCAACCCACACCATCGTCTTGCCAGCATTATTGTCACTTATTTGCCTCATATCACTACAGTCTCCGTCTCGACAGTTTAAATATTTTGTTAATTACCAGATCAGTATAAGAATTATTTCACGGTGTTACACGGTGTATGCGAGTGTTTCGTGATAGAGATACCATATACCCTGAGTAACAGGTGAAATCTGCCGACTTGCCAGGACACGTGTTCAATTCCACACCCGACGAAATGAGAAACTACGATCTCCGTTATATCACTTACTCTATACAACCACTGTATGCCCCCTTTTTTCTTTCCATTCTTCTCATATTAGTGCAAGTGAACTCGATATCCGCTGATACTGCCATTCTGCTTTTATTGTTTTATAGTTCATTTTGTTTATTATGTCCTCATCTCCCTATTTCAGACACTTAGGTTATCACTCAATTAAATGGTTTTACAAGTTTTAATCAATGAAAGTGTGATAATCACCAATAAAACCCCCGGATGACGAGGGGATCGTAAGGAGAATGCAGGAATATCGGAGAGCAAAATAAGGGATAGACTGACATATTTTTTCCTTTCCCACAAAAATAACTCTGTTTCATACAGAAGTACGGGTCCACTTCCTGTCTTTTCAAAACTCCATGAAAGTGTTTCATAATATAATAGTACCATCGAATACCCCTTCGAAAAAGCATGCATATCACTCTTCTGGTAACGCCCATTTGAAATACTTGGGTACACTTTTGATGTAGTAAAACATATGAAATATTACAAAAAGCATCGCTATTTTAGAACGTAAAATTGCATGAGCAATCATAGTAACGAGGAACTATGGTGAATTTAGTTGTGTTTTGTCTTTTTATCTTCTCAGGTGAGTTCATTATCTTATTTGTATTTGACTTCTTTTTAATAATTAAATTCATTAAATATCATGTTAACAGCGTTTTTTTTTCCCTTCTATATTCCTTTTCTTCTGTTTCCCCTCTTTTATCTATTTGCACATCTTTATTGTTTTAAACTGTTCTTCGTGGTCTTTATCTGTCTTTAGTATCACCGATAGATTTAACTAAGTATATATTATTTATTTTATATTTTATTTTATTTTTCTTTCTTTCTTTCTTTTCTTTCGTTCTTATATTACTTTTTGTTTTGGTGATGTAAGAGGCAAATCACTTATGCAGGAGGGGAGCAAAATCATCTATTATCGGTGATCAGAACGCAGCGTATTTTGAAAGTCAACAAGAAAAGTGAGGAACCTCCAACCTGAGCCCTGTCTCTACTTGTATGAAATCAATTTGTAATGTATCAGATGCAAAGGCTGGTTTAGGAAAAAAAAAAAAAAGAAGAAGAAGAAAAGTGGGCCTAGAAACAGGTCCTCCTTATTCACATAATGATCACGAGACATAACAAACTTTGTCATGACTTATTCTGTCTCAATCCTGGGTTTCTGGAATCCTCCCATTTTATTCTTTTTCTATTTTTTGTTTTTGGTTTTTTTTTTGTTTGTTTGTTTGTTTGTTTCTTTAGTTGTTTTGGTTTTGGTGGTTTTTGCTTTTGTTTTTGGATGTTTTTTGGTTTGTTTTGGTGGGATTTTTTTGTTTTTTAATTTCAGCTTAAATAATTGATATATCTATCACTCGTAACTTTCTACTCTTTGATGCCTTAATTTCCATTAGCGCTGTGCTGTAACTCGATACCGCCTCTTACCTCTGAAAACTGAAAATAGCACCTCTGATCTGTGAAATGTTAAATTAAGCACAAATCATCGGATCCAGGATTCCGAGTTAAGAAGAAACAGTCTCTCTCCCTCCTACAAAAGTAAAAATAATAATAAAACTATGAAAACATAAAATAGATCAAATAACAATAAGTAAACAATAATAATAAAACTATGAAAACATAAATTAGATCAAATAACAATAAGTAAACAATAATAATAAAACTATGTAACATTAAATCGATCATATAAGATAAAGTAAACAATATATAGATTGGTGCTTTACGCTTTTTAGTTTTTTTGTTTTTTTGTTTTGTGTGTGTGTGTGTGTGTTTTTTTTTTGTGGGGGGGGGGGGGGGGGGGGGGGGGGGTTTGTGTGTGTGTGTATGTGTATGTCTATAAGAAATGTAAAATATTCTGTTTCAATTTTAAATACTGTTTTAGATCAGAGACATAGATTATAGATTATTTTCAAGAAAGTAGTTTATGTCTCTGTTTAAATACAAACCGTATTGAAAACTTCCACACTGTCAAGTCAGTAACCTGAGGGGTGAATAATAACGCTTTAAACGCCCAGACGTGGGGAACCTTTTCACAGGCTCCACACTGCATAACACAAGAATTTTTCACAATTTTATTTTACAATACAGTTAACATCAGAAATAAAATGAATGAATGATATTACATATTGTATCGTGTGTGTGTGTGTATAACTGATATTGAAAAAAAAAAACTAATGGCAGCGGTGGGATTCGAACCCACGCCTCAATGAGACTGGTGCCTAAAACCAGCGCCTTAGACCGCTCGGCCACGCTACCTGTGTAGATAAACGGTCTTAAAATAGTATCAGTATCACGTGTTTAAAAATAGTTTCCCTCAGAACTGCACAAGAGTTATTGCGCGTGATATTTTGCTAAAGAAAGAGATATTTCCCCCATTATTTAACTGACACTGTTTAAATCAAACATACTCCTTGCATAATCATTTCAAGTTACTACAATAGTTTCAGATTATAATTTCTTCTTCCTTTTTTCCCTCTCTTAATTCGGTACTAGACAACCTCTGACGAGTATTTGATGTTGGCGCTTTTCACTTCATAGCCTATATATATATACTCATAGGGGGTGGTGGTGATTTAGGGTACGGACGTGCGGCTGGAGTCGTTGGCACCCTACGGCCGTAAAACATACCCATAGTGAAGAGCATACCCATTCATATTCAATATTGTCCTATGAAATATCACAATTTATAAGGATGAAATTGAAATATTATACTGTATAAGTAGTCATCATATGAATATTTTAATTTCATCCTTATAAATTGTAATATTTCATAGGACAATATGCAAAAATACACATAGGAAATTAATCCCCCTCCCGTGCCTACACCATGCTATAGCTTTTAAAATTAATTAAGACGGCATGGTTTATATCCAATTAACCCCTTCCCCCTCTTTTTATACTCTGTCACTCCGCCTTTCCAGGCTGACAAGGACAAGGAAGCATATTCATCCTTATAAATACACCTGATATGAAACTATACCAATTTAGCATGAGTGGGTATCCAGGGATGGGGGACCGGGGGTTTCCATGCTTCTTTCTTGTACAATATGTATATTTACATTCCAGTTATGTTTAGAACCTCCTCCTTTCCTATTAAATAATTGTCCTAGATGGACCCCTTTCAACACAATTTCTGAACCCTCGCCTGATGAAACTTGTGTTATGTTTCTTGAGAAGATGCTAAACACATCTAGACTGACAAAGCCCGAACATTTCGGAAAATTGATGTAAATTCAACAAGAAATATGCTAGTGTCAGCGCTGGCGAATTTAACAATTCTCTCAATGCTGTAGGAGCATTTCAAAATGGGGATGGGGCAAAACTTGAATTCCATTGCGTTTTGTAAACCATTACAGGGTTTGAACCTGCTCTTCTAAAGTGCGTGTTTCATGATTCCTACCCTTCTACTAAGTCCCCTTTAATTTCTAATCTAGAAAGCATAACACAGAATTTTTCCTGCTTACATTCAAATGAAGTATAACGCTCAACTTTTGAGTACACTTCGTATTGGAAGAAGAAGATGAAGAAGAAATGAACTATAGTTTTGTCCTAGCAGTATACCGGAAAACTCAACTCGAATCTTTCCTGATTTTTACCTCATTTTCGTGTTCGCGTGTACTCAAATTGTAGTGCAAATTACTATTTTTGAAAAAAAAAATCAATATAACTTAATAAAATTTAAAATTCTTTAAGGAGAATTTAATTAGGCGATTTATCTTCTATTGACAAGAATTCTCCTGCTTTCTACACATCACAGTGATGTATAAAAACATGACGGATGCTTGACTGACCATATCTCACGATGGTCAATTGACCGTATGGACAAAAAGAATAGCTTGAATTAACAGTCACTGGACCACTTTTATAGCAATTCTTTTCGGCTTTCGTAGACCACCTAATTAAACAAGAGCAGATAATTCGCCTAATTAAATTAGCCTTATAGGATGGAAAATATGTGATTAAAGTCTTTTAAACTGAAGTTATTATCAACTGACCCCTCCCCCCTTCCCGCTTCTACTTTTCTGAAAATTGTGAGATCCTCCCTTGTATTGTCCAGTCTCATGCCTGTAAAATTAAAACTGATTTAAATCCTGTAAATAGGATTACTGAAGAATACCGGCAGGACAATAAGTATCACAGCAAAGTATCTATATCAAATAGAAATTGTCTGTAGTAAACTATTTGGATAAGCAAATATTTAGATCTATGTATTTTGTTGTCTGATGAAAGGGGTTTCTCATTCGAGCTTGTGTCGGTAGAAACTTCAGTTATAGGCAAAGTATAGTTTATTTTGAAATTGAGGTTAATATGAACGTTTCACTGTAAAGCGAAAGATTGTATTTTGATTAATTAACGGATTTCAATTTTGTTGTAGATGCACTGATGATAAACGGAGCAACGACCATGATTCCAGATATGACGTCAATAGAAAATGACGTCACATCAGGTATTTGGGAGGGGGTTTCAACTGACGAAGTCAGCACTATTGATACGACATTGAATGATATAACGTCATCAATAGAAAATGGAGTTACATCAGATTCTTTGGAGGGGTTTTCAACTGACGAAATTAGCACCATTGATACAGCATCGCAAGATTTAGGTATAACGTCGTCAATAGAAAGTGACGTCACATCAGGTACTTGGGAGGGGGTTTCAACTGACGAAGTTAGCACCATTGATACAACATTGAAAGAAATAGATATAACGTCGTCAACAGAAAATGGAGTTACATCAGATACTTTGGAGGGGTTTTCAACTGACGAAATTAGCACCATTAATACAGCATCGGAAGATTTAGGTATAACGTCGTCAATAGAAAGTGACGTCACATCAGGTACTTGGGAAGGGTTTTCAACAGAGGAAGTCAGCACTATTGCTACAGCATCGGAGGATGTAGATGCTACCTCGTCTGACCCAGCTTTCACGCCAACTACGGACGCAACAACAGACGTGTCAAACACGTCCACTGAGTCCGAAGTATCTTCAATATCTAAAGGTATAACTGGAGCAACCGATTCTACTTTAGAAATTGCAACCAGTCCTGTTACACATCATTCCGGAAATACATCAATCGATGACGTTTCTTTGGCGTCACTGGTAACTTCTGCCCACGTCACATATGAAAGCAGTACTATATCAACTCCTACCACAGAGGAAGAGACGTCACGAGATGACGTCACATACACTTTGGATGCTGCCTCGAGTAGGATTATAGACCTTTACAAGTTTACAGCAGAGCTGTAATATTGGACGGCAAAATGATAAACGTTCCCGCCAAATCGATCAAAATGACGTCAAATTACATTATAACGTGGTAAATTTAGAGGGAACGTTAGTAAATTTGTCTTCGACTGTTACAACTCCGCGGTTAACGTGAAAAGGTCTTTTTTGTAAATTACTTGGATCTATTTGGTTGTTTGTTATTTATAATTTTAGCATTTTATAATTTCAGATTTAAAGTATAGTGTTCATTAAAATGAATAATGTATACAGTCCATAATTATTTCATTCGAAGATAAAAAGTTTTTCGATTTCATATTTTCTACTCAACCCTTATTTGATTTTGAATATCTGACCTGTGTATATTACAGTAACTAATATCATCTAATGGATATCGATCTCTTTTGCTAAGTGTGGAGCTGTAATAGACCTTTTACCAATTTCACATGGTGTAAGGGGCAATACCGGACAAAATAAGTTTTGCCACATAGATTTGCGTCATACTACTGTGACGTCACATCCCAAGCATTAACGTCATAATGAAAATTACGGCAAAATGTGGTTTGTCCGGAAATAGACCTCTTGCATAATTTAAAACTGGTAAAATCTCTATTGGACGGCAAAATCATTAAATTTCCTCCCAAAGCGATCAGAATGACGTCAAATTACATTATGACGTAACACATTTGGAGTCCATTTGCCGTCCAGTCACAAACTTTTTAATTTTTGGGTTAGAATAGTTACGTTTCCTGTACATTTCGACGTCATACTGAGATATTGATGGTTTCTTACGTCATTTTGCAAGAAAGGGGATGATTTCTTACCTCAAAACGTCAGTCCCGCATTTAACGTGTATGGGTAAAATTCTTCTTATCAATTTCTTCATTTACTATAGAAACCCACACAACGTTACAACAAGCTGCAACAACCGAAGAATCTATGACGTCATCAAATTACACCACGCCCGTCACAGCGATAAACCAATCAGAAGAGACAGTAATGGCAACGGAAATGCAGAGCTCTACATCGCGCTCGTCATCAATTGGTTTGACAGATACCTCTTCGTCTACAAGACACACACTACGTACAACGCAGACCACGGCCGCCCAACAAAGGTCCTCGGCAAGTACCAAATGTATGTAACTTTTACAGGTATCTTTGAACGGCCATATTATCCAAAACAATCTTTGGTTTTTCTGGGTTTGGTTTTGTTTGGGTAATTTTGTGGTTTTTTATTGACAAAACTCTACCGCAGTGTTTGAAGCCCACTCTAACTTGCGTAATTTTACCACCAGAGAGTTGAAATGTCCTTCTAAAATTGCTGGTTCGGCCACTAGGCATATACAGCGAAATTAGATATCGATCCACATATGACCATTTTGGTAGAGCATTGATATTGCATGTGGGTCCTTCGTTCGAATCTCAAATTGGTATAGTCTATTAAAAAAAATTTTTTTTTCGACCAAGTGATAAAAATTATATAGAAACTTCTCTTCTTGACACGTTGTATTTTATGTTGATATTCCACCTTTTATTAGTGGGGTGGGCGTGGCTGATTTCGTCATTTGTAAATGAAGGATATTCTCTTATTTGTCCTTTTTCATACCTGCAGCCTACAGTGTTGTGTTTGATGTAAGTAGCTGATGGCTAGAAATACTAATCTTTATTTTACCCCAAGAAGTATTCATTTACTTAGAACTTGATACTTTTAGTGAAATCAAAATATTGACATGTACATATTAAACCTTAACTGAAAACTCCATACCTACCCACTTACCAAACCATCCTGAAGAGTTTAGTTCGGTAAACCCTGAACTATCATATTCTTAAAAATATCATTACCTTTTTGCATGACCCCTGGCGTCAAACAATCATCATTTCAGTTTGGTCATTATTTCAGGAAAATCTAAATTTGCAAATTACAAAGATGTCAGCTGAGGTGGTAAAGTATCCGTTCGGTCGGCAGCGGGTCGTGGGTTGGATTGCTAGTATAACCATCATTTTCGCTTAGTCTGTTCATATACACTTTCTTCATAAACTTAAAATATGTACTATTTATTTTTCAGATCAGAGATCGTGGAGTTTGGCAGCGATGTCTCTTATCAGCCTGATGTTTTTGAGATGCATATGCATCTTATGAACACAAAACTCATTGTATTTCGTGGACTTTTGAACACAAAACTCATTGTATTTCGTGGATATTTTCAAAAGTCTGATACCTAATGTTTATGCACCCTTGATTAACTGTAATGTACTAGTATATATAAATCTGTGTTTAAAGTATAGTTAAGGATATATCAAATCTGACGAAAAGGGACTCTATCAAAATAAATACCAACCTTGCTCATGATATGGCTTTATCCACAAAAATAAAATAATAAATCTTAAGGATTTACAAAAGGACACAAAGGTTATCTTTAATTTGTTTTAACTGAGTAATTGAACTTTGACACCAAGAAAATTTCCTTCATTATTTTTCCAGAATATTTAAATTTAAATGAGATATTGGAACACATCATGAATCGAAAAATCAGTGTGTTTAAAAAAATTTGTATTTAAAAAGTGATCCGAAATGCTTCCAAGGATTTTGTTGTATGAAAGCACTTTTCTCTCAAGACCAAAAAATTGATTGGCTTTCTGTCATAAACGTTGGTATAGTTTTGAAATTTAACGCCCCAACAAAGATTTTATTAGCGTACAGATAGGTTCGAAACGATCATGAAGTAATGACTAATACCCGATTCCTTTGTCATTTATTTCAATATCTATAGCAACATACGAAGTGAAAGAAAAACATAAATTAGCACACAGATATTTCTGACATGATACAATGTATTTTGTAAGAATAGACTGTTGACTAGCACGCACAAATCTATAGTATATATAATCTATGGTATATACAGTCATTATAGTATATACAATCTATGGTATATACAATCATTATAATATGTAATTACAATACAGATTTACTTAAAAATGTCAAGAGCTCAACATATGCATGCTGAACTTTCTCATAAAACTGAACATGGACATTACTATATCTGCATATATAAACAAGAAACTGGTTTAGAAAAAAATGCTTGATTGCCACTCATTATGATATTCTAACCACGAATCCACGTGTTCGAAATCGAAACGAAAATATGAAATAAATACCATTAGAGTCTGCAATCAAGTGGATTTAAAAAAAAATAAAATAAGGTATAAATTGACGACATTTTATTTTGTATGATACAGACCCTACACTAACGGACAAGTGCGGAAACTGTAGTGTTCGAGAATGCCAATGGGAATCTGAGGGAAAAATTAGAGTGTTCGCAAAGCATTATGACGTAAAGATTACAAACACCTGTTTAACGAGCAGGTACTCGTTCAATAAATACATTCATAAGAAATATGCACCAAGTGAAAGTCTCACATGTGATGTGGTACTTTTAACAAAAAGTGTATTAGCCTTTAAATGAATCCGCTGACTCTGAATACTTTTACAAATTTTAACGGTGCTTATCAAGCAGGACTAAGTAAATCTTTATTTCCCTGACGTTAATGCTCAGAATAAAACCCGATGATTCAACTCCTTTTTTTTCTTTTCGAAATTGAAAACCACAAATAACTACTCTAGCGAATGAATATCATATTTGCATATCATATGGGTATCACATGGATATCATATGGATATGACATGGATATCACTTTTACATGTCATATGGATATCACATTTGCATACCAGAGCACACAGATTCTACATTATACAGCATAAAGCACAATGTATATATCATTATATTATGTTCATTACTATAAATATATATCTTTATGAAAAATATAATACTGACGTGTAAATTACGATAAGGTACAACACAGGATCCTATTTCTAACAAAGTGTGACTTAAAGTAACACAACCCATCGATAGGGGGACATATATATATATATATATATATATATATATATATATATATATATATATATATATATATATATATATATATATATATATATAACAAAAATAAGCCTTATTCATATAACATCTGTGTATTTTGTTTCTATTTAGAAAACCTGCATGTAATTGTATCACAATCTTACATAAAAAGATAAATCTTCTAATTGTTCAAAGGATGGCCGACCTTTAAAATAAAGATAATACTGAACGACGAAAGTCTATAAATATCACAGCTGGCGGACGACTAGATAATCGTGCCCACTCTTACGTATGGTATACACCTCTCCTCGAATCTATTGCTCTCTATAGCACGTGCTCCTCCGTCAAAATCTGGCGGGAAATACAAATATATGAATTAGAACATGGATAGAATGATAAAGGCTAATGCAGTTATTCTTTAATACTGTAAATGATATGTTTATGGTGTATTTTAGACACTAATGGGAATGTTAGTCATGAATACGAGAAATGCGTGGAATTAAACAAATGTAGGGTGGATAAGCAACATTTCAATGTCACGATATGGCGGTCAATACAACTAGAGCTGTCCAAACGGGACAAATACCCCCCCCCCCCCCCGCGGCAACAAAGTTGAAACATGCAATAATTCATCCCAAGATACATCACTGGTATAAGTGTATAAGAGGTATAATCAATAAAAACAATCTGGTTTGTGTGCACTCTGACCTTGACCTTGTAAATATGATCTTGGTTCAAGGTCATGACACATTGGGTCATGGACAACAATTGTGTAAAATATAATCTTCAAGCAAAATATCATCTACCTCTAAATTGAAAGAAGAAATTACGACTCGGACAAAAATTCTGGCTATGTATACACTGTGACCTTGACCTTGTAGATATGCCCTTGGTTCAAGGTCATAACACACCCTTAGGTAATGCAAAACAATTACTTGTGTAAAATATTATTTCCCTCCAAAATAAAAGGAAGAAGTTATGACCCAGACAAATTTCATGGAAAGACAAAAGGACAGACACACAGACGGACAACACGCTCCGTACAATGTGATACATATCTTTGGATCATGAAAAACGATTTTGTGAAATATCCAGATCCAACCTGGCAGTAAGAAGTTATAGCATGTACAAGGATTTCGGCTATGTGTGCACTGTGACATTGACCTTGAAGATATGACTTTTGGTAGACGTTAAGACACACCCATGGTCATGAACAACAATTGTGTGAAATGTTATCCAGATCCAACATAGCGGTAAGGAGTTATGGCCCAGACAAGGGTTTTAACCATGCATAATCTTTGACATTTACCTTGGAGATACGATCTTCAGTCAAGGTCGTGACACACCCTTGGGACATGGACAACAATTGTGTGATAAATTATCCAAATCTATTTTGGCAGTAAGAAATTACGGTCTAGACAAGGACTATGTTTGTACTATGACATGACCTTGAGGATATGACCTTGGTTCGAGGTCACGAAACACCTAGGGTCATGTACAACAATTGAGGGAAATGTTATTAAGATCCAAGATAACAGTAAGGAGTTATGGCCCGGACAAGAATTTCGACCATGTATGCACTGTGACCTTGACCTTGGAGATATGATCTTGAGTCAAGGTCATGACACACCCTTGCCTCATGGAAACATTCCAGCTTGGCAGTAAGAAGTTATGGTCCAGACAAGGGTTTTGGCTATATGCACTGTGACCTCCTTTACCTTGAAGATATGACAAATATGAACAGACCGACAGACGGACATACACACAGGGTGATTCATATATAACCCCCCAAACTTTGTTTGCGGGGCGTATAAATAATGTGACCATAATAATAATATGAACATGGCTACGTAATGTCAATAAAATTCTGTTTTGATGGTGTAGTTGTGGGTTTCATGATATTTTAGACATCGATCGTATCATTAACGTTGCAAAAGATCTAGGTTCGAACCCGCGGTATTCCGATATATAGCACAATTCCCATGACTGTCATGCAACATCTTCCATCAGAAATACTAATAAAGAGTATGATATAATAAAACTCAAGAGCAAGGTCGCTATGTAAATGGTAATACTTCTTGTCGGAAGAAATTCCATGTATAGTATCACAGCTCGGGCTATTCCAAAGCAATGGCTAATATTAAAATCTGTGGACATACAGACTGACTGGACAAACATATAGTTCTTCAAATATCAGATTTACAATGTAGAGAGAGAAAACCATAAAACTTTAAAATTTCTCTTAGACTTCCAGAGGGTATCCAATGGTTATAATAATAATAAGAAGAACACTCTGTCACGAATTTTCGGCTACTTAGCCTTTATCAAGTTATAAAACGTTTGACAATCGTTCTGTAACTTGATAAAGGCTAAGAAGCCGAAAATTCGTGACAGAGTGTTCTTATTGCTATTATCATAATACTTAATTTCGATATGTAGACTTGATAGCACCGCACCTACCTCCCACAGTGAAGGAACCCCGAGGAGGGGGGATAAATCGTTTTCTCGAGAATTCATTCCCTAACAGCGAAGAGATACACGTTTTTTCTAGTGACGAAGACTCTCTGTGTAAGCGTCTCTCGTGATGTGGCAACTTCGGCAGGGATTCCAAAGCGGGACTGGGGTGTAAAGACTGGCCCGTTTTGTCATCGTAAAATACACCCGCAGCTGTAAAATGTCATATACTGCTATAACATTATGAAATTTTGAGAAATACATGTTCACTATAGAGGACATTCATCACTTAATGATATTTGCGTAAAATTCGATGGAAACCAAATTAATATTTTGATTTATTATTGTGTTTGTTTATTTTATAAAACTATTTCCAACCTTACCCCCCTAAAAACCACAAACAAACAAAACAAAAAAAAAAAAAAAAATCCCACCCGAAAGACAGAACGCCGGTGTACCCACGGCGGGAGTGGAATGAAGGGCCTCTCGGTCTCCAGTCGGTCACCTTATCCACTGACTAACACCTACCTGCTTTATGGTAATTTGTACATGTCCCCTGGTAGAAAAAGTTTGAGAAAAAATATATCAAAGCTTTTTGTTGTATGCTTGAGTGTGTCATGAGGCTGATATGGTGTGGCACGAATACACTACAGCAAGACCTGAGTGTGAGGTCATAAAGGTGAAGATGTGCATTGATAGATATTTGTAGTTTGGTGTATGAAATTATTTTTTCTTTCTTTTTTTTTTTTTGAAAATTAACAGCTCTTATGTGAGATAGTAACGAGCATAGAAAAAGCTATGTGATTTTGCAATTAGTTTTAATCTACGAAGGAAACAACATGGGGAAGACTGTACATAGTCTATGGTCCCTTGATGAATGTGTGTACATGCTACCATTGGTAACTAAAACCAGCATGTTCCAGACGAGTCACTTCGCTTCGCGGAGTTGTAATTTTATTATGAAACTTATGCTTGTAATTTTGCTAAAACGTAATGATTTTCTCGATCCCGACAATACAAAACAACTATAATAATAATGAAGAAAGATAAGTATAATAAATGAATGAATAAATAAATAAATAAATAAATTAATTAAAATAAATGTTATATACTTACGTCCGACTGTAGGCGGGACTTTCTTCTTCCTCAGTAGGTACTTGTGTGGCGTTGGGGCGGAGGGTATCCGTGTCTGTGTAAAGAATTTTAACGATTATCATGTCTTCTAGGTCAAAGATTGGTAATCCCGGTTCCCATGGGCTCCAGTGTAAAATTTCAGAACTTACAACAAAATTATAAAGGTTTCCATATTTTAGCTTTATATAAACTAGATATCAAAAGGTTTGTCAATAATCTTCTTGTAAAATTTTAATTGCTGATTGTAAGTAATCCACATTGATTGTGAGAAAATCTTGCTGAAATGGGGTCACCCTCATTACAAACTAAATATCAAGTGTAAAAACCCCTCAAAAACCCAAACAAATAACCAAAAAGAAACCCTCACACACCCCCTTTCAAAAACATACCCCCAAAATAAAACAACCCTACCCCCCCCCCCCCCAAAACAAAACAAAAACAAAAAACCAAACAAACAAACAAAACAAAAAAAATCCAAAGAATTAAAACAAAAGAATCCCCTCCCCCCCCCCCCCCAAAAAAAAAAAAGAAAAGAAAAAAATTATAGAAATAAAAAACCCCATAGGGCACTGTTAACGGCTGCATGATACGCCCGCATCATATTTTAATGTGGTCTACAAGCCATATCCTTTAATATGACACCATCAAAAGTTTTGTTCCCCCTTTTGATAAGGAGTAGAATCCCGGAAACCTTTCCGACTCTGCCCATTTTCCCCCACCCCAGGAGCTTGACCCCAACTTTGAAACCCACATGCACAACTACAAGCCACATCCTTTCATATGACACCATCAAAACTTTTGTTCCCCCTTTAATCAAAGAGGAGAAAGCCGACAAGCTTTTCGGATCCCGCCCATTTTCCCCCACAACAGGGGCCTGACCCCAACTTTGAAACCCACATGCACAACTACAAGCCACACCCTTTCATATGACACCATCAAAAGTTCTGTCCCCCCTTTAGTTAATGAGGAGAAGCCCGGACAAGATTTTCCTACCCCGCCGATTTTCCCCCACCCCAGGGACCTGACCCCAACTTTGAAACCCCCATGCACAATTACAAGCCACACCCTTTCATATGACACCATCAAAAGTTTTGTTCCCCATTTAGTTAAGGAGGAGAAGCCCGGACAAGGATGGATGGACGGACGAACGGACGGTATAGCATAATACGCCCACATTTTTAAATGCGGGCGTATAATAAAATGAAATGAAATAAAATCTGGTAATGTAATATTCTATATTAAATTAATGTAAGGTAATACGAATTTACAACATGTCACTGTGGCCATCTTTAAAAGTGTAAAAGAGTAACGTGGGAGGCCATCTCTGTCGTCTCACCAGAGAATAGATAAAATTTGTGGTCCTTCTGGGTCAAAACACCATTATTCAGACCACTGAGCCAGGGTTTATTATGAAAAAAAGTAAACAATAGTTTGAAGGTGCCATGCACGTTATGGACCCCTTTGAATACTGAATTTTCGACTTTTTCACTTACTGTTTCACAAATTGGTAAGAGCATCTCTTCGCGGACATTGCACGTTGTCTCTGACTGATCAAAAGGTACTGAAACCATAAAAGAACCCATAGCATAAAAGAAGAAATCATAGCCTGTGTAAATAACGAACCTATCACGGACAAAAATGTAAAGAGCGTTAAACATCATGTAGAAAGTACAATCCTGGACATTATTCTGTTAGATAGCAATAAACATAAACTGTTTTATATTCGCCACGATTGTATTTCGCGAATTCAATAACCGAAAAAGTTTTATCACCAAAAATGTTTATTCTGTAAATAATGTATTGTCTTGTTTGTAGCATGTATAGTTTTGCAAAAATATACCCTCGCGAACACTGCGAAAAAAATTAGCCAGACGAAAAGGGAAATTAAAAGACCTATTAACATGGCTCACCTATGCCCTCGGCGAGGGTTGCTTTGTCTTTGGAAGTGACTATAGTCCTTGGTTCCTTAGGCGACTGTTTCCGGTATGAGGACATATAGATAGACGCTCCTTTGTCCGCGCTCATCTCTGAATTGTCATCCACCCACGTGTGTACCTTACATACAGGCTAGAACAGAAAATATTAAATCTGACATACAGGCTAGAACAGAAAATATTAAATCTTACATACAGGCTAGAACAGAAAATTCTAGATCTTACATACAGACTAGAACAGAAAATATTAAATCTGACATACAGGCTAGAACAGAAAATTCTAAATCTTACATACAGGCTAGAACAGAAAATATTAAATCTGACATACAGGCTAGAACAGAAAATACTAAATCTTACATACAGGCTAGAATAGAAACTACTGTATTTTACACAGAAACTAGAATAGAGAGAAAAAAAAGCTATATCAAATCTTATATATGAGCTAGAACAGAAAACACTGAATATTACATACAGGCCAGAACAGAAAACACTGAATATTACATACAGGCTAGAACAGAAAACACTGAATATTACATACAGGCTAGAACAGAAAAAAGGCTAAATTTTACATACTGGCTAGAACAAAAAAGCTAACTCTTACATGCAGGCTATAACAGAAAAAAATTAATATGATTAAGTAAATAGAATAAAAGGTGTAACACAATTTGTCCAAATCGAGGTTCGGAGTAATGAATGGATAACTGAGTAATTAAGGTCGCAGGGACCATCCCGAGGAAGATGACGTAAGGTACCTTGGTAAACATCGCCTGTCGATCGGACGCATCCGCTGTGTGCCGATAGACATCAAAGGTAAAAATTATACTCCACTGAGGAGTAAGCATCTCCCGTCAACTGACGGCATCCGCCGAGTAACAAGGTGTTTATAGCAGTGACAGGATTGGGTATATAGAAAACATTACACTTTATACATTTTATGTAAGTAAAGAACGGGGACAGTAAATAAAACCTAGGTCTGTTGTGCGGACGATTCCTGCCAAATCCTCGAATAATGCCACTACGTTCCAGAGGTTCTCTGTCCCCTGCTTCAATCACGTGATATGAACCGTTACAGAAGCGGAAAGTATCAGCAACATTATAGAAAAATAGGAAATATTGATTACATGCTACATGATAAACATTACACTTTATTGTATAGACTAACATCGATGAGTATCAAACTGGCACACGCATGCGAAGTAAACACCTTCAAAAGTCCCAAACAAATAGTGTAGTGAGATGAAACACAGCATAAATTCAATTATCAAATACAATGTATGTAGCAGCGGCTTTTGTTAAAACACCTGTCGTACACCACACTTCTTAATATATGCATACAGAAACAGTATCATAACAGTAGTTATTCAGATAAAAGTGGGGGGTTTATTATTTCGCACAAACCCTACCCGAATTTTATATAAATACAATTTATTAAAGTCTGACATATAACATTTTTTCCTCCGTGTATTCTTGTAACCACCTCACACCCCCTTGTCCCTTTCTTGTTCGTCCCCTGTCATAATTTAAATTCCCTTTACTAAACATTGTTTTAATCTATAAAAACTTCCGAAACGCGGTCCACATGCATTTATAGGTCAATAATATCTAACGGTTTTTTTTATCAAAAGCGCGAAGATTTATTTGAATGCGTCAGGCAATACACATAAAAAACTTACATTTATGGCTTGTCAAGTCCTCTTTCTGTCGGGTCGCCAAACAAGAAACAGTAACTTAGTATCGCTTTAGAAATGTACAGTTTAGACTTTCCTGTCTACTATCTTGCAGTACTTTTAAATGTTTGTCTGTTCTTAAAGAACTGATTAAATTCGAGGAACAAGAGAGGGGATTCGTTTTTTCCGTAAAAAATATACAGTATACCAGGGATCAGATGGTATTAAACAGTCAATTTATGAACACTGAGAGTTTGTTTGCGTCATGGATGTTGTGCTGTTGTATCAATGATGTGTTAAGAGTCAAAGCTGGTTTAACACTGGGTCTCAAAATTTGTAAATATGTGAATTTTATAAATAAATAAATAGATAAATAAATAAAAGATAAAAATAAACTGATAATTGAAATAAAAGAATAAGAAACAAACAATCAAATGAATGAATGAATAAATAAATAAATAAATAAATAAATAAATAAATAAATAAATATATATATAATAAATAAATAAATAAATAAATAAATAAATAAAAAACATAAATAAATAAATAAAAATCAATAAATAGAATAAACTGATAATTGATATAAAACACAACATAAGCTTTATCAGAGCGTTTCGCCGATGGGCCTTCTTCAACGGATTTATTTCGAATTGTATGATACAATAAATCCCTCGGAGAAGGTCTATGGCCGAACAGTTGGATAAAATTTACGTAGTTTTACTGGTTTTTGAGAAGACTAAAGACTTTATTGAATAAAGGATTATTACAAAATAAGAAGACAAATGAAAAAATAAAATAAAACAATATAAATCAATAGATAAATAAGAAACTAAATAGATAACCTTTCCAAGCAAGATGATGCTCGATTACAGACTTCTCCAGTTTATTCATGTCTCTTACTCCGAAAAAAAAACCGAAGACACGTAAGTATATCATCCAGTGAAAAAAAGACAACAAAAAAAAAAGGAAAAAAAAAAACCCAAACAAAAACAAAGGAAAAAAAAAAAAGAAGAAAAGAAACCCCCAAAAACAAAAACACTCCCCCACCTTTTTCTAACAAGATCATCTTTTGTTTGCGTTGTTACCTGTAGATTGAAACTTGGGACTTTGATTAGCTAAAATTAGTTCTGTGAACTATGCAGACTTTATTGAGTGTGTATTATTACATTTATAGAGAAAAAAGGACATAGTCAACTAGATATCTGTATTAGATAACAGCGAACAAAATATGCTAAGGAATGTTTTACTACTTTCAAGAATGAAAAATAAAATCTACTATAAAGAAAAAGAACACAATGAAATAAGAAAGCAAAATAAAATAAACAGAGGGGAGGGGGGTGGCTACGAGTCTACAAAGTATAATAACCCTCCAGCGCCCCCATGTCAATTTCAAAATGATCTTAAGGTGCAGAGTCGTATTGAATAAAAGTTCGATAACGCATTAAGTTTCATCGATAACCGCATAATGATTTTGTTTTCATTTTAAATCGCAAAGCATATCAAATTCTAAAAGGAGTTCTGCCGACATATAGATCTATTATGTGAAAGTTATAGCCATTGTCGAAGCATTTAATAAATGTTAATTTGTTCATTTAAACGCCGAACGGAATACATTACAAATCGATGAAAGCGCGAGATAAAAGGTCTCCTTAATGGGGGTGATTCTTGTTTTATAAAAACTAACAAACGGTTTACGATTTTTAATTGTGGCGGAATGATCGAGCACTGGGAGACTTCATGGATGAAATACAGTCATTTCGCATGCTATTTGTTCGGTTTATGGTACGGGTAAACAGTTCACACTTCTAACAGATATCACAAAGTAAATATTTAACAATGCATGTACGTAGATGAATTAGTGTTTAGAAATAAGCACAAGGTAGTTGGTAAAATATTGAATATACGTGTAGAATACATCAAATATTAGTAGGATATGAAAAAGTGAACAGGGTACCTAATGTACGAGACATCATTAAATACTTGAAAATATACTAAGAGAGAAAGAAGTTTAATATGAAAACAAATAACGGTATCAGTCGAAAGAAATAGAACTTTTACATTAAGTCTGTGAAATTTTTATTACATCACTATCTTTTGATGAAACTGAAGATATGATTGAGTTCAACCGATTTCGCTACTTTGAAAGTTGAGTGTAGAAATGTTAACGCAATGCATTATGGTTACTAGATACAGTTAAACGTTACTTTGAACATGAATGACTTTAATTATTTTATCAAGATGCAGACCTACAAGACATTTGTTCTCACCCCTCTTTCCAGCCTTACATTTAAGTAAAACAGACTTATCAATATTATGTTTGATTACATCAAAAAGTTAATTTTTCGATACAGTGCATTTTTATGTACGAACGTCATCCGCTGTGTTGATATAAAAAAGCACAGAAATTAAAACCTATACACTGACCCAGCTGAAACACTGAAGGATCTTTTACGTGACATACGACCTCAGTTTGTATTGTCTTATGCAAAAAAAGAAAAACCCATGAGGCCGGTGAGCCACAGGCAGGACTCGAGCCCTTGACTTCTGGCCGGTTGAGCTACGCTTGCCCAATGTAAATATAAACACCATGATTAATGTATTTGTATACTAAAGGACCAATGTAAAATAAATTGTGTGGTCGTCAAATGCCCGATATCACACATTTTGGCACACTTGTTCATTATGACGTCATAAATAAATGGCCCCTCAAATATGAATTTAACTATGACGTCACAATGGAACTATGGTGAAAGTTGGATCTGGCGATCCCTCAATTTCCAGTATGTCTGCATAAGACACCTGTATGCCGGAGAATGCAGAGATAATTTTGAATGTTCAGTTTGCCGGTCCGAAATCAAGCACTCGGCCCTTGATTCTTAAAATCTTCGGTACCCTCTAGTTCGGTGTATACTGTATATTTGCATTCTATACAATTTGAATTTTCGATATCTAGTTAGAATGTTGAATGATATTTTGATACCTTTTCTTAACATTTTGAACACATAACATAAAACCTTCCATAATTGGAATACACACGACAACTAGTGGACAAACGATGCAAATAGAAAATTTACTACTCTCGTCGATAAATGATTTGCCCACACCGTTTATTTATTTATTTTTATTTATTTATTATTATTTTTTTTCTTGGTTTTTATTATCATTATCATTTCCTCCCCCCTTCTCCATCTATAACTTATGATATACATACGTACATACAAAATAGACTACATCTCAAGGATGATATAAAATTCCCTTACTTCAAGTGTTAACAGTCTTGCTGAGACATGGAAGTTAACTTGGCAAAGGAGTTTTTGGATTTCTCTTTCATTTTTAGATCCTATAAATTCAGTATTCCCGAGCATTCCCTTATTTTCATTTAATTTGAGCGACTTTTTCTCGTTAGACACAAAAGCATTATGAAAAAAAAAATCAGCGGTCAAGCTTACAATACAATCAGCCTTCCCCTTTCCCCCTGTTGATGACAAGGATAGGAGAAAAAAACCTGACGATATATATGGCTTATGACGGAATATTTGCCCCCCCCCCCTTCCTTCTTCTTTATCTCATGATACGGTGCACACGGAAATTGTACTTCCTTCGTCTATAAATGATCGAGTATATACAGAATATTTCACTCTTTTTCTAACCTTATTATTGATTCTCTGTATGTGGAAGATTTGCTTGGACTGTGGATTGTGCTTTCTGGGGTCCAGTGTGGTGACTACAAATGGTGGACGATCTCCCTGGCGTGGGGCAAAATCGAACACTCGGTACCGGTACTGATTTTCCGTGCCCCATGATGAACTAGGGTACTGTTGCCTGAAATAAAAGAAAAATGGGAATAGGAAACGGAGAAGGGGAAAAAGCTAACTTTAAGAACTTTTACATACGTTTAAATCGTTCTTTCAAAATTTGATCCTGAGGTATATTCTTTATAGATCTCACAAACTGAGCCCAAAGCTGTGAAAATAGACTGAAATTAGACAAGTCTGTTTCATATCAGATTCAGATTCGTTCGGTATGTCTCGTCTGTATTTATATATATATATATATTCCAGGCTATCGTTACTGCGTTGTGTTTCACTTTTAGAAACGATATCTTTGTGTCCATTTCTCAGTTCGAATTCGTGCGGTCAATCCTCCTCACACCAATCTTACAATATCTTCCAGAGGTATCGTCGCTGTTACGATTTTACTATCAGAAACGAAAACTTTACAAAAGCTGACTTACCACTGTTTTTCCATATCGAATCCATACAACATTTCCTTCACAAAATACTTTTGTACATAAAAAATTTACGAAAGTTTTTATCCAGAGTTATCGTAACTGCTGTGAGTATTGACTAAAGCAGATAACTATGAAATCTTACCATTGTTTCTCCAGCACGGATTCATACGTCGAATGAAGAGGGCGCTTTCGCCCTATATACATAGAAGAAGCAGGACGCTCGCTTTGGGTGCACGTGAACCCGGGAACAGGTACCATGTGAGCCAACATCACGGTGTAAATCACTTATCAGCAAATGTTCATATAAAACTCATATGATCCAAAAATTACAATTATTCGCTACAGGTGGTTAACAATCATTCCTATTTTCCTCACAGTAAAAGTTTCAGTAAACAGCTATTCTCGTATGGCTCCACCAGAGATTGCATTTGTTGTTCTACTTCTCGTGTTTATGGCATTTTACGCTCCGTTTTTTGTTTTTTTCTTTTTGGATAGCTTTTAAAACGACAACCCTGGATAAGTATAGATGAATGCGGTTTGCAACTAAACCTAGATTAGTTAAAACAATTTTGGTAGAAATGAATTTGAATATTTTGTATCTTTTCTACTAAAACTGCGTTACTCTTTCTCTCTCTAAAGAAAATCGCAATAAATTGCCATCTCATTACCGAATAACAAAATATCAACCAAGAGCCTTCTCTTAACAATCCAAATCCTTTTACTCCATTATCTTAAAAAACAAAACACCTCTCATACGGACTGAACTCTGCGACAATAACCTGCACGGTAACATTACCAAGAGCCTCGTTTAAAGTAGTGCGTTTCAGAGGCAGACCCAGGAGTTAATATCGAGCCCTTGCTTACCCAAAATGTAATAAAATGATCAAGTGTCACATAATTATGAAAATACTGTTTATCTAAATTACAATATAAACACTGTCCTGTTCTTTTTCATTTACTGTTTGGGGTAACAGTCTTACTTATTCCTCTGCAGGGAATGTTTCCTCTCGGATGCACTCTTGCATTTGCGTAAAGGTAAGGTAGAACTTCGTTCCGTGTGAATTAAAACATTTTGCCTAATATAGCGCACGAAGTCCTTTGTCATGCTCACCTCAGAAATGCACTGGGAAAAGATGAAACAACTTGCTGTAATTTCTTGGAAATGTCATACATAACGTTCAAAACGAACACTCGCATGAAAGCAACGCAAACAAAGAGTTGGAGAATTAATGAAAATACCACTCAACTGCACGTTCGATTCTTCAGTTCATAAAAGAATCTGCATACCGAGAATACAAATTAATCAGACGGGGATTCTGCTTCTTTTTATTGATCTTATGTGTTGCGCAATCTACGACTTGTCTAATGACTCAGAGAGAGAGAGAGAGAGAGAGAGAGAGAGAGAGAGAGAGAGAATAATTTGCATTGCTACTGAAAAAAGTATTTCATTATTATATTTTATTTATATAACACCATTACATGTTTATTTAGACTGGTAATGTCTGTCTAGATTTTAAAATATCTCTGCGCAGCGGTAGCATGCAAGAGCAGGTAACTCCAGTCTATCATTTATTATGATTTGATAGGAAGTATATATACAGTTGTGTATTAATAAATGTTTGAATTTATGAATAAATAAAATACCTAAATAAATAAATAAATGTGTGAATAAATAATGTGTGAATAAAAGTAAAATACTGTTTTATTTGCTTTCTTCTACATTTATATATGCCAACCGACAATTTTATGGCTTGACAAACAGGGCCTCGTTGCGCATGCTTCAGACAAACAATTTAAGGCACGTAATAAAATTTAATGTGATTTAACAATTCGAAGTATCCACTCAAAATAGTGCCCATTTCAATACATCCCTGCATTATATACTGTAACTACGAAGTTCTACAGTACTACATAGCAACGTAGTCAACAAGTGTGGAGTAAAGTATCATAATAAAGCCATACGGTATTCACGTAAGCAATAAAACAAATTTTACACAAGTATATCTAAAAGTCAATTCAAATGATCAATAAATCCACACATTTAGATATCCAAAGTCAAGTTGAAGTCACAATGGATTCCGGGTATCAAGGTAACAGGTGCGAGTTAGTAGGAGAAAGTACAGACATGAGAGTATACAAGAGGACAAACGTTTATTAATTCAGAGTTAGAATCCTAACAACCCCTCCCACCCCCGAAATCTACTGAATCCGTGCGCCACACAATATCACAGAACTTCACTAATTCCGTGCGCAACACAGTATTACAGAACTCAACTCATTCCGTGCGCCACACAGTATTATAGAGCTCCGTGCGCCACACAGTATCACAGAACTCAACTCATTCCGTGCGCCACACAATATCACAGAAATCTACTCATTCCGTGCGCCATACAGTATCACAGAAATCTACCCGTTTCGTGCGCCACACAAATCTACCCGTTTCGTGCGCCACACAATATTAGAATTCATGGAAAGCACTCGATTCCTTACCGCCGGCGGTCTCAACTACTGTTTAACGTTATAGCGCCCTCGTTATGATCAGCAAGTCATCCTCAACGTCACAAGACAGTCCTTCGTGGTCCCCACAAAAAGACAGACAGTCGACCTGAACAAGGTTCAGAAGAGTTTCGAACCTATGACTACAAGAGAGAGATTCTTTTACCTTAGAAAGATTCGTTTACCTGTCAGTGAAGTCAAGAAAGACCACAGGAGAAAAATTCGTCAAGTTGTTTGTGAAGTCAAGTACGACCACAGCAGAAATACGCGTTTACTTTTCTATGTGAAAGTGTGTTATAGCATGGCATTGAAGTGATACCCATTGTCGAAGTCAGATTTACATTATGTATTGCTATCTCATTTTCACCATTTTCTTATAATGCACATACGATGACTATGGGATGGAAGGATTAAAGAGTCGTGCTGAAATTTTCTATGTTGTTTTATATTATCAAGTTTCTATGCCTAGTAAGGACATGCCGACAGTCAGTACTTGTAATTCGTCCTGATATTATATTTTCTCTGACCATAGCAAGGCCGCCACCAAAGAACTGATATTTTCCTGGAGTTAGAAGGAGTGGCGCTTATTGTCTATAATCGATTAATTAAACAAATATATATATCATCTATAAAACTTATTATTCTTCGTAATATATATTTGTTTTTAATGTATTGTACTCACTGATTCTGAAGACAATCGATCATCTAGATCAAACTCGGTTTTTAAATTTTACTATACCCAATAGAAAATCATTTTCTAATTGGGGAAGGAGACTGTTTCTATGTTTCTCGATTTGTCCTTGATTATGAAAACAATTTGTCAAACAAAGCCCCATGCTGTGAAGAGATAACAACGAAGTCGGCTAAATGGATTACAGACTGCATTGGGTATATCGACCATATGTCATTTCGCTCCATTAAGATTTTCGTTATTGCCTAGCGATTTATCTTAAGGCAGGGTATTTGCTCATAATGATTTGACATAGATTTAATCCTCTATATTAACCACTTGACTATGCAAGTGTGATAATTGACAACAATTTAAATAAAGTGCTTGAATGTTATTCGATATCAAATTCAGGCCGTATGGATAGATACCGTGTACATATTCTTGGAGATTTAAAAATTCTAAAATTTCCAACTATATTTTCAATAGTATCACTACGGAAAAAGTAGAGATTTATAGGCTGTGAGATATATACATATATAGTGTTACTATTGCTAATCGAACCTCTGCTGATAGGAAAAACGCTTAAAATATGAAATGAATACATTAAATATACGGGGCAGAAATAGAAACGATGTCATTGATGGCATCACAGAGAGAGAGAGAGAGAGAGCTTTTGCATTCGTGATTTTTTCAGCCTTATTTTAATCCTATAGCACTACGTTTTTCGGTTTATGACCAAATTTCTCCGATTTCTGTTTTTCAATCCAAGAATTCCACTGACCATAGAAATTCAATTCAAATCACCATCCAACGACACAACACCCCCTCCCTTTTCCTTTCCAGTACAAGAAACCACATTATTATTCCAAATGATTCCTACCTCTAGAGAACGTATTTTCTCTCAATTACTATACAATAAAGCCCAATTCTACCGGAAAAACAAAGCACAGACAAATCACAATTGTCAAAACCACATCTCGGCTGTTCCGAACAAACTGTCACAAAATCTTATCTATTTCGAACAAAACAGAAACTCAACGAAGGAAAGCACTTCTTGCATATATAATGAATATAATTTCATTACACTCTGAATTCCTTTTTATCCTGTACACTGTGCCCTCCAAATATACCTCGAATGTGTTCATGTGATGCTATTTTTCCACGTTAAGATATTCCCATATTTCACAATTTTTATCCGTCGCTAAAAGCTAAAAAATCGTGAAATTTTTCACTGAAATTTACCGCACGTCTCTTCTCTTGCCACTTATACCTAAATGCCGGTATTAAGCAAACATGTTCACATTTTAATTCATTATTTTTACATTTCTTTAAATCGATCGGTTACGTTCTGTTATTCTGTTTATCTTTGATTGATTTTGGGGGTAGATCGAAATTTTTGATCGATTTCGGAAGCTTTTACTTTCTTTGTATGATCTATGTAGCGGTATAGCTTCTTGTGCGGTAATCGGTATGTAAACAAACGATAAACACAGAGGAGGTGCGAATCCAGGCGTAAGCTGTTGGAACGAAACTAAACAATTGGTGATATTCCCTGTTAATTCTACTAGATTAATTTATTCTTATTTTATTCTCCTTACACCCACAAAGAGATGACATGAAACTTTTTTTTACATTATTAATATAAATAAAAAAGTCAATAAATAGATAAATAAATAAATCTAATAATCTAATAAATCTAATAAAAAAAAATAGAAACTAAATAAAAAAGGGTCAACTAGCGTCAACCTCCCCCCCCCCCCCAAAAAAAAAACCAAACAAACAAATTAAAAAGTAAAATACACACACAAAAAAACACCCTCCCAAAAAACCGGCATTTTAAAATTTTCAAAATGGTTTTGTGCTTGATTTCTGTTGTACGCGTCACGCCAAAATTATTGTACTGATATGTTCACGGCATCTGTCTGATGCAATGCATAGAAATCTATACCTGTACAATGGACCCACCAGAAGCAGTGAGGGATTTTTTATGTGCCACATCTACCGTCTTACCCGAAAGACAGGATACAAAACACAGACAGGGCTTGAACCCTGGATCTCTCGAGCACAAGACAAACATCTAACACGTTGAGCCACTCAGCTCAGTTGATAATTAATACAAAGTATTTATGTTTAAGTTCATTACTGATGTAGTTCAAAGTTTTGTTTGAGTGAATTTGTTATCTATAAATGCTGTAAATACAACAAATGACTAAAATATACACCACACCACATAAAACATGCACCACACAAAACATGCACCACTCCACATAAAACATACACCACACCACATAAAAGATGTACCACATAAAACATGCACCACACCACATAGAACATACACCACACCACATAGAACATACACCACACCACACAAAGCATGCAACACACCACATAGAACATACACCACACCACACAAAGCATGCACCACACCACACAAAACATGCACCACACCACATAAAACATACACCACACCACATAAAACATGCACCACACCACATAAAACATGCACCACACCACACAAAACATGCACCACACCACATAACACATACACCACACCACATAAAACATACACCACACCACATAAAACATGCTCCACACCACATAAAGCATGCACCACACCACACAAAACATACACCACACCACATAAAACATGCACCATATAAAACATACATCGCACCACATAAAACATGCACCACACCACATAAAACATGCACCACATAAAACATACACCACACCACATAAAACATACACCACACCACATAAAACATGCACCACACCACATAAAGCATACACCACACTATATAAAACATGCACCACACCACATAAAGCATGCACTTCACTACATAAAACATGCACCACACCACATAAACCCAACTTCGTAATTCGAAAATATAGGAATTATGAACTGCGATGGTGATGGTTTGAAGTGGGGTGAGGGGGGGGATTTCAAATCAAGTTTCTTGTCTTTCTATATGTTATTTTAGAGAATGGACATAGGGATTAGGAGAAAGTATTAAAGTCCAAAGACCGCTGGACAATGGATATATCGCAGGAAAAGTCCGTCTAAGTTGTCAGGTAACTGATATCAAGCCATATACATTGCACATATATACCACTTTTAACAATCAAACGCACCTTCGAACTGAAAGAGTAAATATTTGTTTTGCTTAAAGAAAGTATTCAAATGTGACGGAATAGAAACGGGAAGAAGCAACAATAGCTTTTGATTCAGAGGTATTGAATTGTGTATTTCGTTGTTAAAAGCTGATTTTATATTGTATCACTTTGGCCAAGTACCTAGTTACCCAATACTTCACAATGACTGTATGAAAGGGCAAATAAACAAAATGTATAATAGAAAATAACGGTGGAAGGGGCAATATTGTTTTCTTTCTGTAACCGTTTTATAATGCCCTTATTCATATTCATTGGAGTGGGAACAGTAGGGACATTTTTTTTTTACATATACACGTACAGGAATTTCTACTTTATCATTATTGTGTATATATTTTCTCTCCTGTATTTGCTACCTTGTAAAAAATAGAAAAGAAACTCCAAATAAAACAACCAAAGCAAAATCCAAGACAAGATATATATACCCAAAACCCAACTCAATTGAATTCTTACACCATCTCTTTCTTTTCGTTAAAATCAAACTTTCAAACAGCGAAAATACATATAATACTTCTAGAAGCCACATGTAGCTTCATCACGACCTACACTAAAGAATGTAATGTAAGAGTCGAGATGAGTAGAGATATTAAATGGTGCATTTCTTGGACCTCCTACAGTAACAGACCTCGTGTGCTCATCGAGAGCGTAGGACAGGAGCTCCAGTCCCCTCCTCTCTGAGAATAGGCATAAAGAGACATGTTTTGCGCACTTTTCTATCGTTTGATTCTCTCGTTAAATATGTATAGGATGGACCCCTTCTCATTACAACCCTGGATCCGCACCTTCCCTCTTCCCTTTTCTCATCTTATTTCTTGTGTCTGCCTTTGACATGCACATGTATGATGCATGATGAAAATTAAAAATGAGTCACACACGAACGTGTTGATCAGCTAGCAACAGAGATCATAATATGTACATTTGCCGTTTATTTCTGGGCGTTGATGTTTAATTTTATACATGTATACTTGTAGGTAAGAGTCCCCTTCATCACCATTTTTATACTGTAATTTCCCACGCTTTTTCATGTGTTCAAATAATGTGAAATGCATATTTACGTACAGATAATAATTTCTATTCATTGCTATATAGTTGGAACAGTAACGGATATAGAGACAAAAAGGGGAGAACACAGGTAACAACTTTTCACCTAAAACTTTTCCTAATTTTGTGTATTAATTTTCCTAAATCATGCACTCATTTTCTTGCCCTGAGTTATTGCCCCTTACTCTTCAGTTCTTGAATTCGGGATCTGTCATCAAAAAAGTAGAAAATGCTCGTTAAAGTTTATCCCCTTTGTGGATGACATAATGAGAAGAGGGCGGTAACTCGTGACGTCACGCACGGGCATCCGGAACACGGAGTCCGTTCTTATTGTACGTGTGTGAATGTATGAATACGTGAAAATTTTACACGTAAATCGCCCGTGCAAGTTTGAAACTGCGTGATGGGGTCAAACACTTTTTTTTGGATTGATTTTTGTTTTACGTCACACCACGAGTATTTCACGTATATGGTGACGGCATCTGCCTGGTGCGGGGCATACAAATTTTGACCTTTGCGACGGACCCACCCGAAGCAGTGAGGGATCTTTAACGTGCCATGCATACCACGACACGGGGCCTCGGTTTTTACTGTCTCATCCGAAAGACAGGACACCGGCATGACCAGAGCGGGACTCCAACCCCGGCCTCCCGATCAGGAGTCCGGCGCGATATCACTAGGCCACGCCGGCTTTGGGGTCAAGCACTAATTCAACATTAAACATGCATAAGACCGATTATTATAAATATTTTAGACCCAAAATTATTTGAAAAGGCATATTAGATGTTTCCATATAACTCGGACGGTTTACAGAACACAAACAGTTCAGTGGAAGGAACGGTTAACCGGCGTGTTGACTCTCGCCATAGTGTCATGTAACCTTCCTCAGCAAGCTAGAGAGCTCCCATGTTCGGGTCTGGTTTTCTAACACTCAAAACCGACGCGGGCTAAACAAGGAAGGTGGATTGCAGACATCGACCGTTGAATGTATATGTGTAAATGTACGTGAATTTATCTCCATGACTTATGTACATTTACATGTATCAATTATACACATTTATCAATTAATCATACACAGCAATTTCTATGATTAATGCACATGTATGTATATACATTTATATCTATGACATATAAAATCTCAAAGATTTATTCATAATACATGCATGTTTATGATTCAGGTATATATGTGTTTGATATCTATAGATGTACGTCTAGATTTGCGCCTTTTGATTACCATATATGTTCCTCAGTAAACATTGTGTTAGATGTATACCGTAACTGTGCTTTTCTCTTAATCGACAAAACGCTTTACATCCGACGCATGCGCAAGTTACAATGACTAAAGTTTATTTCAAATACAATGCCACTGACTTAAACAATATATGTATAATCAGCAAATGGCGAAATAATTTTATAGAAAGGTTGCAATGAGAACAGGGGAGGGAGCGGTGTTTATTCAGTTATTAATTAAAATAGAAATGAAAACAATAGCAGTCGTGATAAGGAATAGGAAATTTGTACAAAGACTGGCGATTAAACATATAGATAACACAGTGTAATATGGTCTCTAATCAAACTGAGCTGAATATTACAAAATAAACCACTTCGAGAAATCTTATTTATTTTTCAATCGAAAATACTTAATTTTCCGTAGAAAATTGGTGAAGGTAAGCGTTGTTTAAAACTCTACAAATCTTATCAAATACAAGGAGCAATCAATGACATTTTGGTGATTTTATTAGGTATGGAATTATTTGCACAACAAACTCTTATTTAAACAACATTTGCACAATGTCCGTGAAACTTAATTCGCCATCGTGTTGAATGTGACTTTAACGCAAAATATTTTACAAATAGAAGAGAGTGTCAAAGCTTCGATGTCGTAGTCCCACTTTTTCACATGTACAGTTAAAACAACAATGTTATACTTTTAATAAAATGACAGAGCTGCAATGCCATAATTAACTGTTTCGCACAACATCTTAAAAAGAGTAGGACAACAAAAAAATTATTGTAGCTAGGCACCGACGAATCACCGAGTTCACGACCATCCAACCGAGTCGATCAGGTTACAGACTGATAGATATACAAGTATGCGTCAGAGGAATTGTTTCGCTCGGACTGAAACATTTTACCCAAATTAGAAATATAGTATGAAATCGTGCCATAGAAAACATCTGCATTTATTAATTATCTGTCCTCATCTGCTTATTCTTTAGGGATATTTTTGATTCGAAATTAATCTATATGAAGAAGACAGTAATTTTTATATGAATGTTAGTTTTACCTCCTTTGCTGATCGCGCGAAACACCTTTGTACCTCTCAAAACGGTCACCTGTGTACGGTCAAACCTCTCCAAGCGGTCAACTGTGTACGGTCAAACCTGCCCAAGCGGTCACCTGTCGGAGCGGTCAAACCTGCCCAAGCGGTCACCCATTCTAAACAATTGCTTGTCTCATTTAACCAACCAGTTTCTTCCATACCGTACCATACGTAGTTTAAACGAAGGTCACCTAAATTAAGACGCCAACTGTCTAATGACGTAATGTGACCATTTTTTTTTTACTCTGGTACGACAGGTTTGTATACATACTGACTTACTTTTCGCTTCCTACATTAAAGGGAATGTATGGCAGCTTCTCCTTCTTCTTACATTTTACGTGTTTCGCCTTCTCTTGTGATGCTGCCAGGAGTTCATTTACCCTGAAAAATATTGGAACATCAAATATAAGATGTGTCATGTGAACTGAATGCAAAATAGGTACGTAAATCTTCCCGAAAGCACTGAGGATTGTTACACAGCGGTCGATATTTTTCTGGACAATGTTAAACCTGTTGATAACGGATTAGGGTGACACCTGTATACAACAGATATATTACACGTACTCCTTGTTTACTCGTTCATATAAGTTTCATAGAGGGGTGCCCCAGATCCATGATCTCTTATCTATTTTTTTCTCATCGAATTTTTTTTTCTGCTGTTTGTTATATTTTGCCTATCAGTCTAAGTAATTTATGATTTTGTTCCTTCAAGGTATCAATTCGCTGCAAAGGTATACATTTCTATATGCACTGCATCAGACAGATGCCGTCACTATATGAAATATTAGTGGAATTAATGGAGTGACGTAAAACAAGGGCGCAAGGGGCCACTTTTGCAAGTTTTTGGAAATATTCTGATGTGGTGTGCCCTACTTTTCATAGCTACGCCACTGTAAAACAATAATCAATCAATCAGACGATCCGGGTTCAATTCCCGCATTGCGCCATTATGTCTTACAGGTTTGATAATTCTTGCTTTCATGTCTCAGTATGACTGAAAATCTATTGAAAATGACTAAAACACCCACAAACCAACCCATGTATTACTTTCATTGGTACCCTATCTCTGAATAAATTTTGTTTAATTCATGAAACATTTGCCACATTCTACTTTGCGTTTTATTTTTAGTGCGCTAAAATGAATAAAAATTGGCGTTTCTTTCAGTTCGCAATTACAAATTTTAACAAGGAACAACCTAAAAAAAAAAAACCAATCATGTAAAACGACCACCCCCCCCCCCCCCAAATAAAAATCTGCGTTATTATTGCCACTTAGTTGAATTACCTTGTTTCATGCAACGTTGTACAATAATCATATTTATATTCGATTTCTGCCTTTCTTTTATTGTGTTATACAATATCGAAATCGATAATTAAACAAAAGCAAAAACAACAACGGCTTCTGTCAAATCCAGTGATATTGTACAATAAGCTATATCGCTCAAGTCCGCATACCCCACACGTGGGGACACATTTGGTGCACTTAGTTTACGGTGGAAGCCATCGAAGTTGACTCCAGGATTGCGCCACTATCTTCCAGATCTGTCGCTAATCTCATGCCACCTTATAATATGACAGGCAAAATGTTAAAATCGACATACCCCCCCCCCCCCTCCCCTTCCCCTTCTTCCTCAATCTCAACCCACTCGCGATCTTAGTCCTTAGTCTGTCTGCATATATATGTACAATGTGTTATATTAACTTTACAATAACTATATATCGCTACATCTTTACATACCCCTCTTTCTGTATAATGTCCGGCACCTTCACCATCCTGTCTGTATTTTATTGTATTACTTCCACTATAGACATAGTGAAAATTATGCAGTTGAAGTGTAGCAACGGATTAAAAAATCAAAAACTACGAACAATTTACCCTCTATAAGGCTACGGAAATGTAATTGATAGTTTATGGTCATTGTACAGTTGTGGACCCAATGTAAATGTAAAGCGACGTTTGTTTCACAAATTGTCTTTGTGATAAGCATGGAAACAAACAGTTTGAACGCACGTGCAGGTTGACTGCTTGATGGTTTACCTACTACCAGTATTGTTTTATCTGCTGTGGCGGCACTCACACAACGGACACTGGCGAAGCAGGGTGGGGTCTTCTACATGCCGGCATCTACCTTGACATGGGTTCTCGGTTTTTATCGTCGCGGTGACGGATATGAAACAAACAAGACTCCGAAAGGATATGAAATAAGGACGACCTGAGTCTTTCTCGAAAACCATAACTGATTAAGCCACATATGCTCTCGAAAGACGCAAGAAAAGAAATGAACCATTCAAAATTTATAATACATGATTTAAGTCTATGTCTTTCTTCTAAAATACTCTTTTAGTCTCTTCAAACATAATACCGACTTAGCCAGGATGGTTTTGTTCCCACTTTTAGATCTCTCATTGATATCGAAATGGAGCTTCTGTTTCTTTTGTAAAGCACCACATCAAGAATATATCAACAGGAGTGGTAGCGACAAGGGTGTAGTGGTGGAGGAACCTAGAGTATCGGAAGCTCGGAAACCACCACCTTCAATACCACCTTCGGTAAGTACCACTTACCCTGACTGGAACGAAACTTAAATCATTTACTCTAAAATCAATTAAATTTAAATTTAAGTTTTTATAGATTCCTTCCCATCCCCTTTTCTCTTTCCATCCCACGTCTCTACCATGCTCTGCCTCGTTGTAGACAAACGAAGAAACTGCCCTGATATTTATTGGCCTAGCGTAATCACTATAATGGTCCCTGCTGCTTCTAATCTGCATTAAAGATCATAACATAATCTGTCTACGATGGGTTTGAAATTAAAGTATAAGTCTACTGCAAGGTGTATTAGGGTAGAGATTAACATATATTTACCTACCTAAGTTTAATTAAATGAATTTTATTATGCTAGATTTGTTCTTAATCTCTTGAAGTCGCTGTGTTAGTTTTCAAATATGGCGTTTACAGCCCATTTGAAATATAATGATATAATATAATATGAAATAATACAATATGATAATTTATATTTAATGATATGAAATGATATAATATTATAATTTTGAGCCGAAGTATATATATGCATCGGTAGCATGCTTGGTTCGGGGCGGACGAGTTTTGGGTTCAAATCCTTCCACCGGCTCATGTCGGTGTTCCGTCTTTAAGATAAGGCAGTCAAAACCTGTAGACGTTGGAACGTGAAAGATCCCTCTCTACTTCTAGTTGGTTCTTGGCATAGGTCTAACAACAACAACAAATAAAAACCAATAAATAAATAAATAAATTTGTCATGTTCTAATTTTTGTATTTCCGACCCACCAAGTAAATTAAAAAATTAGAACATGACACATACATAAATGAATAAATAAATAAAATTCAAAAACAAAAACACCCCCTTCAACTGCATAATTTTCACTATGTCTATAGTGGAAGTAATACAATAAAATTGGCATAGGTTTAACAACAACAACAAATAAAAACCAATAAATAAATAAATAAATTTGTCATGTTCTAATTTTTGTATTTCCGACCCACCAAGTAAATTAAAAAATTAGAACATGACACATACATAAATGAATAAATAAATAAAATTCAAAAACAAAAACACCCCCTAACACCCCCCCCCCCCAAAAAAAAAGAAAAAGAAAAAACCAACCGCCTCCAAAACAAAAAAAAAAAAAAAAAACCCAAACAAATAAAATAAATAAATAAATAAATAGATAAATAAATGACATCTCCCAAATAAACAAACAAACAATCACAAACACATACAAACAAACAGAAATCCCTAAAACTAAAACAGACTAACAAATATAAAGTAATTTCAGTTCAGTAAAAGGGTCTTAATAATATTATATAACATTATTTTGTAAATATTAGAATCATCAAGAATCAAGTTTAATTCATATGTAAAAAGCTTTCATTGGCATGAAATGTTATTGGAGTTACTTCACTTGTGACAAGTTGTCCGCCATTTTGAGGTATCTAAATAATTGTTCCTAAAACAACTAAATTATGTTGGTAATTTCGATTCTCCAAAGTAGGAATAATTCCTGTGTTTTTGCAATGCTTGTGCAAATTTTGAGGTATTAGACAATGGTTAGCGGAAATATCAATCAAGATGACAGAGCACTGACATGGTAAGCGGAAATATCAATCAAAATGACAGAGCACTGACATGGTTAGCGGAAATATCAATCAAGACGACAGAGCACTGACATGGTTAACGGAAATATCAATCAAGATGACAGAGCACTGACATGGTTAGCGGAAATATCAATCAAGATGACAGAGCACTGACATGGTCAGCGGAAATATCAATCAAGATGATAAAGCACTGACATGGTTGGCGGAAATATCAATCAAGATGACAGAGTACTGACATGGTTAGCGGAAATATCAATCAAGATGATAGAGCACTGACATGGTTAGCGGAAATATCAATCAAGATGACAGAGTACAGACATGGTTAACAGAAATATCAATCAAGATGATAGAGTACTGACATGGTTAGCGGAAATATCAATCAAAATGACAGAGCACTGACATGGTTAACGGAAATATCAATCAAGATGACAGAGCACTGACATGGTTAGCGGAAATATCAATCAAGATGACAGAGCACAGACATGGTTAACGGAAATATCAATCAAGATGAAAGAGCACTGACATTGTTAACGGAAATATCAATCAAGATGACAGAGTACTGACATGGTTAGCGGAAATATCAATCAAGATGAAAGAGCACAGACATGGTTAACGGAAATATCTGTCAAGATGACAGAGCATAGACATGGTTAGTGGAAATATCAATCAAGATGACAGAGCACAGACATGGTCAACGGAAATATCAATCAAGATGACAGAGCACTGACATGGTTAACGGAAATATCAATCAAGATGAAAGAGCACAGACATGGTTAACGGAAATATCTGTCAAGATGACAGAGCATAGACATGGTTAGCGGAAATATCAATCAAGATGACAGAGCACAGACATGGTCAACGGAAATATCAATCAAGATGACAGAGCACTAACATGGTTAACGGAAATATCAATCAAGATGACAGAGTACTGACATGGTTAGCGGAAATATCAATCAAGATGACAGAGTACTGACATGGTTAGCGGAAATATCAATCAAGACGACAGAGCACTGACATGGTTAACGGAAATATCAATCAAGATGACAGAGCACTGACATGGTTAGCGGAAATATCAATCAAGATGACAGAGTACTGACATGGTTAACGGAAATATCAATCAAGATGACAGAGCACAGATATGGTTAGCGGAAATATCAATCAAGATGACAGAGTACTGACATGGTTAGCGGAAATATCAATCAAGATGACAGAGCACTGACATGGTTAACGGAAATAAAAGCACTGACCAAGTATGGTAAACGGAAATATCAATGAAGACGATAGAATAATCACATGGTTAGTGGAAATATTAATCAAGATGATTAAGCTTTAGTATTGTTAGCGTAAATATCAGTCAAGACGAGATCAGTCAAATATTGATGGAAAAGAAACAAAAAGAAAAAAGCGTCCTTTTGTATTTAGGTTTTTCCGTCTTTTATATTATAGTTTGTTTTTGTTGAGTTTTTAGTTGTGGTTATTGTTGATTGTTTGCTATTTTTGTGGTCGTGCATGCAATTGTGTGGACATAAATCCACCCGGAAAACTATCTTTGGATACTACTGCTTTTGGAAACTACTTCAGGCTCGTGAAGATAACCCTGTAGTATCTCAGTACGATAATGAGGGCCTAAGGTATGACTTCACTCCATTAGTTATATCTGCGTTTACATAATGAATTCCTCAGGAAATCAGGAATTAAAAATATTACAATTGAAAGTTAAAATGATCATTTTCCTCATTTAATGATCTATTAATTTTGCCTCTATCAATATTTAGATATTTTATGATTTTTATAATGAAATTATGATCAAGTTCTGGAAAAATGTCGACGATGCACGTATGATGTAGGAATGTCACATTCAATGTGTTTATGTACCAAATAGTAGAATATTACGGTTTAGATATTCCGTGCATTGACAAACCAAACAAAACAATAGGGTCTAACTGACGGCTGATCATTCATCTAGGGGAAAAGTTATTCATATCGCAATATTATCTTAGGAGATTTTATGTTTGATTGTCACATGAAATATAACGCTTTATTTATGAGTATACCGGGCTTCGTATAACAGAGGGCGAAACATGTGTCAAGTGTGGTAATCGAACCCGAGATCGACTTTCTTGACTGACGTTCTTACAGGCTGACCTTTAGGGTCGATACCGGGCTCCTTTAAAACTTCTTCCCACCACGGGAGTCTGCCATCACTGTGAGTCATTTAGTTAGGCACCAATTTTGTAATAGGAGAGGAAAAGTTACGCTGAATTGAAGCTTAGACCTTCCTCTTTCTTGCCAGACGCTATCATTGACTGAGCTATCTGGGACATCCTGCATCATATTGTAATAGAAGAAGAAGAAGAAGAAGAAGAAGAAGAAGAAGAAGAAGAAGAAGAAGAAGAAAAAAAAGAATCTATCCCAGTGCGCTGACAGAGAGGAGAGAGCATATTAAGTTTTGTTGCGACAATTTATTCCACTTACTCACCAGGCCCTCTACACAGACGAAATGAAATAAAAGACATAAATTACGACAAAAATCCTTACCATTTTTTCTTGACATACGGGTAGACATTCGGACGCAATGCATAATGTTTATGCATTTTTTCCAACATGCTTACATGTAACACGCATTTGCATTCATTCAGTCCATCGTCATGTTGCTCGACTTTACCGTGTATTTGGCGCTACGGTCTCGATGCTTTTATGACGTCATAATGACGCTTAGTTGTCTGATTGACTTTAATGAATGGAAACTTCTTATTCCTATTCATTCGCGTAGCTTATTAGCACATCATACAACTTTTACAGTGGCAGATTAAGGGGAGCGGAGGGAGGGGACAGTGACTCAAAATTTTACCAAAGCCCTGTATTTTGGCCCATTTTCAGTATAAATTCGCCCCTCGAACTCCCCCCTCCCGCGGGCAAAGAGGGTTTTGTTTTACATAGATTTGAAATCGTAAATCATTGTGCCGAGTGGCATCCGAGTTACGCGAGGTATGCTCATAAATTGAGCACTCAGTGGCGCGAGATGCGGCTGCAATATGCTGTCCTTCACTTTAATGGAAGAAGAAGAAGAGTCTATTTACACTGACATGAGTTATGGACGAGAAGATCCAAATGTTGCTAATTATGCAAAAGACCAGCTATTATGCATTTTCACGTTAACCACGGGACTGGTGTTTTGATTGTAAAATATTTACGTTTCCCGTAAAAGTTTTAGCGTTATGTACAATGTAATTTATATTGTGCCTTGTCTTATTTTACTGGAACAGTAAAGATTTTCCCACTCAAAACACTTGTTCTGCAATTAACGTGAAATGGTCTACATCGTTTAAGTATTATGTGCGCTTTAATTATTTTTCTGAAAAGTTGTATATTCGTCCTTGTGTTTTTTTAATAAACCAAAGCATTACAAAACAATTCTATAAAATAAACATGAAACAATATGAAATAGAATAAACTAAAGCAACACCTTGAAGTATAGTCTAACAAAAGAAAAAAAAAACCCATGTAAATTAAATAAGTTTGTACGAAGTAATGAACACATAAGTAATACTGGTTAATGAATGAATGAATGAATGAATGGTAAACGATACTGGTATTTTGTATTCATTACTCGGACGTTTTGAAAAATGCTTACAGATACGCAACTAAAAAATTAATTATAGCTAATGAAATTGTAATAGAATACCAATAAATACCTTTTTCTATGTGATGCTTTTCTAATTGCCCAAACCACTGACATTCCGAATAAAAAGTATAGCAATTGTGGTCAGTTCTATTGGTTCTACCCACAATTCTAATCAGTTCTACCCACAATTCTGATCAGTTCTACCCGCTATAACGGACGTGTTTTCCTAAATCAGTACCGACATTTCTCTGTCTATATAAACCCCTTATATATTGGACTTAATAATTTAGGTGAAGGTTTTTAAAACTGAGCGAAGATAAAACAGGCTCGCTTTTGTGTAGTATTTCATAAAGTTTTGGAAAATTAAGCCAGCGACTGTTCAAACAGAAGATAAATATCCAATACATATAGTTCTCACGAACTCTCTGTTTGAACATTTGTTTCCCGGTCTTTATTCTTATTCTTTATTCTTCCAAATAAACTGTGTTCGTTTTGTGGTGGATTTCTTTTTTCAACCAGTTGCTCATGTTTGATGTTTTCTTAATGACAATGCTTATATATACTATATAGATGCCTTTGTCAAATATATATGAGGTACCGCCATGTATGTGTTTCCCGTTTATTTGAATGCCGACGACACAGAGAGATAAGTATATTATAATGGGCAATATTCGAGTATCCCGTTACATTATCATCAGAGAAAAGAGTAGTAAATAAAAAAAGAAAACAAAACATATCAAACTCTGGGAGGGGGAGGGAAAGAGGGAGCTGTATTAATTTGGTCAGTATGCCAGTTTAATGCATGAATTCACCTTAATGCACCTTGCCATTAGGGACATCTCATCTAAAATGAGATTTTATAGTAAATGGGGCATACATCGCTTTGTTGCAATTAGTTACTGGGATTACATATATGTATCCGAGTTTTGATTGATTGATTGACTGATTATTGTTTTACATCATGCCACCATTAGTTCATGCATATAGTGACGGCATCTGCCTGATGCATTGCATAGAAATTTCTACCTTTGCAATGGACCCAACCGAAGCGGTGAGGGATTTTTATTATCTTTTACGTGCTTACAATTGCATAGTTAGGCTACATGGGATAAGAACGCTTCATACAAACCAGTATTTGCAGCACCTCGTCAGTATGGAAAGACTAGCGAATGGAGCAGCGCCTTACACGACTCGACCCATTGTTGAATCACAAAGTGGCGCAGCGCTTTATTGAGGGAGGGCGCAGTGTCTTAGATAATTGGCGTTAAGACTTCCCGATCGTCAATAAAGAAAGACTATAGGGTAGCCATAGACAACAGAATATTGCAACATGGTACATGAATCTGCCACCTAGGCTCCCTTTCTGGAGCGCAGTGCTTTTCACATCTCCGGTAGTTGATGCGCCTGGTCAGTGGTAAAATGTTCAAATAGCGCATAGCCATAAACAACTCGATCAATGCAGTTCCTCGTCAATTATGAAAGACTACAAAGTGGCGAAGTACCTTGGTCAACTCACTTGCTGTGGTTCCTCATTATTTTTTTATAGAAGTGGTATGCAATATGAAGCAGTTTTGGGTATCGTCGAAATTTGTAAGAGATTTGCAAGATCCCGGTACATCTTTTCTGAGACTACGCACGTGCATAGCGCATTTTTTTTTGGGGGGGGGGATTCAAAATTAGGGTAACTCTCGGGGACTCACTCATACAGTGCATGTTAAAACTCTTTAGAAGTACGCTCAGTCAAATTTATCAAGAGTAATACGATGAATCCCAAATTTCAATGTATAAAATAGGTAACATATGCGTCCTATGAAACTGGCAAATTTGCTTTTTTCGACATTTTTCAGGAAAAAACCCAACAACAAAATGGGGGTCATATTGGAATTAAATCCCCAAAATTGTTCAACTTTCACTTCCTATTGCCCATATATTTGACAATATATTGATGTATGTCATGATATATTTTCGCCCAAGGAATTTGCGTGGCAGGAGGCCGAGCTTACGAGGTCCTCCTACGTCCTACCGCACAAAGACATACGGTAAAAATATATATCACCATATACAGACAATAACCTTTTCATTATATATCCTTCCTTCGTTATGAAGTAAAAAAGAATGAAATCAAAATATTTTAATAGGCAATTTTCAAGTAACCGGAAAGAACCCTTAAAAACCTCAGATTTAAAACGGCAGGCCCCGCCGTCACCATCTTTTTCAACTCAATACTCAGCCTCAAGTCCGAGTATTTTCCTCAGTTTTCCCACGTTTGCGTAATTGCATCTCGGTAGCCTTACCGGCCATGTTGGAGTACAACTCTCGGGCTTTTTCCATCTCTACCATGTAAACTTCATTAAATTCCGGAGAAATTAACAATTCATCAGGGTAGATTTCGTGACTTCATTCTTAATTAATTAGTAAATATAATCAATCAGTTGAAAATTTTCTGTAAAACATTTAGATAAACAATGCGATTATTTCATAAAATTAAGTTAAATCGAGCAGTTTTATATGAGCATTGATGGATAAAGTCCGAGAGTTGTACTCGAATGAGGGAGATAACACTAGCTAATTAGAGGAAAACAGGGCTGTATGGGAACACACAAACCGGCAAATTTGACACAGGTTGGGGGAAAATGTGTGTGGAGCCTTCAGACGACAGATCTGGTATACGTTATTATTGCCGATCGTTTGCTTAATGTTTATATATCTTAGGTATTTTCTCCATTTGATACCGTAATACGTAGAATCGTGCTGGCCAATTAATTATTAATAATAATTAGTCATTACACAAGTTAGTCATCGATGCTTGTGTCATATGTAATATGGATAATTTTTGATCAATTACCATATTCATTAGGACTGATGAATATGGTAATTGATCAAAAATTATCCATATTACATATGACACTTGTTATCAGAACTCAAAAGCTACGAGGCGGCGCAGTGCTATAGTGAGCTCCTCGACTGTTAAGGCTCCTCATCAGTAGTCAAAGGCTACGGGGTGGCGCAGCGCTCTAGACAAATATATAACATTTAAGGCTCCTCGTCAGTGGTCAAGAGCTACGGGACAATCTTGGTCACAGAGTCGCGCAATGGCTTAGACAGCTCAATGTGTTAGCGCCTCGCAGCCGCTTAGGGCAGCTTGAATATAATGTGGCTTTATTGTTAATGGTGAACAGTCAAAGGCTACATAGTAACAATACCCTAAGCCAACTCCACTGTTTAGTCTACGCGTCAGTGGTTAAAGGCCAAAGAGTCCCGCAACGGCTTAACCACTCGACTGTGGTGGCTCCTTTTCAGATCTCAAAGACGACGTCGTATTGCTGTATAGACAACGAGACTATTGAGGATCATCGTCCTTGATGAAAAACCAAAGAGTGGCGCAAAGCCTTAAACAACTCGACATTGGTGGCACCCGATCGTCAATGGTCGAACGTCATGGAGTGGCGAAACTGTCTAGAAAGTCAGCTGTTGGGGTTACTTTTTGTGGTGAATGGTTAAAGTGTGGCCCAACGCCTTACACAACTTTTATGTGTATGCTTCTCTCAAATGACACTTCCATTAATATGGGCAAAAAATGGTTAAATCAAATGACGTCACAATACTTTACACCTCGGTCATACCTCGGACAAACATTGAAAATGTGTTGTAACGTCACGAAATTTAATAAATATTCCGCGATGGGTCAGCTGTCAATGCCTTCGGTGTGGCGCAACGTTCTAGGCACACAGGTGTTGAGGCCACCTTTCAGTGGTGAAAGACCAAAGACTGGCACAACGCTTTAGACAATTCGATTGTTGAGGCCACTTTTCAGATGTGAAAGGCCAAATAGTGACACAACGCCATAGAAAACTAGATTGTTGTCCTCAGAGTTCTTCCATAGTCAAAGGGTACGAAATAGCATAACGGTCTAGACAACTCGACAGTTGAGGCCACGCGTCAGTGATGAAAGGCCAGAGAGTTGGATAGTTTTTTTTTTTATGAAAACTTAACGATAATTATTGATATATACAGTCATCGTTATTTATGTCATCAGTATTCCAATATTGCTTGTAAGGCTCGGACGTTTACCAAAATCGTTAAACGTTTAAACGGAAAGCTTTAACCGAAACGGTGCCGTTTAATCGGCCCGCTTCTCTATTGTGTTATTATACCGTAATAAATCCTTAAGCCCTCATCCTATTGTGGTTTTCCAAGGTTTGAGGCTTTGATCCTTTAAAACCTGCACAAGGATCGCATGTGTCCAGCATCAATAGAGGACATGAAATAAATTCAGCTGTAGATATTTAAAAAACTTCAAACATTAGAATTAACACATGCTGAAGTGAAGAATACCAAATTGAACAAGAGTTCACATTTATCAGAAATTTCACTTGCTCTGTAGCAATCTGCCATTTCTGTCGGTAGCTGGTAGGGTAGCCGGGTAAATCGGGTAGTGAAAAAGTTGGTGGAGTTTGTTCTTGTCCGCCCGAAGCGCGCTCTTTTTTAATAAGTAGAGGAACCTCAGGTGTCGGATTCGCCTCCGGAACTGTTTTCTTGAATTTCTTATTCAAAAATATAAGTTTGTTAACAGTGTCGTACATGTACTTTAGAGTAGACTTGCTCAAGTACTAGTATCAATGTTATGTTTTCATTAATAATTATCATCCAATGTGTGCTCCCTATAATACGTAAATGTTTTAGAGAAAGCAGTATGACAACGAGTAGAATTTCACCTGAGGGACATTATGAATAAAAACACTCTTAACATGGAGCAAGTCTAACTTTAGAGATGAACGCAGCTTTGTAACAGTATCACATATACAAGCGAGGTAACTGTGGTCAGCGTCGTTTAAACGTTTAACTATGTGCTAAACGTTTAATGCCTGTAACCGACACGGTACCAGTAACACGTTTAAACTTCCTAGCCTTAATTGCTTGTCGTCAATTTATATAACAATTAATAAAATATTATTCAATTGACGACCCTGATTATTATTACAATCATCATTATTTATGTTTAAATATTATTTTTTTTTAATTGCTTATTGTCAATTTAATAAAAAAAAAAAAGAAAAGAAATATGATCTAGTCGAGTTGTCTAATGAATACGAAACCTTGGAAAGATGGAAATGCGGCTAGCTTTACTTGCCTTTAGCCTCTTTTTCGATACCGTTAAAAAGTAAGCACGTGAAAATGGGAATGTACAATAATTCAGTAATTAAATACTCAAATTTCCAAAATTCATAGTCAAAACAATGCCAAATCATTTTATACTCGTTGTTTTATCCACCAAATCCTGAATATCAGACATTCAGCTCCACATTTCCCCACAGTCTTGATTCAAATGAGACCGACAGCCTGCATGTCCGTCCGCGTCCGATGATCTGTTCCTTTCAGTTTTAGTCTGAATTCTTTTGTGGAATTAGTTTTCGAGGAAGCTTTTTCATGTTTGAAGAATTATTTGTCCCTAATTATACCAGTTCCTCGTATAAGTCTGATGAAATTATAAACGTCTGAATGTTTAATAGAATTTTATTTGTCAGAGGAAATTCTGGCTACTGTCGGCAAAAATCTCTTGCGGTAGATCTAGACTAAATTTAATCTGCCTTTACAAGTGTACATTGATAATCCTATGAGCAGTAATGTGAAATCTTTTCTTTCACTTCTTTTGGATAAGATTATTGAATGTTCATCCATAATGGACCATTCTCAAAGTCGGATTGGTCACATGACCGAATTAATCTCTTTTGAGATTCTTGCAGATGGCTGTTTTATTATGCTGTTGTTTACTATTGCCACTCGTCAGAATCTCTTGTCAGTCTTTCTTTACGTTATTCAAGTTTTCATGATTTGACACCCCCCTTGTACTAATGATCAAAAACATCGTACAATCATTTGTTTCCTGCAGAATGCAGGTCACACATAATATCCGGACATATTTTCCTTCATTGTCATGCAAAATTTTCCATTATATACCCTTTACAAAATGTCCAGGTGAAAACAATAGCACAAATCTTCCCTTCGATTGCAGCCATGTTTCTAACATAGCGAACTACTCATGTGAGTTATATTATGTTTACAAATTCATTTATGATTGAACAGGAGGATTGAATATACGAAATCATATTTTGATTCTGTTGTTCTATTCTTTGTACTAGAATTGTTTACTTTATTAAAACTAGGGCATATGATGGAAAATTTTTCATTACAATGAAGTAAAATATGTCTGGATGTTATCTGATACTGTTACTGATATGTTGCTGTACCAGAGAGAGAGGTGGTTAAGCCTCATTCCATGTCGATTGCAGTCAATTTGAAGGTACTGAAATTAAGGTCAATTCTCATGCAATTTAGTCACCAATAAACCCCAAATGGCAACAACTTTATTTCAAAGTGTTCTAGAAATTTTTCCAAAAATCACTTACCAATGGGTAAATTACTATTTGAAATCCACTTACCCAGGGTAAAAATGTACTTACCCAAAGTAAAAGGGATATTCCAAACTTAATTCTGAATAAAATCAGTTGAGACTGTCTTGCGTGACTCTTCAAGGGACGTAGATGAAAAGCTCACATAACACAGGGTGTTGTTTAACCCAGAAAGAGTCTATCAAACATTGAATTATCATAAATTGTATACCAAATCTCCTTATTTACTAATAGAGATTTGCTAACCTTCTCTAATTTTTAAAAGAAAACTTTTCAACGGATTAAACCGTTTCTTAACGACCCTCTGTTTAAGTACTGTAATGTTTACAAAATTTAGAAAGTAGACATTGGTCTTTATTAAGAAAGTTACAATACTGTTACATAACGACAGTATCATGTACATATATAAAAAAAATATCCTGTTTATATTTATTTAGTAATTTTTGATCATTTTGAATGAGATTACGAATGAAAGTGAATTAAATGTTTATATTGCAATTAAATGATTATGAAGATATTCTTTCAAACAGTGTCTGCGTAATGACTGTCCATTGAAATATATTTGCTGAACTTTCAGCAAGCATTTTGATAGCGGGAAGTTAATTGACCTTTAAGTGTATCTGTCTTAAATGCTGTGAACAAGTGAAACAGTCGTTACTGTTTTAAAAGATATACTATCATTACTTAAACCAAAATACAGATACTTGGGGTTGCATAAAAATCAAATTGAAATTTTACAATAAATGACCATTTCTACAGAATATTGTACTTGTAGTATTCATTCACTTTTCAAAATTACTATATGCTTAATGGAAGTAAAGTATTAGGTTATCGGGGGCCGTAATTAATGGTATTATTCTTTGTATGTTTTTGAGAACGATTAGGGAAAAAGTCAAAGTCAATTAATCCTAATCTAAGTCTAATGACTTTTCAAATCACCAGGGACCTAAAAACACGGTTGCTTGTCAAGTAAGACTGGGGATTGCTGGATGGTCCAAAGTATAGTTGTATAAGGCAGGGAGTCATTTAATACAGGGGGTCGTTGAGGCAGTCTTAACTGTACTCTGTAACAGTAGAGCCATAAAATTCTAGATATTCACTCACATGATGCAGTTCAGTGCTTCTTGAGTTAAACCATTTCCCTGGCTGTTTTTGGTCGGAATTGCGTACCAGACCCTAGTCGTTACAGTATGCTATGGTGAACGCGTGGAACGCAGAAAATCCCTCCTCGTGTATAAATAGTGCGTCGATATTTAGAAAAAGCGTGATTAGATTTGCTTTTAGTGCTAATAGTTCATATTGTACGAGTCAATACAAGATAAGTTTGATCAGATGAGAAAATGGATGTGGCGTTATTCCATCGAATTAGACGAGTTTAATATATTCATGCGCTGGAGGACATGCAGTCTTTCCGAATACTCGACGGAAAGTCCCGAAAAAGTACGATTGACATTATTGTGTAGCTGTGCCGTAATTTAAGTACACTACTAGTCCGTACTAGTATCCGTTGTATTATAATTAATAAAACTTGAGAATATCGCTTCTTTATATAGCAGTGGAATTCAAAGTACTCTACAACCTTCTCGTCACAACGATAAACAAACGTCTTGGTAGTTGTTGATGTGTAATGCTACTGAAAATAGCCAGTTATTTATAAATCTACATGTGTAGACGTGGTTTTCCCCAAATGTACATGTACAGCGGGAGACTGTCCATATTGCTAATTTCACACTACTGTCAAGATCAAAAGTGATAAGAGAGAATGAGATAACTATATAGTACGAGACGGAGACGTACGGGGGTGAACAGGGCGGAGCCGTTGTTTATATGAAAACGAGCACCTGTGTGCAGACCGTGTTTTTGTCAATACTGATCCTAAACATTACACGCTTGGTGTGTGATCTCTTGGTGGATCACGACTTTATTACCTTTGATGTACTTGACCATGCAATTCCGACCTTGAGGACTTTCAAGTCCTTTCATTTTAAATCAAATCTTTCTAGATTTATGTTGATCGATCCCGGGCTGAGATCGAAACAGAAAACTTACGATTGATTGTAAAAAAAAATTAATATATCAAAACTGATAATGGTAATTCTTTTTGGTTCTGCTATTTTCGATTGTGCATTTATCGACTTTGCGTTAACGAAGTTTAAAATTGATTTGATTGGCATTACTCAGAATTTACTGAAAACTGCGTAAGAGGTTTAAAGATTTTCAATTACCCAAGCTTTTTTTTCACTTACCACAGGTAATGGGATTTCTAGAACACTGATTTCATATATATATATCTACTTACTCCTTTCCACATTATGTTCTAAAGTCTATTTTCTATGTCATTTCCTTGCTCTTAATGTCGAGGTGAAATCCAAATCGAAAGTGATGCCCTCAGGTAGCTCAACCAATCAAATTTTGATGCATTTTTTTCCTGCAATCTGATTGGTTGAACTACCAGAAGGCATCACTCACGATTGGGAGTTCACCTCGCCAGTATTTAGTGACCTGTGGAGCTTAGAAGTTATTCACACACACTGGGGTTTTTAGTGTCATGCGCTTGACGTAGTTGGGCACAGTTACATCTAAATGTCTCGCTACAGGAAATACTATGCAAATGTAAGAGACCAGAAAAAGTATTATCATTGTTAAAAACAGATCGACTTTCTTTTCCGCAAAGCAGTGTTAAACTTAAAATTGCACACTAGTCAAAACCGTGCATCTAGTCCAGGTCACGCGAGTCCCTCCTTCTCTGAATAGATTGCTATTAGTGATGAATAATATTTGCACTGCAGACAGATACACACTCAGGTAGGATACTCTTCATGCTGTAATCAGAGTGTGTTCTCTGAATGTGCGTCTTGGAGAAATCAAACTTGAACAAGTTGTTACAGGTTTGCAGCAAGGAGAAACGATAAGCGGGTAACATTACTCTTTGAATTTTGAAAAGTGTTCAGTTTGTAGCCATTGAAGTGTTACGAAAAGTGTGTTTGAATATTTTGATTTGAAATTTGTTGAAATCAAGACCCTGGTAAAATGGCATGCCTGGTTCACAGAAACGACTGATATCATGCTCATGCCCCCCCCCCCCCCCAATATCTCCTATCCATGGATTAGGAATTTCTTTGGCCACTAGCCATGGCCCAGCCCTATCATTCCAGGTGATTCACACCCTTTTACTGGTAGTTTAGACAGACTGAAAGTACATGTAACTCTGAATAATTTTGAACCATGTCATGGTGAAAATGGTTTTTGAATTAACATGAAGACCATTATGTTATATAATTTATAATATATATGTTTTTCCATAGTTTATAATATTATAAATATATATATATATTTTTCTTCACAGAAATGGGTATCTCAGTGAAAGACGTGGATGCTCACGAATTCACAAAAGCCCTTGCTGCTTTCTTAAAAAAGTAAGTGCAAGTTTAAAATAAAACAAAACCTATTCCTTTATGTAAGTAGTAAATTTAAACCATGCGGCGGCTTCGCCCAGCCTACAAAGCATGCCACATATAACGTCACGCCACGGAGACAACCCAAAAAAGGTTGTTCCAATGACATACATATATTACGGCATGCTTAGCAGACACCGGAAGTGAAGTTATGATTTGAAATTGGTTGCACGTGGCTCGGTTCCGAGGTGGGGATATCACATCCTCGACACCAGCGGACGTCCATGTAGGTGTAGTGGTTAAGCGCTTGGCTTGCGGCGACGATGATTCGAGTTCGATTCCCAGTTTGCGCCACTATGTTTAAGAGGTTGGTTACCTCCTGCTTCCATGTTGCAATATAACTGAAAAATTGTTAAATGCGACACATGACACCATTCAACCAACTAGTCATAGTAATTTTGTGTACTTGTTACATCTTGTATGAAATAATGCAATTAGCATTTTAAGAGGATAAAGTAATAAATATATCTCAAATTAGAAAGTGGATAAGACATCCTCCGAATCTACTAGGTTCTGTTTTTATTTATTTCCTAGATTTGAAGGCAAGGGGAAGCTTTCAGATTTTTTTAATAGAAAAAGTCACTTTCCTTTTTTTATAAGTGAAGTGTCTACACGTACCAGGTCACTATGTCTTCTCACTGCACATTGATATGCAACTTTCTTGTGACATCAACAAAAGCAAAATGAACAATAAACATGATGCAAGTGGTTTCAAAATGTCCTCAAAGCAGAACTTTTAAGTCAAAAGATCTATAGTTTCCATTCTAATTTCTTTATCAATATACATCCCAAACTGATTTGAAATTTGCATAACTTGGTCTGTTAACAGTGGTCCCAGGTGGCCCCTGAACCAGTGTGGTTGGTGTTTTTATTGTAGCAGGATTTATTATTTAGACTAGGTTGCAATTTTTTGTTTTGTTATGGTTTTTTTTGTACGTTATCATGCTAATCTACCGTATTAGGTCAAAGACACAAAGAGAGGCCACCACGGATGGCATTTGTTCATGAAACCTTAATACATTATAAGCCTCTATTTTCAACATTTTGATTGGATTTTGCTCATTCGTTATTCTTCATCTCAACTAAACATGATGTCAAGTATGCATGATGTCCAGTGTTTGACAAAGAAATACAAATAAATTACAGTTCTTGAGTGTAGCTTACATGACCCTGTGGATGTCATTCTTTGTGAAGTCTTACAGTGTCTTGAGTAAACTTCTCAAGTCACCATAGCAGTTTTATTGTAGATTTTTACTCCAAAGCCTGAGAATTGTGGATTATGTTTACACCTTTCCGAAAAAGTCCCAAATTTTGGTTAATTTCTTAATTGGGGTTACTCCAAGTTTGTGAAAGACATTTCTCAAAAGCTGGAACTAACTGTAGACTGCAACTAAAAAGGGCATGAATGTTAAATTCAAACCTGCTATTCATAAATATCCTGTCCTATTTCTTTGAGTTTGTTTGCACTTAGCTAGATGCCTGGTCAAATTAAGGATATGTTCAAGGTTTGCACTTAGCTAGATCCCTGGTCAAGTGAAAGGTATGTTCAATGTTTCATCTGGAATAAGCAGCAGATAATTGTTTGAGAGATGGGCTATGCACATAGAAGATCCATAGCTGCAAGTTAGAGAAAGGCTTTGAAAAGGGATGACTAAAACTATCAGCACTGTTTTACTTTTAAAATGAAAGTTGATGTACTAGTATTGTGATGTAAACATGTCTATATATTTTTAGGCAAGGCAAAATGAAGATTCCAGATTGGGTGCCGATTGTCAAGTTGGCCATTTACAACGAGTTGGCTCCGTATGATGAAGATTGGTACTACATCCGAGCAGGTAAAACCGTTATACTCCAGGTCAAACCTACTCTCTTCATATCGGTAGAGTTTTCCCATGTGATCTCACACTACTAGCATCAGCCGCCATGTTGGATTGCAATTGTCGGACTTCTTCCATTTTTACAATGTTAAACCTTGTCATGCTATAGAAAATACACAGAAATAGTGCTGTGAGCTGAATATTTTTCTATGTATTTTAAAAGATAGAAGGATGTTTTTGTATGCTGTTTTATGAAGGTTGTTTGCATAATAATATAGACATATTACCTACCAAAATGTTGGGGAAAGTTTGAAGTTTATGAATATTATAAAAGTTTGACCGCAATCTGTCATTCTATGTATGCACAGTAAAGGTAAACTGTAGGTAAATACAGGTAAAATGACAAAAAAGCTAGATTTAGCAATAAACATATGAATTTATTCACAAAAAATTATAAGAAATGAGATTGAAAATATTGAAATATGAAATAATTAAAAAATTCACATATCAAGAGGCCAGTAGTTACCTTTCAGATAAAACTTAGATAACATTTATCATTATATGAAGAATATATATAAAGACAAATGCTAATTGGGGTACATACTGCTCCAAAACGATGCACAGTGTTGTTGTATAACTGACTTAGTTTGAATAACGGATTAAAATCGGGGTTTCCTCATTGTTCCTGTAAGTTGGTATCGGCCAGGTGAAAAATAATTCAAAGTGCCAGAGTCGATATCTACTTACCTAGTGATCACCGATAGAAAAAATGGTATCACATTTACTAAACATGTTGTGCAGTACTGAAAAGGCCCATCAGCATTGCTGTTATTAACTGTAAACAGCCTCATTCCCCCCTTCATTGCGGTGAAAAATCAATTACGACACGAAGGTATGCTTCAAGTTGCCGGCATTTTCCCGTAGATACTGATTTACTGATAAGATTTGTATATCAATGTATAATCATTGTCATTGATGATAAACAGATTGAGGAAATCCAAGGAAAATTGACGGTCTTCAGTCATGTTTACAAACACCTGTAAAATCCCAGGTCCCCATCAAGTGCCCTTGAATTACTCATGAATCCGCACGATCATATAATTTTTCGTAATCATTGTCTTTAATCATATCTGAGGCATTAAATGTATAAACTTCCACATCATGATCATCGTTTCCAAAGAAATATGTGAAGAAATAACTTTTTATGACTTTAAGTCTTTATAACTATAAGTTTATAACTTCGCCATTTTGAAATACAGACTTTGATCTCAACTTTTCCCACATCTTAATATATGAACCAATCATATTTAAGGTGACGTCATGGATTTTTGTTTTAAGATACAAATTTCATCTCCATATATGGAAAGTCCTTTTATAACATTTAAAATGATTGGAAGGCTATAAGTACTATCCAAAAATAAGCTATAATCGACCTAGTTGTTACCTCGAATATTCCGAGGTCAGCTCACAGCGCATGTATTTGATTCCCGGAATATTCCGGGTTCAGCATGACTAGGGTTAAACTTGCTTAGATTTTAAGAAAGCTTACAAATTATCAGGGCAGATTTCGTGACTTCAGTCTCAATTATTCTGTAAATATAATCAATTGGATGAAATTTTCAAATAAAACATTTACATATATGATGTCATGATATCACCAAATTAAGTGAAATCTAGCAGTTTTGTATGAGCAATGATGGATAAAGTCCCCGGCTTGTAATCTAATGAGGGAGATGACTCTTAGCCAATTTGAAGAAATCAAAGTTGATTGGGAACACTCTATAACAGAACTTCCTTATTCTTGTCTTAGTTACGAGACAAATGCTCAAAATTAGTGATGCATTTTTCGAGTAGCATTAAGTATAAAATGTCATAAATGCTTGTGATGTTATAAATGCTTGAGATGCTGCTTTATCTGTGATGCCTCTTTATGTGTTATTTGCTGTTGAATATATTCAAATTAAGATGCTTATATAAATTTGCTGAAATTGGTTAGAAAATTCAAAAACTCTTGCAATGCCAACATATCCAAGATCTGAAAATACCATACTTAACAAAGACATAATGGTTGTAACCATAGTACTGAATGGATGAATAATTCCATTTAATTGAATACTACATATTCCTTTTGACACAGTATGGGCAGCTTTCAGGTACATGTACATAAATGAACTTCATGAGTACAGGGATGTTCAATAGGCTCAGATAAGACATAGTACTCCTTGATAATGGTTAATTGTAATGCAGTAAGTGTGTCTTGAGCTAATAGATTAATTTGTAATTACGAATTTTCTGCTTTATTTTTCAGCTTCTGTATGCAGACATCTGTACATCCGATCGCCAGTTGGAGTTTCCTCCCTTACTAAGATATACGGAGGTAATTCCCATACCGTATCTCAGTATTCAGATCTCTAGATTAATATGACGCAATATATTTAAACTTTATTTATCGTTGTGTATCTGTACTGAAATCAGATGTAATTATTTGAAGACAACTGTCAAGCTCTTAATATATAATTGCGAGTTTACACATTGTAAAGAATGGTAGCCCTGTTACCAAAATAGGGCTATGTCTTTAGGTTAAGTTTTCAAACACAGAGGAAGGTGTCATCTTATGGATAATTTGTGACAAGTTGGTTGTATCTGTAGCCATTGTCTTCTTGGTGTGGATTGCAATCTCTGGCAAGCTCTGTTTGCATGTTATTTTCCAAAGTAATGTTGGATAAATTTTTTGCCATTTGGCCTTTATCACTTGGGAGGATCTCTTATAATTTCTTCAATGTTGGATAATCTCAGAAAATTCATAATTGATAAATCAGAATAATTTGTCGTTAAATATTGAGCAGTGATGGAAAGTAATTGAAAGTTACCATGTATATGTAAATGTAAACACTGCAAACTGCAACTTTCATGAATTTCTTGTAAGGAACAGTCCTACTTAAACCTGAAGTATATCCATACTTCGAATTTTGTTACGCTCCCAGGAAAAGGAAAAACCTTTCTTCCAGTGTTTATTTCCACACAGTGCGGGATAACCTTCACTTGTGTATCATTGCCCACTGGCCACTGTCTTGTAATTGCAATACCTTATATCATTTATGGCATACATAAGTAATGTAAGGGGATTTGTATCTCAAAGTAGATAGGTAAGTCTGTAAGTTGCATATGACAATGTAACATTGGTGTTTTAGGACGCAAGAGGAACGGAACAGCCCCTAGCCATTACAAAAGGAGCAGTCCAACAGTGTGCCGTAAAGTTTTACAATCCCTGGAAGGGTTGAAACTGATTGAAAAGGATGCCAATGGTGGGAGAAGGTTGACCTCTCAAGGTCGTAAGGATCTTGACCGCATCGCCTCTCAGATCAAGGAAAGGACAAGCCCCAGAAAGAAGAAGGCTACTTCATAAGTGATGGACTAATAAAATCAATTAAAAAAAACTGTAAAATAAAATCTAGCTTTGTTGTTATGTATGTTCAAATATTCAGCTGTAGAAAAGGATTCTGACTCAGGGGTTCAAAAGGTGAAGAATGATATGCATTATTAGCTCACTGGGACGAAAGTCTGTAGAGCTAATGTCATTCCCTCAGTAGCGTCGTAAGTGGTTGTGTCCATAGACAAAACTTTAACCAGGGCTATGTCTTTTGAACCATATGGGGTAGGGCTTTGAAACTTCACGAATAGGTTCCTCTTGATGAGAGCTTTTATTTGATGCCATGACTTTTGACCTATTGATCTCGACTTTGGACTTTGACCTACTATTGAAAAACTTTAATCTGGGCAATATCTTTTGAAGTGGTAGGGATAGGGCTTTGATACTTCAAAAGTAGGTACCTCATGACAAGAGCTTTCAATTGTTACCTTGACTTTTGACCTTATGACCTTGACCTTGGTCTTAAATGTACTTTTCAAAAAACTACTTTGGCTGTATTTTTTTAAACCAATAGGGGTAGGGATTTAATACTTCTCACATAGGTTCCTCGTGACAAGAGTTTTCATTTGATACCATGACTTGTGACCTTGACCTTGGACTTCTATCTACTTTTTAAAAACTTTAACCTTGACTAAATCTTTTGAACCAATAGGCATAGGGCTTTGATACGCCACACAGGTTCCCCATGATGAGCTTTCATTTTATACCATGACTTGTGACCTTGACCCTGGACTTTAATCTACTTTTTAAAAGCTTTAATCTTTGCTAAATCTTTTGAACCTATAGATGTTCATGCTCGTTACTTCACACATAGGTTCCTCATGACCACGGCTATCATATGATACCATGACTTTTGACCTTGTGACCTTAAGCTTGGATTTTGACATCCTTTTCAAAAACTTTTACCAGGGCTTTTTCTTTTGAAATATTGGAGATAGGGATTTCACATGCAGATTCAATCAGAAATTTTATCTGGTCAGATTTTGAAATAAATTGCTTGACAATTAACCTATTTGATAGAAACGTCCCATAGTACAAGCTCTGTGTCTTCTGACACCTCGTGTTTTAGTATTTCAATGTGTGGCATAGTTGGATGTTCACATTTCACAAAAAGCCTTGGAAAATAATGTGCTAGAGTTCATTGTATCTAAATTTGACAAGTTTGAAATATTATTTCTGGTATCTGCATTTGGTGTGATCTGCCACTTGTTTGCTGAAATGGAATTTTTTTGGGTTCTTCAGTATTTTTGCACCCATAAGAGATAATGAAGGATACAGCGTACCTTCCGTGGGTTTGCGGATTTCTGTGGATACTGAAGTGAAGTAAAGCAGCAAATTTTGTATTAAAATGTTATTTTCCAACTTGGAAGGCACCTGAAAACAAAGCCATTATCATATCACACTATTCCCATGGAAACTTGTTTCTCCCTCGTTGCTTTTCATGTTACATCGGTTTTCATTGAATTGCCTCAAGTTGCTGATGTTCTAGGCCAGATTCCTTCCCTAGCAAGGGGTAGATAACTGTTTATCACATAAAGATCAGACAGACCCCTTTGATGTCTGGTAGGCATACTTTTGAAAATACATTCTTTTCACAAATATTTCATCTGTAAGTAAAAATGAAATGATGTGTCATTAGTGGAAAAAAGATCCAACTCGACTGTATGACGAAGATGGTCATTGAAGTAATTTACATGTCTCTGGACATGCATACAAAACAAGAGCAAGCACATAAGCGGCGCAGTAGTATGTGATAGTAATGCAATTGTGGACAGTGGTATTGACATTGGTCGGTCATTTAAAGCGACAGTAGTCGCTGTTGGTGTGTTTCGACATTTGGCAAGCTAATTGCCCCACTAGTCGTAACAACGGTGCATGTACAACAAAAAGGAGAAAAATTTCATTTTCATCTCTTTTTATCCGCCCTTCGTAGACGGCCGTATTATGGTATAGCGCTGTGGTCTCTTCACACCTTGTTAACACGATACAGACAATACCGTTTAGACTAGGACTTTCAAACTTGGTACAATTACTTTTTATTGTATGTGGACGAACCTTGAATAAAAGGAAATTTTATAAAATGCAAATTGTAAACAAGTTACAGACCATAGTATTTATGCTGAATCTTTGCACACATATGTCTTATGAGTAGAGGATGAATCCTATTGATAGTGAAGGTCATATCTGCAAGGTTAATTAAGGTCACAGTGGATATGTCAGATTCTTGTCTAGGCCATCACTTTTTACATCTTGCGTGGATTTGAATAATATTTCTCAGAGAAAGTACTTAAGTCAATTATTTCATATTAATTTATTCTAGTATGATCAAACGTTCAATTAAATTGCCATGCAGATTGGTTTAATTCTTATTTATCGAATAAACTCATAAAATCCAAATCCCATATATTAATTCATTGTTGAACAGAAGAATTTGAAATTATGACCTGACTTAATTCTATACATCTTGCATAGATACGAGTAAAGAATAAAATTTCACAAAATTGTTGCCTAGGACCCAAGGATTTGTCGTGACCCTGTATTTATTGTGAAATTAGAAGAAATTCATTTCTCACTCCAACTCTTTCAAATTCGAAATGATGCTAGAGTTGTGAACTTTAATATAATAGGTTTTTATTAGCTCACCTGAGCCGAAGGCTCAAGTGAGCTATTGTGATGAATCACCGTCCGTCGTCCGTCGTTAGCTTTTCTACATTTTCGACTTCTTAACCAGAACCGCTGTACAGAATTTCACCAAACTTCATAGGAAGTAAGTACTCAAGGTCCTCTACCAAGTTTGTGTTTTTCGTGCCCATCCGTAATCCAAGATGGCTGCCATTGGCTCTGATTGGTTGACACATTTTCGACTTCTTCTCCAGAACGGCTGCACAGAATTCCACCAAACTTCATAGGAAGTATTTACTCAAGGTCCTCTACAAAGTTTGTGTTTTTCTTGCCGATCCGTAATCCTAGATGGCCGCTATTGGCTCTGATTCGTTGACACATTTTCGACTTCTTCTCCAGAACTGCTGCACAGAATTTCACCAAACCTCATAGGAAGTAACTACTCAAGGTCCTCTACAAAGTTCGTGTTTTTCGTGCTGATCCGTAATTTTAAGATGGCTGCCATTGGCTCTGATTGGTTGACGCATTTTCGACTTCTTTTCCAGAACCGAAGGACAGAATTTCACCAAACGTCATAGGAAGTAAGTACTCGAGGTCCTCTACAAAGTTTGTGTTTTTCGTGCCCATCCGTAATCCAAGATGGCTGCCATTGGCTCTGATTGGTTGACACATTTTCGACTTCTTCTCCAGAACCGCTGCACAGAATTCCACATTCCACCAAACCTCATAGGAAGTAAGTATTCAAGGTCCTCTACCGAGTTTGTGTTTTTCGTGCCGATAAGTAATCGAAGATGGCTGCCATTGGCTCTGATTGGTTGACGCATTTTCGACTTCTTCAGAACCGAAGCACAGAATTTCACCAAACGTCATAGCAAGTAAGTATTCAAGGTCCTCTACCGAGTTTGTGTTTTTCGTGCCGATCCGTAATCGAAGATGGCTGCCCTTGGCTCTGATTGGTTGACACATTTTCGACTTCTTCTCCAGAACCGCTGCACAAAATTTCACCAAATCTCATAGGAAGTAAGTACACGAGGTCCTCCACCAAGTTTGTGTTTTTCGTGCCGATCTGTAATCGAAGATGGCCGCCATTGGCTCTGATTGGTTGACACATTTTCGACTTCTTCTCCAGAACCGCTGCACAGAATTTCACCAAATTTCATAGGAAGTAAGTACTCGAGGTCCTCCACCAAGTTTGTGTTTTTCGTGCCGATCCGTAATCCAAGATCGCCGCTATTGGCTTTGATTGGTTGACACATTTTGGACACTTCAAGACGACTGCACAAAATATCACCAAACTTTATAGAAAGTCTTGTAGAAAAAAAGCAAAATTTTCTACTAAAATGAGCTGTCATTTTATTGTAAATAAGCAGTTTGTGCTCAGGGGAGCGATATAGGCCCATTTGGGCCTTCTTCTGCACTTTTACGTTTTTGACGTCAAAGAAAAAAAAAGGGGGGGGGGGGGGGAGGAGGCTAAATTCCTCTCTTTGCTACATCTTGCTGCCTTCATGGATTTCCATAATATTACATAGAGTTGTTCCCCAGATCCAAAGCACGAGTCAGCTTGATTAATAGGCAAAGGGGGAATGCTTCCATACTTTCAATTTTCATCCTTTCAAACTAAGCGATCGACTATTATGCCATGATAGGCGTTGTTCTTGTTCAAGAGATTTTAGTGCTTCTCATCTGTGAAAGGGTTATCCACGTCTGCCATATGTTATTTCCTTGTCAGTGCGAAGTGTTACCCCTTATCTGTGCCAAGTGTCATCTTGTCTGTGCTAAGCTGCTAGCAGTGACCCTATATGAATGATAGGGCCACAATTCCATATGTTGCGTAAACTTGCAATTTTGATAAACGGAATGGACAGCAAGATTCTACGCATTTCGGCATCAAATGGAGCAAATATCTAAAATATATAAAATTAAGCAAACGATCGGCAATAATAACTTACCCCCAATCTGTCGTCTGAAGGCTCTACACACAGTTTTTCCTACCCTGCGTCAAATTTGTTGCCGAAATGCGTAGAATCGTGCCGGCCATTCCGTTTTCAAAATTGCAAGTTTACGCAACTTAAGGAATTCATATAGGGACACTACTTGCGGTTAGCCTGTGCTATATGTTATACCTTCTCTTTGATAAGTGTTATCTCCTTGTGTGTAGTAATGCGGCAAACATACACACCACTGCAACCGACGAGGCCTCTAGATAGCGATGAATGGTACATATGTACACCGTCACCACTATTGCAACCGACGAGGCCTCCAGATATTGATGAGTGGCGCACTACCGACGAGACCTCTAAATAGTGATGAGTGGTAGATATATATATATATACAACGCAGCCACCACTACAACGGACGAAGCCTCCAGATAGCGATGAGTGGCACATTTATACACCACTTCAACCGACAACCCTCCAGATAGTAATGAGTAATACGTATATACACATTTCCACCGCCCCTGCAAATGACGGCGACAAGGCCTCTAGATAGCGATGAGTGGGAAAGATACACACCACTGCAACCGACGAGGCCTCTAGGTAGCGATGAGTGGTACATATGTACACCGCCACCACTATTGCAACCGACGAGGCCTCTAGATTTTGACGAGTGGCACACTTGCACATCGCCGCCACCGCTATAACCAACGAGACCTTTAGATAGTGATGAGTGGTACATATATACACATTTCCACCGCCACTGCAACCGACGGCGACAAGGCCGCTAGATAGCGATGAGTGGAAAAGATACTACTGCAACCGACGAGGCCACTAGATAGCGATGAGTGGTATTATGTACACCGCAACCGCTATTGCAACCGACGAGGCATCTAGATAGCAATGAGTGGCACACTTACACACAGCCGCCACCGCTGCAACCGACGAGACCTCTAGATATTGATGAGTGGTACATATACACAACGTAGCTACCACTGCAAACGACGAAGCCTCCAGATAGCGATGAGTGGCACACTTATACACCACTTCAACCGACGAGGTCTCTAGATAGTAATGAGTGGTACATATACACACGGCCACCACCACTGCAACCAACGAGGCCTCCAGATACCAATGATTTGTACACATACACAACGCAACCAATACTGCAACCGTCGAGGCCTCTAGATAGTGATGAGTGGTACATATATACACCGCCACTGCCACTGCAACCAACGAGGCCTCCAGATACCAATGAGTGGTACACATACACAACGCAACCAATACTGCATCTAGATAGTGATGAGTGGTACATATAAACGCCGCCACCAGCACTGTAACCGACCAGGCCTCTAGATAACGATGAGTGGCACACATACACATCGCCACCATCAGTTGGTACGGACGAGGTCTCTAGATAGCGATGTGTGGTACATATACACAAGGCCACCAGTACTGCAACCGATGAAGCCTTTAGGTAGCGATGGGTGGTACACAAACAAACCGCCAACACCACTGCAACTGATACCGCTTTACCATAATTATTTTCGCAGGGCATTTTTCTCACCCGGCTACTTAGGCATCCAGAAAAGTGGTTACAGAGAGTTTCCTTGTAGTACGTTATCAGCCCATTCGGTGTTTAGCAGCGCTGGCGATGTTTATGTGCTAACATTACGTGTACGGTGAATGTCTCTAACAGAGGGTTTCAGGTTCGCATTTTCCTCTCGTCGGCCGGAGCGTAACATGATTCACCAAGTGAGAACGTCTCTATGTTGACATTGTTGACATATAAAGCGGAAGTAAAAAGTAGGAAAGAAATAGTTCCTTAGTGTTGTTCGCTTAGCAGTCTTCATTAGACAACAACAAAGAAATACAAGTCCACTTTTAGTGTCGTTTGTATGTTTCTGCTTCAATAAATCTATATCGACTTGAAGCATGACAATATTCTGCGTTCTGCAAGATTCTTGTACATTAGCCGACAACAGAAGGACATGCGAATCTGAGTGCGCCCCCCGGTAGAGATGGGTACAGTGAGTTTATCTGTGTAAAGATATGATGTAATATTGTCTGTGAGATGTTACTTGAAGGTGACCGGGTCATACGCAAGGACAACTTGATGACTATATTACCGCATCGGTACATTTTATCGGCGGTTTTATCGTAATTATTCCATACGTAAACCATGTTGCGTCTTAATTATTCTTCAAAGGTACCGCAGATGACTGATAAATATATCTTCTACACTAAAAACCATTTTTGGACTCATCGCTCTGCGCCAATTACTTTTACGTGGACATGCGTCAAAATTTTATGAAAGTAAATTTATGCTTCCAGCAGAATGGATGAATGAAAAATGAATGAATACATCAATATATTTAATAGTTGAATGATAAATATATAAATAATGATTAATGAGTTAAATGTTGCCAAAAATGTGCGGGAAGATTGTCACGTGGTAATGTAAATTAAATTCGAAACGGAACTTGTAATTTGTTCTGTTTCGGCAATTTACTTACAAGAAACCCCACGACATACAGACGAACAAATATAATTGAGCACTGTATACATACATGAATGTGAACACTATGTAGGAAGTGCCAATCCCCACATATGGCATCAAGGAAAAGGGTATAATAACACTTCAACACACAAGTGAAATTCTCCGCGGGGAACTTTTTTTACGAGCTCCACACTGCAAGAGGAATATAAATGTGACGAATGTAAAATACGAAACTAACTGGTGTCACATGACTATGACACTAACAATAATGTACCACAGTAGACGTGAACGGAAATTCAGAGGTAAGACAAGGTGCTCGGGAGGAGTGAGCGTCTCCTGTTTGGCTAGTCACACAGGCCGTGAATGCCCCCCATTACAATTTCATACTAATGAAATAAACATATAAGCTTTTGAATTTCAAAATAATGATAAAATAAGTATCCTTTTGCTGATACTTAATGGAGAGGTAGAGACTGTTGGCTTGTTAACTGATCCTCCCCAGTGACTTTCTTTTTTTTTCTACAAGGCCAGTATTTAGTAGTGACGGAAACTGGATTAAAACAGGAAAAAAACCCACAATTATCAACAAGATCATTGGCTAACATCATATCTAAAATAAGCGATTGGTTAAAGCGAGTTCCAACGCAAAACTTGGACTAAGACTTATCTATACAAAGGGGAATTTACTTCAGACTAACAATGCCTCCAGACAGTAATAGATATTATACTGAGTAATAGTGTGGCATTTTATGCCTGTAGATAGTGGCACATATTACATGGGTTCATGCGCTACAATTCATTCCCAACCGTCGTGTATACCACTGCCTATAGACGGTGAACAGTGACTACATCGGCAATCGAGCCAAGTGCGGCTCTACACCCAAACGAACACAGAGGTTTCCAGATGGCAGAGAATGGCTGCAGTGAGTTCCAGCGAAGCGCTGTTAAGTAACCCACTCGAAAGTGGTAATTCCTACTGCTTATTATATAATGACAAAGTGTGCACAGTGATTTTACTCTTGTAATGGTATAATGTAATATTTTCTGTAAAGTTTTACTTAAGGGTGACCGTCTTACATGTACAGAAACCTAGCATTCGGCTCATTATGGCTGATAAAACCGCATGCATTGGTACGTTTATAACACATATATGTATTTTATTATACTATGACCGTGGATGTTTTGAAGATTTAAACACAAATATAAAACCACTTTCGTATTAAACTTTCTGAATAAAGTACATGTACAGATCATTTTTCAAATATGTACCAAAGATTTCTGAAAGGTATTGCTTCATAAAGTTTTTAATTGAGAATATAGAAGCGTATCGTTTTAAATTGTATATATTTTTTTTACACTTCTATATTCATATTTTTAATTAATTTTACCTTTTACTGAACACCAAAAGCAGAAATAAATTTATTTATCATAGATACATAAGTGGTAAAGCTATCGCACAGGTTTGCGTCTAATTTTAGGATTTTAATCACGTGATGTCATTTATTATGTATTGTATAGAGTGTTCAGATATTCATTCTTAGGCTTACTAGTCGAGTGCATACACGCTTTTTCGTTTCTATGCTTTCCCACCCGTCCATCCCTTATGTTATGTTTATGTAACGGTGGATGCTAATTTTGTAAATAATCATTCATGCATATGATTATGAAGTGTAAAGGTGATAGATAAATCTAAACCATAAATCCGAAAATCATGAAATCCAGAGGACATACAAAATCAGTAAAAATGGAAATCAAGTAGAAAATAACGAGAAATGTCTGCTTGAAGAGCATATGTGTACCCCTATGATGGAGTGAGATCAGGTGCCCGGGGAGAATGAAACATTTAAACACTTACAGTAGTATATATATGTATATTTATTGTTAATTTATGAAAGCATAGATATTAAAAAAATATATGTACATACTATATCATATATTTATATATTGTAGAATATATTTCACAGATCATAAACATGAATAGTATCATTTCAGGAAAATGCATATATAATGATGATGATATAGATGATGATGACAAACAATCTGCTTTGAAGTTTTATGACTACGTATGTAAAGATTGCAATAAATGCACTCACGTGAGCGCTTCATTGGAGTGGAACGGATTAGAACATAACTACCTGGAAATCAAGAGAAAGAGATTATTGATGATACAGCTCCTATTCAGCTCATCTGAACTGAAGGCTTAAGTAAGCTATCGTCTCAGAAGCGCTTCGTCCGTCGTCGTAAACAATCCGATTTCTCCACCTAAACCGCTTGACAGGTTTTCATCAAACCTGTGCTGCTAATGAATCTTAACAAAATAAGTGTTTTTTTTTATTTATTCAGATCTGTCGTCAGGTGTCACCACCATAGACAAACATATGCCCAGGAGGGTACCGTCCTTTGAAAATCTTTTTCAGGAGGGGTGTACTATTTAATGGTATCTGAGTGTTGCAGACAGATGTAAGATTCAAGTTTGTTGTTTTTGATCAAGTCGGAAAATCATTTTAATTTACCTCTTTTGGACTTAGCCATGATTGCGTATTTTCAGGGAACGTCTTAGATTTTATGCTTCTTGGCTACCTATACTACATTGATTTTGCGTGGTTTCACTGATATTATCGTAGATAATATAAATGGTTGGTTGGTTGATTGGTGTTTTACGTCGCTTTCAACAATTTTTCAGTTATATGGCGACATAGAAACAGGAGGTAACCAACCTCTTAATTAAACATAGTGGCGCAACCCGGAAATCGAACCCGAATCGTTGGCGCCACAGACCACTGCATCAACCTGCCTCCTAAATGTGAATGGAAAGAAATAAAATACAAAAATAAAAAAAAGATTTGAAGGATTTTTTTTTGCAAATATTTATTGATAACAAGGGGTTACAATGGGTGAGTTGTGTTTATAATATTACTATGTAATAATGAGCTTTAATGGATGTCTGTTTTAAGACTAATGGCAAGATTTTGTAGACGACAGGTATCAAGTACTAGAGATTCATTTCAAATGCTGCTGTTTTCAATCATATCTGTGTTTGGGTAAAATATATTTAATATGGACCATATCAAACATATGTTACCCCTACACATACATGTATACTTACAGTCATTTGAAAACCTTCCTGTTCATATCAGCTATATAAATCATCAAACCTTCCTGTTCAGATCAGCTACATAGATCATCAAACCTTCCTGTTCAGATCAGCTATATAAATCATCAAACCTTCCTGTTCAGATCAGTTACATAAATCATCAAACCTTCCTGTTCAGATCGGCTACATAGATCATCAAACCTACCTGTTCAGATCAGTTACATAGATCATCAAACCTTCCTGTTCAGATCAACTATATAAATCATCAAACCTTCCTGTTCAGATCAGCTACATAGATCATCAAACCTTCCTGTTCAGATCAGCTACATAGATCATCATACCTTCCTGTTCAGATCAGCTACATAGACCATCATACTTTCCTGTTCAGATCAGCTGCATATATCATCATACCTTCCTGTTCAGATCAGCTACATAGATCATCAAACCTTCCTGTTCAGATCAGCTGCATAGATCATCAAACCTTCCTGTTCAGATCAGCTACATAGGTCATCTAACCTTCCTGTTCAGATCAGTTGCATAGATCATCAAACCTTCCTGTTCAGATCAGCTGCATAGATCATCACACCTTCCTGTTCAGATCAGCTACATAGATCATCACACCTTCCTGTTCAGATCAGCTACATAGATCATTAAACCTTCCTGTTCAGATCAGTTACATAGATCATCATACCTTCCTGTTCAGATCAGCTGCAGAGATCATCAAACCGAATTCATCAGAGTGATCTAGATGATTATTTTAAGATGAGTTCACGATTTTGGTTCCATTATGAAATCACATTTCTTAAATTAGTTATTTTCGTTTATTTTAGGTGAATTCATGGATTTTCTCCGTTAGATTTAGGTTGTTTATTATACAGTGAGTGTGTATTTTAACGGATTTTTTTGTAATATAAGTAATCGGAGAGAAATGGAATACTAAAATAATTTGTTGCGTTTTTATTGCATCTTTTGTTTAAAATAAAAGGGAAGGTTGGGTGGTTTACCATTGGCATGTAACGGTGAGGTTTGATAGACGACTGCTTCAGAACGGATAGAATGCTATTGTTGTAATTTGTTAGGGATGAAGTACTTAATGTCTTCTTTAAATATTGCTGTTTTTGACCAGATTTGTTAAGGACTGGACCTGCGAAGGATGACATAGGCCATAGACAGGATCTGGGAAGGATGACATAGGCCACAGAGAGTACCCTCTTTGACTGTTGCATAGATCATCAAACCGAAGACTTCAAAGTGATCTACATGGAAGTGTTGGTGATTTTGGTTCAAAGATTTTTACGTTTTTCAACATCTTATTGGATTTTATCATTTCCATACATGTTTTGGTGTCATTTAAGTAATTTATTCATTAAAAGAAACAATACAGAATTTACATACTAACATTTATTAAAAATTCTATTTGAAGGGTTATATGAAAGTGTCTTGTTATTTATTTTGATTTTTTTTTCTGTATTTGTAGGCCAGTTCTGTCACGCTTTAGGTGAGTGGTTTACATCCTGCATGAGGTAAACCATTTTCCGCTTCAATTTTTATACGCCCGTCCAATAGACGGGACGTATTATGTTATGGCGCTGTCCGTCCGTCCGTCCGTCCGTGTGTCCGTCCGTCTGTCCGGGGTCCTGTTTTCCGGACTTTTTTTGGACATCTTTCAAGATATTGCGATGAAATTTGGTATATAGCTTTATTTCAAGCGGCGTCAGTATCAGTTCGAGTTTTATTACGATTGACCTACTTTTGACAGATTTATGGCCCTTGGACTTATAAATTTCAAAATTTTTTCAAAAATTCATTAAAAATCTATTTTTTGTCAAAACATTATGAAATTTATCATGAAACAAGTAAAGTGTACCAACTATCACATATGTTACGGTTTTTAATATCTTTTTCTTCATTTTTGAGAAATTTATGATTTTAGGGGGGGGGGTTGACCATATGTCCTAGGTCATGTTTTCCGGACTTTTTTTGCCGTCTTTCAAGACATTGAGTTGAAATTTAGTATATAGCTTTATATCAAGCAGCGTCAGTACCAGTTCGAGTTTTGTTACAATTGACCTACTTTTGACGGGTTTATAGCCCTTGGACTTATAAATTTCAAGATTTTTTTCAGAAATTCATTAAAAATCTATTTTATGTCAAAACATTATGAAATTTATCATGAAACAAGTAAAATGTACCAACTATCTCATATGTTACGGGTTTTAATATCTTTTTCTTCATTTTTGAGAAATTTATGATTTTGGGGGGGGGGGGGGGGCGGTTGACCATATGTCCTAGGTCATGTTTTCCGGACTTTTTTTTGCCGTCTTTCAAGATATTGAGTTGAAATATGATATATAGGTTTATTCGAAGCGGCATCAGTACCAGTTCGAGTTTTGTTATGATTGACAAAATTTTGACGGATTTATGGCCTTGGATTTTGTTTTGAAAATTCATGAAAAATCTAATTTTTGTAAAAACATTATGAAATTTATCATGAAACAAGTAAAATGTACCAACTTCCACATATTTTACAGGTATTGATATCTTTTTCTTCATTTTTGAGAAATTTATAATTTTAGAAGGGGGGGGGGAAGAGCTAGTTCTAAAAAATTTCAAGGTTTTTTTTGCAGGTCAATTTCCAAGATGGGTTGCATAGGACCATTTCTGCAGGAGATATTGCCTTTGGACTTATTCCTATGATAAAATGCTATGAAACGCAATTAACTTCAGTAAACGTCAGATGTTTTTCATGAAAATCATGCCAAATGCGAATTGATCCTGTCCCAATTAAGCGACGGGCGTATTATGCCACGCTAGGCGTTGCTCTTGTTGAAAATATTTTGCAGAACTTAATAAGATTACCCAAAGAGTACCCAAAAGATTAGACTTAGTCTTTTTTGCTCAAATATATATCCTCGAACCCCCGAACTGCGACACCATAAGCATGTAAATATGAAGCGTTCTTTGTTTGGTAATTTGTATGGTTATTTCTATATATTAGTCAATAAATCAAATCTTTTTGCGTATTTTCACATCCTTTTTAGCAGCAAACGGTGACCACAGTGCTTGGATAAGCGTCTGAATCGATCCGAGGTCAGACATGTGTAATCTGTGTCAAATGAATGTAACTACGTCACCTTGGTGCTTTAGGGGCCAAAGCAATTGCATTTTTTGAATTGTGCGTTTGTTTTAAATTATTATTACAATTATTATTATTAAATACGAGATAAACATATATTTCAATAATTATAATCCTTAAATACAATTATATTAAAGAAAATAAATGTTTGTAATCAATACTAGAAGGAGAATGATATTCAAGAACATTTCAACAGTCAATATCACAGCAGTTCGTAGAGGATGCGGTTGCATTAATAACAATGAATGCATTTGAATATGGCCCCTCTTCTCAGTGCGAAGCCGGCGTGGCCTAGTGGTATTGCGTCGGACTCCTGATCGGGAGGCTGGGGTTCGAGTCCCGCTATGGTCATGCCGGTGTCATGTCTTTCGGATGAGACAGTAAAAACCGAGGCCCCGTGTCGTGGTATGCATGGCACGTTAAAGATCCCTCCCTGCTTCGGGTGGGTCCGTTGCAAAGGTCAAAATTTGTATGCCCCGCATCAGGCAGATGCCGTCACCATATACGTGAAATATTCGTGGCGTGACGTAAAACAAAAATCAATCAATCAATTTCCTCAGTGCAACTAATTTGGTGCAATATTTTAGATGTACCCAGTGTCTACATATGTCACATTCATGCATTGTCCCCAATTTACAAATAGTAAATGTACGCATTTTGTAGGGATTTGGGATATTAAGTTCTGTTTTTCCCTTCTCTGAACTTTCTTATGATTTGTATGAAATCAATATTATTTATTTGCTTTTACTATTATATATCATGAGGGAAGGGGTGGGTTCTTTCATGATTTTACTGAATATTATTAAAATAAATTATTAATTATTTATTTTAGTATTGAATGAAGTAATACAATGTATATTAAAACACGTTTTAGACGTTTAACATTACTCCAATCACCTAAAGGAATGATTACTTAATATTGAAATACATATAATTGAAATACCAAGACGAAGAAGTACCCTATTTACAAAAATTTTATATTTGTCATATCACTTTATCATCCACGTTTTAACCCAATATATATCTGTAAACATTACTATATTGCGCCAAGAACGTCATTGCAAACAACGGAAAATACATAGCGTATTATTCGCAATAAAATAACAAAAACATATCATTGGCCTCATTATATTCTGAAAAATCAGAGGACACTTGTGCCATTGACCTTTCCCAATATGACTGAAATATGGATGTAAACGTGTGTAGCTCTTTTGGGGGAATCACGGCTTATTTAGGTGATATGTAAAAATGACTTAGTGATTGGAGTAAATTTAGCATAATATGAAATATATTTAATGTATACATAAACTGTTTTTGACGCATTTTCTCGGAAGTTTGTATTTATTGACAGAAAATCGATCGAAGATTTGAAACAAGTGAAAAATGACGTCATAATTGCTATTGTTAACAAACGGCGACGGTTTTCCCTAAAGTGTCGCAGTTAAGGTAGTGTCGTAGTTAGGGGGTTTGGCGATATATATATACACACACACACACACACACACAGAGAGAGAGAGAGAGAGAGAGAGAGAGAGAGAGAGAGAGAGAGAGAGCCACCATAAGGCATTTATCTGCTCTCTTTTACTAGAAAATATCAATTTGAAGGGTGATATGTAAGTATGATGTTAAAATTCTTGGGTTTTTATTACTCTTTTGATAAATTCCTCCTCCCCCCTCCCCCCCCCCCCCCCCCCCAAATAAAAGTAAAAAAAGAGGATGAAGTCTTTAGTTCATTGAACATAAAAATAACAATGTCTTCGTCATATCTGGGTTATTTTGACAAAACACATCAGTAAGCAGGCAACAGCAAAAGCATTGTTGTAGAAGAAATTTCCTAAAATTTAATAGCTGAGTTGACCCATGTATTCCTGATATAAAATCGTGCTGGATGAGTAATGAGAATCCGGGATCCGGTATTATGAAACGTAAACAAAGGAATGAATGTATGTCATAAGTGAGACCTTGACTGCATTAAGCCTCTGTACGTAACTAGCTGTAACACTAATTGACACATCCGGTATTCATTCCTGAACAAAAAGAAAAAAGAAAAATAAATGAAATAAAAAAAAAATTAATAAAATGAAATAAAATAAAATAAAAAATAAAAATAATAATAATACGGAAGTATTTTATGCCAAAGATAATGAATTTGCTATTCAACTATTTTATACTTTCGATTTTCATTATTTCGGGTTTGAAAATCAACGAAGAGACACAAGTTGTGGAAATGCGCATATGGTGCACCAAGATTAATACATGTATACATGTTTTGATATCTATTAATATCTATTACATAAAGTGGCGGATCCAGAGAGAGAGAGAAAGAGAGAGAGAAAGAGAGAGAGAGAGAGAGAAAGAGAGAGAGAGAGAGAGAGAGAGAGAGGTATATGAATACCTTGATCACAATTAATGATTGCAAAATCATGTTTTGCTGTATTATTAAATGCAAACGATTTGTCTAATTTAAGAATATATATATCATATTGATTTTCTGCGATAGGTAAGCCTTTTTACAAGTGCCGTGTCGTTAGTGATGGTCAAGGCCAAAGCCATGATTGGAGACGAAGGAAAGCTCATTAGTTGTGGAATAATTACAAAATCTAATTCAAATATGTTTTTAATACATATTATATGTTCGTTCCAGAAACATTGAAAACTATGCCACTGACAGCTCAGAGAAGGAAACTATGTCACTGACAACTCCAAGAAGGAAACTATGTCACTGACAGCTCCGAGAAGGAAACTATATCACTGACAGCCCCGAGAAGGAAACTATGTCACTGACAGCTCCGAGAAGGAAAATATGTCACTGACAGCTCCGAGAAGGAAACTACAATGTATGTCACTGACAGCTCCGAGAAGGACACTATGTCTATATCTATGACAACTCCGTGAAGAAAACGATGTCACTGACAGCTTCGAGAATGAAACGGTGTCACTGACAGCTCCAAGAAGGAAACTCAATCAGCAGAGGTATCGGCAAAGTGTCAATATAAGCAACAACATCAATTCATTGCACCAGATACTGTTCGACAGATAACTCAAAGCCCAAACTATGCAAGTTCATCACATATGTCGTGATAAGTAATTATAATCAAACTGTTAATAGTATATGCAAACTGGGCTGTTTTATCGATATTTGTTTTCTGCGTATTGCAGGAGAACATAAAGCCATTTTGTTTATCATTGATACTCAGACTTCCCGAAGGATTTGTTGTGCATATTTTCGAGCGAAAATGTATCTCGGACCCCATCCATTTTCAAACATAACATTCGTGCGTAACTAGCTACAAGATAGAACTAGAGTATATCCTGAAGTATATAAATGATGATACAACAACCAGCGCAATTCCGTTATTTATAGTTGACTTGATCTAAAAAATAACTATCACACATCTTAACTTCAGTCATATTAATACTACATAAAGCAATATAAAAGGAAAGGATTAACCATTATTTACGTAAGCAAAAACATAAGATACCTTTACTTGAAATTGCGTTTTTCAAGACAATTCATACTAAGCGAGTAACTATTGCAATGGGATTTCCCCTCTGTACGGGGCAGGCTTGGTGTAGTGGTTAAACGCTTTGCTTGCTGCGCCGACGATCCGGGTTCGATTCCAGGGTCGCGCCACTATGTTGAAGAGGTTGGTTACCTCCTGCTTCCATGTCGCGATATAACTGAAGAATTGTTGAAAGCGACGTAAAACACCAATCAACCAAGCAACCCCTTTGTATAACACGTGAATGAACACATTATCAGATGGACTCAAAGTATGTGCATATGTAATTTGTAAAATGTCCATGAAATTTTTATAAGCATACACGAGTTCCTAAATGAACATTACTAGTTGTATTTTCATTTCCAGTAATCAGACAGGTTTAACAACAGCTTCTCTACGAAAACGAAACATATTTTCTGTAGTATTTATCTGCATAGATTTGACATTAGATATTATCAGGTCAAAATCTAAACGAGAAGCGTAATAATAGGCAGTCTCTACTTCATAAAGAACCAGTCTTAAATGACCCAAATAGCAAGGATCAAAACCATGGAAGAACAAAGCCACGAATTCATGACATGAGAAAATACGTACCAATTTTCATTTAATCACATTACATAAATGTTTTGATTAGATTTCGCACCACAATGAAGTACAATGACTCCAATCAATGTCACGATGATCACGAAACACACTTCATTTTTGTTTCAGTTTACCACGTGAGTTATATAATTTTCATAATTAAACAACGCATTTTTTACATCTAAAGAATTCGGTGAAAATAACGCGTAATCAGCATAAGTTCAAATTAATATTTAAAATCATGTTATTTAAATCTAATTTGAAACAAAACTTTTGGGAATGCATGTCCCTTGCTATTTGATTTGAGTTTGTATTTTTATATATCTTATATATTTTTGGGTGTTTCCTGAGGATGGGAAGACGAAATCCACATTACGATTTAGGAAACTGAAATGGTTAGGAATTCTTCAGTATATGGACTTCTATTACTCGATCTTTTTAATACAGGGATACAACTCGTCACTGGCAGGAACTGATAATCCACTTAAAATTCATGAAAGTTTTTCCTAATAATCCACCATGAGAGAAATCAATACAAAATACTTACAAAACAGTTTCCTTAATATTTTTCATATAATCGATTCATTGTTGAGTTTTAGTCTATCAATAAATAGAATTAAACCATTCTGCATGAAAATGTATTTGAAGGTTTGATAATGGAATAAATTAAAAGAAATAATTGACTTAAGTATATTCTCAGTTTATGGCGCCGGGCCCTGGTAGCATAATACCTGCAAAAATTGAGACTACTTCGTAATTTCAAAATACAACATAATCTATTTCAAATTATTACCAGTATGTTGTTTCAGATTACGTTTTTAGAAGAGAAAACAGAAGACATCTGACAAAGTTGTATGTTACAAATCACCAAGGACATGCACACAGAGCAAGATAATAGTAGAATATACACGGAAAAACGACATTACAAAAACATTCGATTGTGCTGCGGTTACGATACCAACAAACAAGCACTATGAGCTAGGGGTCATACTGTCGATGTCGAGTAATAATTATAGAACCCGCCGATATAAAAATTATCGGAACCTTTGACCCTCCTTAGTTTGTACACAACATCACCATAGTAATGGGATGGGAAATCACAATAAGATCATTATTTTGTCAGTATTATTAATTTGAAAATGAATTATGACAATGAATTATTTTACGATCTCAATTTGACGATTAGTCAAATTGTGTAGTGCCCCATCCCTACCTCCTCTTTTCACAATAGACTTCGAATTAAATTTCAAAGTTTTCCATCTGATTATATACATACCAAAGGGATGAATACAATTTGGTTTTCGTTGGATGGAGGCATACCACAAAAAGGACGGAAAACTGCATCATTGCCCGTAGCCCATGATGCATCATTTTCGTGGTATAACTCCATGCAACAACAACAACAACAAACAAAAAAAAAAAAAAAAATAAATGAATAAATAAATAAATAAAAAAAAAAAAAAATAAATAAATAAATATATCTATTCCATATCATTCAATTCCTTTGAAACATGATTTATATTTTTAGAAAATCATGTCTGTAATATTTCTCATTATCTTTAAAATTCTACCTCAATATTGTCCATATTAACGCCAGAATTACGAAAATGTGAGGAAAAAACGGGTGAGGTATACCCCTAATTTTTAAAATCAATCAAAATACGTGTTACATGTAAAATTGAATAATAATGTAGACTATCTGGTAGATGATGATCGTACTTCAACAAAACATTTAAATTATTTAAAAACCCAAAACGACTCTAAATCCAAATAAACACAAAATCTAAGGGCTTATCAATTTTAATCAAATACTATAATTTTTGTAGATTTTTCGTTGCAATTATGCGGTTTTGGCAGATGTCAAATTCACTGTACGTATATTAAAACTTTTGCATCGGACTTGTCCAAGCAGTGAGAGATCGATTACTTCCCACGTTGCCGTGACACAAGACCTCGATTTTTACCGTCAACAACAACGACAACAACAACAATAGAGAAGGACTTTTAGTGGTTGAATTAGACGTGAATTGAATAACAATAATAATAATAATAATAATAATAATAATAATAATAATAATAATAATGATAATAATGATAATAATGATAATAATAATGATGATGATGATGATGATGATGATGATGATGATGATGATGATGATGATGGCGACGATGACGACGACGACAATGATGATGATAATCCAGAGTGATAAATTCGCAACAACAGTAATACGAAATATGATTAACTTATGCGTTATTAGTTAAATGTAGGATCGAATACTTAAGCATACACTTTAATTGTCACAAGAAATAAATCTTCCAAACTCTTCCTTGTTTCATATCATTTCGTTACATGCAACTTCATTTTAATTTAATTAATTATATGAAAGGCGGAGCTAAGAATACTTTCTTGTAGAAGGGAGACATATATAGCAGTGCTTTCTAGAGACCTGCAATTCACCAAACACATCGGCATTAGGTAAGATCATGATATTAATATTACGAAACTGGACACAATGTTTTAAAAGTCTAACTCAGACAGATTCGTTATGGGAAAATGTATGAGGATCTAATCATGGTATAGGAATACGTACATGATAAGTAAATATATATTAAATATGAATAAATATACATTAAATTTAAGTAAATATACATAAAATATAAGTAAATATACATTAAATATAAGTAAATATTCATGAAATATAAGTAAATATACATTAAACACAAGTACATATATATTTGAAAGTTTTCATTTCGTATTCAGATAACATGTCTTTCATCAATAATAGCAAGAATATATACTCTTTGAGAAATTGTCAAAAATATGGGAATATGGAATTATTCAAAACGTTTTATTCTTGTATTGAGGTTGTAAATTGTTTTATCATATTTGCAAGTAACTGGCTTATTTCGTGAAACCTTGTTGACACTGCAAATGAACATAGAATTTGGTAATTTTTGCTGTCAGATAAAACTTGAAAAAAAGAAAGAAAAAAAAAAAAATAAAGAAAGAGAAACAAAAAAAAAAAAAAAAAAAAAGAAAAAAGAAAAGAAAAGACAGAGATTCTCATAGGTATAGAATATACAATATTATTAATTTTGTGTTGACAAATAGTTCTCGAAGCTGGCACCGTGGAAGTCCAAAATGTATATAGAACAAAAGAATCAAGATAATAGTCTGGAAGGAACAAAGGGAAACCATCTGAATAAATCAAAATGTTTGTGAAAGTACGATTTGAAGTTTATATTTCATTTCAAATTTAAATCACATAAAAGTGGACCATTTATTTTGTATAGTGTTTTATCCTACGTATATATAAGCCGATTATACAAAATGTGTAAATGGGTCTTACTTCTTTATTTCTAAAGAAAATTAAATTATGAATGTCATTAATTATAATATAATTCTTTGTTACAAAACAAAAGATGAAACTTACAATATTTGTTAAAAAAACCCGAACATTGTGAATTTGGCGCAATGATAACTACGTCACTAGAAAGTGCCCAGTCAGAGCCAACTTTACATGTCACCACGACGACCGTTGTGTATATACTTCTATTGACAGAGAGAAAAATCTACTCTGATTATGCAGTTAAATAGGCTTTATAAGGCGGTTGCCTCGACAATTCAATTATTATTTGATATAGTGCATTGCCATTCAATTAAAAGATCAAATAACAGATTATGTCTATTATGGTTGATGCGAACAGCCACTAAAAGTATGGAAAGTGCCAAAAAAAATTTCAAGTTTGATAGTGTATATTGCCGCCGTGTGCACCGGTGCATTCTTCACACCCACGACGCATTGAACGAATCAGGTTATGCAGAAATGCTTGGGAAATGTTCCGCCATATGTGCAATAAAAAAAAAAAGACGCAAAGGCTCCAACATAGCAGTGGGGATGTTTGTCTCTTGATATATACGTCGTTCCGTTTCTTCCGAAACATGTTCTATAGGCAATAAATACGGTGTCATTGCAGACCAGGGTAGTACATTCATATTTTGCTGCTGTAGATTGTAACGTGCGGTGTGCGGTCGTGCGTTGTCCTGCTGCAGAATGACGTTATGCTGATTGTTGTGAATGAATGAAATGAAATGCTGAAGTACAACCTCTTCACGGTAGCGTATGCCAGTTAAACTGCGCTTCACTATCATCAAAGGGTCTTTTCCGTGTGTTGTAATTCCACCTCAGACCATAACTCTCCCTCCGCTGAATAATGCTGGCGTCAATATAACGTTCTTCGGCACGACGGTAAACCCGAACACCACCGTCACGACTGTCATGGGGAAATCTTGACACGACCGTAAACGTAACTTCCTTCCAATCTCTTTTATTGTAATGACGATGGCTCCTATACCACGGTAATATGGAGACGCCGGAGCAGAACAGGTCGGATAGCAGGACGTCGACAACGGATGTTGACCTCTCGCAATCCTATCTTCCCTGTAGGAGGATCTATCCGTCGATGCCCAGTTGACGATTGGAATCGATTACGCCAATGTGACGTCCGTTTATACTTATCTTGCCGACGTGATGTCACATGTGGGCGTTCTGATAGTAGACTGTCCGAACGGTGCCATTTTGCTGATATCGTCTCCATAAAGCATTTACAGTGTTGATATGAACTCCAAACTACTTTGCCACATTGCTTTATATTAATTTCTTTAAACGATTCACTGACAATTTAAATACAAGGTTGAAATGCAGCTGATTAATTAATGCACCCATCAAGATAAACAAACAGACAAACAAATAAAATTTTGACCGAGATATATATATATAAATTTATATGTCGTGAATACTAATTAGGTAAAACAAGGTAGTAAATATAAATAAAGCAAGACAAGCCTGAAATCTGATCTCATTTGTTTAAGATAAAAAGCTATAAGAACATATGCATCGACAATAATGGCAACGAATGCAAAGCCCAACGGACACAACCGAAACTGAAACTAGAAGTTATCTTATCGTGGTGAAACATAGTAGATAAATGTAATTATAATAGAGGACGAGGCAACAAGTAACAGACTAGGGAATAGAAAACAAGGCATGTATAGGATATATTCATAAATACGGTGACAATGTCTCAAGAAAAATAAAAAGTTGGAATCTTTATTATAATGGAACAGGAGGCAAATCAGTAAACACAAAGAAATACCTTGGGGTTAATACAGTCTCAAAGCTCTAAATAAACAGACAATGACGCGTTTTGCTCCACATCAAGAAAATGCGAACCCCAATTTAAAAATGAGGTTGAAAATAGGTGCCTGGGAGGAGTACCCGTCCCCCGTTTGCATTCAAAACCATTCGTAAAAGTCCCATAGACCTGTCACATCTGTCGAATCCGGTATTGCAAAAAAAAAAACGCAAGGACGGTCAATATACATTATCCTGTTTGAAAGAGAAGTATCAAACTGCACGAGATATTAAGCGGCGAGGGAAATGTCAAATGAGTTAAATGGAATCCAGGTTCCTAGAAAAATGTCGGAGTGATGGTTTGCAGACTGTCCACAGTTGTCTTTATTTCTGGAAAATATACACTGGTATAAATCCCAGAGATCGAATTAAGTGCTAATATCATTCATTGTAGATTGGTCATTTTGCAACCAATACATGGAAAAGTGGTTCATTTGTTGTATTTGGATAAGAATAGGAAGGCCCTCTGTTTAACTTTTATTTAGACTTACATGTAGGTGATCTTCCATATATAATCATCATTAATGACAAATGTAAAATACGAAGGTGACTAGTACTGTAAGACCGTGCTGCTCACAAAAATGCACCATGGAGGATATACATGGATGCCTCCAAAAAAAAGGGCAACATCAGGTGGCCAAAGCTGTCAAGATCTCCTGCGTGGTTAGATACAACTGCAATGGATGCATTTGCCGTAAGAGATGTCTAAAACGCATACAAGTAAACCATTTGCTATATACTACGTATGTTGCAAGAACTACTCAATTACACAAAAGTAAATACTGTATTTACAGGCGTGTATGCCTGACCGATATTAAGGAAACAGAGTTGTAATCAAACCTTAATTTCATATACTGAATACATTCATGCTGAAATAATTGCAAAAAGTTTAACATTTGTTAAGAGCTGTCATACATGTTTGTGACAAAGTGACAATTGATTTTATAATTAAGAATTATATGCTGAATGAGCAGAAAAACGAAATAAACAATGCATGCATGTTACTGCTTTTACGACTCTTTAACCACTGTATTCTAATTGATACATTAAAAGTCAAATTAAGAAGCAATAAAAAGATGCTAACACATCATGCAATATTAAATAAATGTATTGATTTTTGTTTCCTTTTCAACTTAGTGTGTCAGAAACCCAGGTTTACGTCGTGTTAGACCTTTGAACCTGAATACGATTAACAAAAGTATGAGGACGATTAAAGTGCCATATACAAGTAGAGAACTGATAAAAACATGGTATCTGAGCATTTCATTTAGCTATACAAAAAGTTAGACTCTAACTGTATAAGAAAGTATTTAGGGTCTTAGCTCGCTTTCAGACTGGCAGAGCACGGTTTATCATGTTGATGTCGCATATATTTTTATACCATTATGTATTTTACAATACCTTACGTGTTTATATTTTTATGACCTCTCAATATGCGATACCTGTTGACCCTTGTTCTTTACATGGAGGTTTATTTATAAATTTTTAAATGTACGTCCTTTGATTGTTCTGCTGTTACGGTGAGTGGGAAGGTGGGCCTGTAAACCGGTTAACCACACCATTTGTTTGGCTTTTGTCAAATTAAGTGACCGTCCTAAGTCGGTATCGTAATTGCACTACAATAAAATATTTTTGTAATGTGATATATGTTCTAGTATATTATTTATATTCATGTATTGTATAGCTCTATGGTGACTTCTGCCACATAACTGAGCCAGTAACTCCTCTTTTCTCTTAAAGAAAAATAGAAATATTATTAAAATATTGAGTATTAATTTTCATTTGGTACAAATTGAATGACAGCTTAAGGGGTGCGCTGCTGCTCACTGATTCTTTGAACCTTGATCACATACTGAAAGAAAACAAACAAGCTTATCCACAATGTATAGATGTGCATGTTCCTTTTCCTCTGCGGGTTTAGATATGACATGACTACGATTACAAAATGGAATATACATATTCAATAGCTTATCTAGATTCTAAGTGAACATGCAATATATATATGCACATTTAAGGGATAAACTATTTGAAACTCAATAAATAACTTAATATTATTATCATTTAATGTTGTAATATCGGAATGTTTCAAATTCTATTGGATATTTTGAAGAAAGTTGATTGGATGGGTGTATTGTGTTGAAATAAGATATAAGTTTTTTAAATGTTTATATACGAAAAAAAAAAAATGAGACAGAAATATAGAAGGACGAACGCATGATTATGAAGGACAGGGAAAAGGTTATTTGACTTTGTGCTATTTATTCATACCATACGGTACATATGAATAGATATTACGTGAAACACCATTTTATTACAATTAAATACACTTGAAAATGAAGTTCAACAAGTATGTTTTAATACATGGTGAATTATAACACACGGTGATTTCAGACGCTTAAGACACCTTAATCTTTCATTTTTGAAAACTTCCAACATTTTATTATTTTGTAAACATGTAGCACGTGTCAATTAATCTTGGAATCGGCGTAGGTTTGGTATGGTACTTTGTTTAGGAGGGAGAGATTGTAGTTACGTCTGTCATTTATCAGTGACCTTTCTTTCTGATGTGACAGTGTCATAGTGGAGGTACAATGTAAGTTTCACGACTACATATGCCATTATCGTTCCACACTACAACCCCCCCCCCCCCCGCAATAGAAATGTAGGAGGCAATCATATGTTACGGGCATGTATTGGTTAATAAACCGGAAATATTCATTTTTGATGCCACATTATTGTTCATGTTCGTAATCCTCCTCCTTTGCTTATGCCTATATAAATCACAAGAGTTAATTAATTGACCCTCTTCTGTTCTTCCTGTCAGTCTCAGCTCAGTCGTGCTTGAATATGACGACGTATTTATAATGGTTAAATGTAAATTTGTGAAATCTTGTTTTCCGGTGCTTGTAGAATGTGTTATACGGTGTATAATGTGGATTGATTTGTAACGATGTAAGAAAGTGATAGAAGTGTCCATTAAATGAGAATATTGAAGACATGGGTTTTAATCGTAACGTTAAGACTTAAATCGTTTACGTGAAAATTACGACCGCTTCCGCTTTAGTGAAAGCGACTATAAAGAAATCGGAATTGGACACTTATGAATACTCTTACGATTCCTTTTGAATAAGGAGGATGTTATTTGTCTATCTTAATTTCAGACCGTATGTTAAAGAGAATGTTATATATTTTGGAAAAAAAAGGTTTAGACATATTTTTGCAAAAGTGTCTCCAAAACGTGTATTGCAGATGACCTAATGATAACATAACTTGGACATTTATGACAATTTCATAAAAGGTGTTGTACATCACGTACTTCTGTCAAGCTTTTTGTTTTCTATTAATTTTCATTATGAAGATTATGAAGACAATGTTATCATTTTATGTCTTTGCGTTAATTGTCATTGAAAATAATTAAATAATAAACGTCCTTCGTACAGGAAATGATGAAATAAAATGAAGAGACTGTTTAATGTAAATATCTCCCTGTTGTAATGTGTTTTTTTATCACAACAAACGGTGAATATACCAATTAAAGTAGAGTGCAATTGACTACGCATCTTGATAACGGAAACTTCTTAAGAATATATCATTTTTAATACTACCATTTCTACCTCATACAAAATCGTTCTTACATCAGTTAACAGCATATTAAATATTACAGTTTATTATACTTTTATCAATCGAATTCCAAAATAATAAAGCATCCCTGTATAATACTCCGGAGAGAAATATGGGCGTACATTGAATGACGCTTTAAGTTTTCATTTGGTATGTATACATATTCGATAATCTGCTCCGCTGATGAGGGTTTCATACTAATGTGATTTAAACTCTGTCTCCTTGATGGAATTACACAATGTGATAATTCTAAGTTTAAATTTTCCGGTTTTACTTTTTTTCAGTAAAAGTGAAGTACAATGGCATTACTTCACCTGACTTTGCTGTTATGTGTACTGCATACTGGGTTCAGTGCTTCTTTGTTTAAGCATAGACATTACTATCACGACGGACTTTGCGAAAAAGTAACCGATTGTAAAGCGGGATTCAGCTATGACCGCGATAATGGATGCAAAGGTAAACCAGTTTTCTGCTAGCTATATGATGAAAAAGTATTTGCTTTCTTAAATAAAAAAGAAATCTTATGATCTGAAAGGAAAAAATATCTCTAAGGGCATGTCTAGGTCTGGTTAACCAAATGACGTGTCGACCTTCTTATTCACCACCAGATCAGCACAAGCAAGGAGATAAATATTAACATTCTGAGAAAATAATAATTTACAATGCTTCTTCATTACATAATAGAGCAAATAGGTCAAACAATGAGAAAACATAATTGATAATTAATTGTAAGTTAAATGATATGGTGAATTCTGATTTGCATACTGAAGGTAATGTAAAAGAATCATTGTAACTAAAAAGACATGAGATGTTTAAGTGCACAGAGAAAACCACATAATATAATTAATGCTTCATATCGTTACCTATGACTTGAAATATATTGTACAAAGCGGTCACACAACATACAGACTATGAATAGGCGATTAACAAACTGTATGGTATATGGTATTGTCATATCTGACTCGGAACACACATGCACCAAATTTTGTATACTTCACATTTAAATGTGTATTATAAAAGTTTGGTTTCAATAATGCTCTTCAATTATGTATATATATGAGAATTCGAAGCATTCGGCCACGAGCACCACTGAAGAGACATAAGTTGTCGAAATGCGCATCTGGTGCACAAAATTAAAAGGTATATATTTTCTATATTTATTTGAGACGTTTTACAGGGATCTGTAATATGACACAATCATTATGTTTGTTCTTGTTGAAACTATCACCACCCAAATAAACTTTTTGCCAATTTTACATGATGAAAGGGGCAATACCGGACAGATACAAATTTACCGCCTAGATTTGCGTCAAATTACTGTGACGTCACATTCCAAGCGTTAACGTCATAGTGAAAATTCCGGCAAAAAGAGGGGCAGGCTTGGTGTAGTGGTTAAGCGCTTGGCTTGCGGCGCCGACGATCCGGGTTCGATTCCCGGGTTGCGCCACTATGTTTAAGAGGTTGGTAACCTCCTGCTTCCATGTCGCGATATAACTGAAATATTGTTGAAAGCGACGTAAAACACCAATCAACCAACCAACCGGCAAAAAGTGGTTTTTCTGGTATAAGACCCCATACATCATATAAAATTGGAAAAAGGTCTATTGTAGAGTTTTAATGATATGACTTTGATTACTCGACATCCAATGGAACTCTTTCGAACTTTAAAATAATATTTGACCCATTTATAGATATATACGTTAGACTTTTTAGGTGGAAAATTAACTGATCGCCCAATTGTACTGCATAATTTCTACATTTAACGTTCTTCTTGGTAGTGATAACACATATACAATTGACTATTTCTGAATACCTAAAAGATTAAGAACAAATCCCGAAGAAAACGAATTATGCATTACCACGTGAACCTGATATCGGTACCACCTTAACTTGCTTACCAATTAAAACAACATATGTTGAAACACTTTAATACGTGGAGGGGGAACTATTGATCATATATGTTATCAGAATACATGAGTATAAATAGAATTATGAATAAAAGCCCTGTGATAAAAATGATAATAATGAAAATAAAGCAAATAAAACAACTGATTTAAGTAGAATTAGATTGATACACGGAGGGAAATTCTGGTACTTGATAGTATAAACTAAATTAAAAAAATGTTAAATTATGAAAATGCATCTTTCTCGTTAGTATTTAATTGATTGATTGATTAATTATTGTTTTACGTCAGTCCCCTATTATTTCACGTATATGGTGACGGCATCTGCCTGATGCATTGCATACAAATTTAGACCTTTGTAACGGACCCACCCGAAGCAGTGAGGGATCTCTTACGTGCCATGCCTACCGTCACACGGGTACGCCGGTTTTTATTGTCTCATCCGAAAGACAGAACACTGGTGTGCCCATGGCGGGAGTCGAACCCAGGACCTCTCGATCACGAGCTGAGCACCTTATCCACCAGGCCATACCGGCTTCGTTAGTATCTAAAACATCTCGGCAGGTGCGATCGAGCAGCAGGGGATGCTTATACCTCCATAATACAACTCGGGATTTCTTTTTTTATAGATCGGTGTTTGCAATGCTGCAAAACTTTATATCATACGACTATTCCTAACATCATACTATGCTATAGTAATATTATATTTTTATATTCAAGGACCGAAATGGTGGTATACGATATCAGACTGTTATACGGATTGTTCCAGTACAAAAAGGCAGTCCCCTATTAATATTATTACTAAAAATACCAAGTACAATAGGAATTTACCTACCCTTAGATTTGAGGAAAAGAACGAGGACATTGAAACCACGGTTCATAATAACCGTAAGTACATCAGGTTGACAAGTATATTCCTAGTTTAAATTTTCATCTTGCGGTTATAAATTATATATATATATATATATATATATATATATATATATATATATATATATATATATATATATATATATATACACCTATCTTATCTAACTATCAATGATCATTATTTATCACAAAACTGAATGCTATTCTCTTAAGGTTAAATAGTAGCTAAGGTTTATCAGTTTATACGTTGTTCAAATGAGTGACAAAGTACATAGCGACGGTATATTTCAGTTGATAGAGCGTGTTCAAAGATATGACGGAAGTATATTTTAAACCGGTAGTTTGAAGTTGCTTGTTTGAAATTGTAGAGTTTATGTTTATATAGAGTAATTGAGTTTTGTTTTACGTCATTCCACGATTATTTCACATATATGGCGTCGGCATCTGCCTGATGTATTGCATAAAACTTTATACTTTGCAACAAACCCACTTGAAGCAGTGACGTATCTTTTACGTGCAACAGTTACCACTACACGTGACCTCGGTATTTACTGTACCATCCAAAACATACAGGACGTTAGTGTGCCTGCGACTGGAGTCGAGCTCGGGAGAGGACCACTGAGGCACAAGAGCTTAAAGTTTTTAAAGAAGAAGTATATCTCACTAGAATGTGTTGAATTGAAAGACAAAACTATACATTTATAGACCTAATATTCCCTTAGTTTTAAAGACAGGGACAAGCAGTTAAAAGTAGTGAGAGTTTTGTTTTTGTCATCTCTGTAGAAAATCACGCACCAGAATTTGAAGCTGAAGATGAATTGCTTGTCAAGATGCAACAGCTTACAAAGGGTGGTTATTCCTTGAGAAACCTGCACATTCATCGTGGACGGTCCATACATAAAGGCTCGGAACATGCAGTGAACGGACGACACACGCCAATGGAGGTATATACAGTGTCTACAATTTAAGATGAAATGCCTTCTTAATTAACGTATATGATATGAACTAGTTGATTCTAAGTAGTCCTCCAAAATTAAGTCCGGTACATTACTAGCAAAATACGGAAGTAACTGGTGTCATATGACTATGGCACTAACAACAATGTACCACAGTAGACATTCACGTACTCCTGAAATTCAGAGTTGAGACCACGTGTCCGGGAGGAGTAAGCATCTCCTGTTTGGCTAGCCACACCCGCCGTGAATGCCCTGACACACAAATGAAAACTATAATTCAGCACTGTATATATACATGAATGTGAACAAACACTGTGTAGAAAGTGTCACAGCCACATAACATCAGGATAAAGGGTATAATAACACGTAAGTCAAACCCTTCACGGGGAACTTTTTACGAGATCCACAGTGCAAAGGGAATGTGTGACGTTTATGTAAAATACGAAAGTAACTGGTTTTTATAAAAGAACAAAACACTATACTGCAAATTTTTAGCCTCATGGCTTTTATCAAAAGGCTATCATTATTTAATATTGTATATAGATATATTTTAGCACACTTATTTTTCTATCTGTATATCTACCATTTTATATAACATGTCAGTATGCTTTATATATTTTTATATGATTTAAAAAAGTATGATAATTTTCTACGCAGTATAAGTTTAGATACGAGATTCCGACGTGTATTTTAACATTAATATTAGTCAATTTTAACGCCATGCATACGCGCACAATAATGACATTATGACGTCATTGTTTATCTAAGTTTAGAAGCTAATGTATTTTGAAACATATACATGAATTTTACATAGCTTTATATTTGTCATCTCTTGTATTGCTTGATAAAGGCCGTGAGGCCGAACATTTGCAGTATAGGGTGTTGTGTTCTTTTTCTTTTAATAAACTAGTTTAAATTGGAGGATTGCATAGTTGCACTGATAGAAAATAGCCATATACTTACAGTTATAACATTTCCATTTGTTTAATCAGGTCGAATGCAGAAAAGATAGTCAACAGTTATTGATTTTTTGTTTACGTCACTCCACAATTATTTCACGTATATGGCTACGTCATCTGTCTGATTCATTACATAAAAATTTATACCTTTAAATATGGTGGTTGGTCTTTGTTATTTTCCACTTGTTTTTCATTTTCACTGATTTTTGTATGTCCTCTGGTTTCATGATTTTTAGACTTATAGTTTGGATTTATCCATCATCTTTACATTGCACATCTGATATTTATGACAAATGTAACGATTTCAACTTTCATATCACTAATATTCCCTTCCAATCCGCCCTGGCTCGCCCATGGTGTTTTAATTTTACAACTAATTCACTACATTTGTTATGTATTTTGTTGAACAGGGACCAGTTTTTTTTTTATACTTTAACAACGGGTAAATCTAACCAATGGCTGAACTTCGTTTGAATGTATATTTGAATTGAGAAGACATAAAGCCATATTCTGTGTACTGATATGATACATATGAAACAAGCATTTTAATGTAATTTAGATTTTTATACAGAAATCTTATGAACTGAATATTTGTCTTAGTGGTTAAAGCTTCGAATAACTTGTCCCGGAAGACTAACAAAGAAATCAATCGAACGAACAAACCAAATGAAATATTTACTGAGGAGTTTCTATACTCGTTGCATTGATATTGTTGGACAATTTGAAGACCACTTATATATCATACGATATTCTGGAACACGATGTTATACATTGCCGAACTTTTACTGATCTGACATATTACTTATATGACTTTTTCACCGAACACCAGAGGTTTCTACGGATGTTTTGATTTTCACTCACTATAACATCAATGACAACTGTAATTATAATACAGTATAATAATAGTAAAGATTAACGATAAAATGTGAAAAATATCACAGTAGTCTTCAACTGTAACATGTGCAACTTTATGTTTTAACTTGTAGGCTCACCTTGTCTTCAAGAATGATACATCCGATCCACGAGAAGAAATCAAAGTTTTACTGAGTAATAATCACTATAGAGGACATAGCTACAAGACAGAGAACAACATACTTGTCATTGGTGTATTTCTTGAGGTATGTTTACAGAGGGCACTGCCACCAGACAGAGAACAACATACTTGTCATTGGTGTATTTTTTGAGGTAGGTTTATGAAGTACACAGTCATAATATAGAACAACATACTTGTCATTGGAGTATTTCTTGAGGCATGTTTACGGAGGACACTGGCACCAGACAGATAACAAAATACTTGTCATTGGTGTATTTCTTGAGGTAGGTTTACGTAGGGCACAGTCGCAAGACAGACAACATACTTGCCATTGTTATATTTCTTGAGGAAGGTTTATGGAGTATACAGTCATTATACAGTACAACATACTTATCACTGGTATATTTCTTGAGGTAGATTTACGGAGGACACATCCACAAGACAGAGAACAATATTCTTATTAGTGGTGTATTTCTTGAGGAAGATATATACACCAAATAGGTTGTACTGGCCAACGGATTTTAACAAAAGTTTTGCAGAAATATGGTTTACGGGAGAACGAGCTATTTGTCGTTCTGATCAGGAGATGGTTACTCCTCCATAGCATTATATTTTGCCTCTGGTTGTTCAAAGGATCCATATATTACTTCCTTCTTCCCTATTTTCATTTAGTAATGCAGATATTCCTATTTGAAGAATGAGGTAGCAAATACACTGTTAGCAATTTTTAACACCAACAAAACTTGCACATAGATTAATATCGTCTCTAAACTCAGGTTGCCAGTAAAGGATTCGGAAAGGCACCAAGCGAAGAGGAGTGTGAAAATATTCTGGAAGGAAAATGTAAGAATGGTCACAATCGTAACAATGGCGAATGTGAGGAGGAAGAAGACGATACTACCAGTAGTGATGATGATGATGATGATGATGATAATGATGATGATGATGATGATGATGAATGCGATGATGACATTGATGATAGCGATAGTGATTGTGATGAAGACTATAACGATTTCAAATCCAAGAAACATATACGTCCTAAACGTTGCTGTGTGCGCAAAGCGCGAAAAATAAGTCGCATCCTAGAGTGTGCCTACAGACATCCATATGTTAGAAAATTCCAAGGACATCAAGACGAGTCAAGTAAGTATACACTAAGTATGACTAAATATGTATAGTGCGATTTTCGAAGATATGTTTTATAAAGTCAGATTTGTAAATAAAACCACTTCTTTCTATAACTTTGTTTTTTGAAAGACATTTTTTTCTAAATTATCTTATTAGGGAATATTCGCGAGACTTATTTTCCGCGAAAAGCCATACACATGTTACACTGCGATAGTTACACCAAGGTAAGCTACGCTTTTATGTTCGTGTTGAGAATTAAGAATTTCTGTGAAGCACAGTCCAAAATTCAAATAGCTTCACCTTTGACACTATATTGTTCTTTACTTAAAATAAATAAATCGGGTTTTAGATGGACCACAGGTATTATAGAATGGCATGACCTCACGTGTGAATGTATGGTCAATTTACTACTGCAATATATTCTATTAATCAAAACAAGAAAATTACCAGATCAAAATAATAGATTGTAACACCTTCCGGGTTTGAATGTGAATAGATAAATACTCTAAATTATTTGACATAAATTAAAAAAGCAACACAATGTTACATGGGCCGATCACCAACAAAATATATGGAACACACGGTAAAATCTCGCAATTTGTATCTAATTTCAATGTTGCACTTTACTTTGAGATGCCAGATTTAAAAAGGATTTTACAAATTGTTAATTGCAGCTTACAAAAAACTACATGTAGAAATGCGACCGGAAGACATTTTACCCAGGATGTGTTACAGGCATTATTATGCATATGAGGGCTCCCTTACAACGCCGCCATGTTCTGAAACTGTGCAGTGGATTGTGATGAGATGCCATGTTAAAGTGTCAAAGAGGGTAAGTTCATTTACTGTTCAGTATGAAGTTGATTTGATTGGTCACAAGAGCATTTGTGTTGGCTACTTTTGTGTGTGTTTTTGTGAATGTGATTTAAAACATCTTAAAAACATTAAAGCTAATACCACCCGATCTTACTCTCAGTTGATGTAAAAGATTCAAATTCGACACTTTAATTCCAAATACACTTCAGTTTTGGTGCTGAAGATATAAAGGTTATGCGTTCTACTGCTTCTGATTTTCGATTCCAAAACACTTTTAAAATCAGTATCATAGAATTAAGGACATACCCGGCTCGCAAAACTTTTACACTCTGTACTAAATAGTTCCTCTTATCAAATGCAACTGATGACAAGAAAGGTAACTCTAATTAGTCATGAATATATCTTCAGGCTTGCCAGGAATATTGCAAATTTAGATTTTTTTCTGCTATTTCACGAATAGGTTTCAATTTCTTTGTTTCAAGGGATTACGTATCCAATATATTTTATTTCGGATATGAAGAGAAAATGTCCGCCATAAAAGAAAATATGGAGTAATGTTTGTTTTTGTCAGTACATGTTAATGAAAAATATTTGACTCAGTGTACAAAGGAAGTTGAAAAAACCCTCCAAATTATCATTTGGTAACAAAATCAGACGCCACTATGATTCTCTATGATAGACCAGAAGAAGACACTTGTTCAGTTCTGAAGCAAATTTATCCTAAATCTGAATAAGTAGGATATGACATTAATTAATAATCTGATGTCTCATATATAGTAGTTATTTTTACAATTACTTTTTTGGTTTTTTTAAAACACTATTGAAAGTTGGAATTAAAATCAGAACTAGAGAATCTAGCGCAAGAAATAGTACATTGGTATATATATATTCTTATAGTTTATAATATTTGTGTAACACATTTCAGGTTTTGCATGCGTTGGGCGATGTAGAGGGATATCCAGATGGGAAAACGCTTAGCTATTACGGAATCCGGAGACCAATTCAACATAACGATGAAATGACCGTGTACCGAAATTTTTAAAACGAAAAATATTTTCTTTTGAATTTTATATAAAGCTAGATTATAAATGTCTTTGCATTTTGTTTTAAATATAGATTAACAATTAAATAAATGGAACTATACAAGACAATTATCTTTGATACTTTTTTGATTGTCGTATAAAATATAAAATTCATTTCTGGAAATCCACACAAGAAAATTGTTACCGCTGTTATTATGTAAGTCGAAATGGACGTTGCCCATATGACCTTTATCCTTAGAGATTTTCTTTTTTAAATATCTCCATAACTAGCCATAATATAACTTCTTTTTTAAATATAACATGGGAAGTTCTACTATACTTGGGGACAATCTGCCATATAGCAGAAATATGCTTAAGGTATGACATACCTGATACCTAAGCTCCTATTTTTCGAAGACCTATTTATTTGGGATGTTTCACAAAGGAGGCTCTTCTATATACCAAAAAGTCGAAAGTAACGTTCTGCGTTAGAAAATTCGTTCAATAAGGTACTTATCTATGGAATGTAATACATATGATCGATAAAAATCATACAAAGAATTAGGTATATTTGAACTAGCAATTTGAACTAGAGTATCACTCATATACGTGATATAAAATGTACAAAATGGCAAGATTTTCAAGCAAAATATATTTGGTTTATTTATATACCGTGCGCGACACAATCGAATATTTTTGTAATGTCGCTTTCTATGTTTATCTGACTATAATATTTTTTGTGTCATTTTTCTTATTTTTTTATAGTGTGCAATACAGTCCAATATTTTTGTATTGTTGTTTTCTGTGTGTGTGCGTGTTTTATTTTTTGTTTTTGTTTTTACTATAATCACGTTTTATTATATACATGTCCTTGTTTATTTGTGTCATACAGCTTGTTCTAATCTTTCTGTCTTTTCTTTGAAATTCTGTGTTAAATGATCGCCATGAATATTTGTGATAGATGTACACATGATTGTTCACCTTCGTACATTTTCAGTGACAAAGCAACAGTTAACAGAGTAAAGTATATTGATATATTTATTTAATTGGGATTATTTGTAAAATAAATTTTGTTGAACACAGTCAATGTGTAACGTAGAGGCTTCAAGCTAAAATTGTTAAAAACAGGTATTTGTAAACAAACCAACAAACGATTAAATAAATGAAAAGTTAAAGATCAACGTAATTGTTGCAATGTCGCAGCTTTACTGACAGCAACATACCATGTTGGTCATTTATATACCATTGAAAATCATGAGATGAAACTACCATGTTCGCTATGAAAACCCCAAACATGCACGATGCTGTAAAACAGTACAGCAACAACGCATACATGTTTTTAATGCAAACGTGAAGAAAAATACATAGTCACGTAACATAATAAAGTTTAGATGCTAGATCTAATTTCTAGGGGTTTTGAAGGTACACTGTGTGTGGCATTTTTGTTAATAGTATACAGTAATATATCACCAGTTATTGCCATGATGAGAGATACAAATACTGAAGCACAAAAAAGAACTTTTCCCACTTTTTACTGTAGTATTCTTTGTTTTTAGTGCATTTTTAGGTAACGTCAATGTTCTCAATTATATGTTCATCTTTTCGCGTTCAGTATATGTTCCTCCTCCTCTTTTATGCATCAGCGTCATTCTCTCATCACTTCTTTGTCCTCTGAAAACATATTGCGTGGCATGAATGCCGAGCTGTGTTACTCAATAATTAAATCAGGAACTATGTAAGAACGAATTTATCGCTCCAGATCATAATCATATATTCATGTACGAGATAAAACATTGAAGTTTTCTAAAGATTAACATCTGTTATTTTGAATCATATCTTGATATGTGAATACGAAGATGCAAAGTATTCATTTGTACACACTTGTGCAAAATGCGCCCTTATATTTAATGTTTTTGATATTTTAATGTGTCTAGAAGCTTGGAGGGGCGAAGTGACATAAAGATAAAAAGGTACACTTAGCACCAAGTCTGACCTCAGACATCTAGGGTTCAGTCTATGTCCACCATTGTAAATCCTTACAGATTCGTGCTCAAACATAATGTTCGGTCGCGAAGACTGTTTAATCAGACTGCTACACCGAATGCTGGTGTAACATTATAAAGTGACCCCGTTGAAAACTGACCCACGGGTCAATTTTTAACGGTTTAAGGGTCGATTTTTAATGTTGACAAAATACTTGGTCCGTTAGTTAATAACCCCACCCACGCGTGAAAAAGGTAAAAGTAACCCTCGCGTGAAAATGTGACCCTCGATGAAAATTGACCCACAATGTTGTGTCATATTTTAACGTAAAAATGACCCTTGTGTATAATACTCCTTTGTACTATTAAAATGCAATTCATACTGTGTACTTCCTGTTTGTAAACGGGTCAGTTACAGAATGGCCTAAATTTCACGTCGGATAATGACATCTTATGTAGAGTATTACGCAAATTTCGATCTCATTAGTCGTATTGTTTAAGAGAACTTATACTTCAAAGGGGTCATATTTCAACATTAATTCATGCTTCCATATGAAAAAGCTTCAAAATCCCGTTATTATCCAGTGTGACTATTCGATTATGCAATAAGTAAGTAAAATAGACATTAAACCTGTTTAATAGAGGTAGGGTCAAATTTCAATATTGAAAAACGACCCATATCTAGAAAATCTTCGTACATGTATTACAACGTACGTATTTAGATAAGTACACTTTACGTTTTTGTTTGAGTAAAGAGTGCTAGTTTGCGGAGACAATAAATTAACGTAGCCAGGGAAGGGGGTCATATTTCTACATTAATTAATGACTCCATAAGAAAAAAAAAACTTGAACTCCGTGACTATTCGATTATTCAATAGTAAGTAAAACGTACTTGACAACTGGTCATTAGAGGTAGGGTCAAATTTCAACATTTAAAAACGACGCCATATCGAGAAAATCTCCGTACATATATTACAACACACGTATTTAGATAAGTACACTTTATGTTTTTGGTGAACAAATAGTAATAGTTTACGGAGACAATGCATTGACATAGCCAGGGAAAAGGGGGGGGGGGTCATATTTCAACATTAATTAGGGAATCCATATGAAAAAGGCTTGAACTCTGATTTAGAATATAGCGTGACTATTCGATTATTCAATAGTAAGTAAAATAAACTTTAAAACTGGGTGTCAGAGGTAGGGTCAAATTTCAACATTAAAAAACGACCCCATGTCGAGAAAATCTCCGTACATGTATTACAATACATGTAGTTAGCTAAGTTCACTCTATTTTTAATTATTTATTTTTATCTATTTATTATTATATTTTGTTGAATAAAGCGTGATAGTTTGCGGAGGCATTGCAAGGAAATAGGGTGTGGGAGGAGGGGTAAGGGGGTCATATTTCAACATTAATTAATGCTTCCATATTAAAAACCTTCGAAATCCGGGTTATTATGAGGGTGACTTTTCGATTATTAGACATTTGATTATTCAAATAAATACATTATTTGGAAAAGTCCAATTACTCTTGATATCAAGCGGTCTAAGGAATTGTTACAAAATTCGGCCTAAGACAACCATTTAATAATCTGTTGCCCTCAATCCCAGTCAATACCTGTATAATATTCACAAGAAAATCAAATATTGACCGAAAAGATGCGGTCAATATTATCTATTTATTACTATTTTTTTTGGGGGGGGGGGGTATATTGGTCAATATCTAGAATATAGAGCCCGTGTGGCCCAGTGGTTAAGGGTCTCTTATGATCGAGAGGTCCAGGTCATACCGGTTTTTCTGTCTTTCGGATGAAACTGAAAACTGATGCTCCGTGTCACGGTAGGTGTGGTGTGTAAAAGATCCCTTACTGCTTCGGGATATATCCGTTGCAGAGGCCTAAATTTCTATGCAATGCAGCGGCATCTTCACTAGCCAAGGTTCTAATCCGATTTTCTCGTCTCCCGGCAGCCTTGGCTAGTGAAGATGTACATCAGGGAGATGACGTCATCAAATACGTGCAATAACCGTGTAGTGATGTTAAACAAGAATGAATTAATCTGGAGTATATATTCCATTATCCACTTTTTACGTAATATTTATCCATTTAATTTTCATTAACACCTTGCATTCGTTTCATTCATAAATTATCAATTTTTTTGAAAAATGACATATAATTTTCCATAGGCATAATGATGATTTTTAAAAAATATATATATAATTTGGAAACAGCAGACGTTACACAAAAAGTCTAGTAACCGACTTAAAGTGCAACAGTGTCACCGATCCTGATTTATGTTATTGGTGGCAGTAAATTGTCAATGTATCTAAGTGTGATCTGTCATTTTAGAAATCCCAGTTAAGTTCGAATAAAGCACATTAAATTACCTTTAAAAGTATGTTCAAACTCGACATAAATCGAACTTGTTTTGTAGTTATAACCACATTTCAGTTTACTGGGTTGTACTTGTTTTCTCGGGATTTATATTAAAAGGAGTTAGTACTGTTCTTTCTGTTTTAATTAATGACTTCGCTAATAAAGTTTTTGTGAAGACAATATGAAGGACACTCATAGATCACGCTTATTTAAGAATATGCTAATACAGTGTATATCTAAAACCTTATCATAAATATTTTGGCTCAAAATTAGTTTGCGTACAAATACAGTAATTAATTGAAAAAAAAGACTAAATAAAAATAATAATATACGTATTCATACCTTCACGCGTCGACAATTTGTTATCCACATCTTGTTGTGAAGGAAACGCTGATACACTAAGACTCTTAGTGATGCATGCCTTTCAAGAGTCGTTTCGCCGTTTAAGAAACCGATCAGTCGAATATAAATATGTTTTGCTAGTGTAGGAGTTATTTACTTGCATTACTACCCAGTGGCATAAATCAAGGGAACTAGTAAAGCTCTGATACGCATATGTATACATGTATTTAAAACGCCGATGTTATTTTTGAAATACAAAAGGGGTTGAATTAAAATGACAAATGCTATACGTTTGTAGTGATGGTTTCTAGTCCCTGAATATGTGGAACATGTAAAACAAACCATCTTTCTATGAAAAAAATATATTCAGTAAAATGAGATGGGTTGACCATAAGTACCCCCCCCCCACCCCAAATTACGATCGTCGCTTCTGATCTGGATCGGTTGATGTCTTTGATGTACATGCTTTTGACATGATCCAGTGACCATATGCGTAATGAGTTAAAGACGATCAAAACGGTGATATAGTATACACTTTTCCCCCAAATAGCCCCCCCCCCCCATCCCCGGAAAATCTGCCTAGTATTTATATAGATATTCTCCCGAGAAAAATAAGTATAATAGTATTTAAGAATAAAATTCGAGTTAAAATCATCCCCAAATCTCAAATCTTTCACCTGTATATATTAACCTTTTTCTACATGCCCAATGCGCGGATTCTGAATCATGTTTATATATGAAAAAGTGCGTTAAGAGCACTGCGCAATCCTGAGCACATGCGGATAGCAAACGTCACTTCACAAAACGAAAATATAATGTCATATTAGGGCGGCACCCAAGTGTATATTCATTTTCATGTCACTTATTTAGGTGATTCTCTTCTGAACTAATTCAATCCATTACTTTGACCTTTATATCTTTGATGTTTACAACACATCATTTGGTCAATACCGTGTTATTCTCAAACGTATTTCCAGAAACTCCTCCTTTTGTACTGTTATCGTAAATATTAGTAATTGAACATATTGTTTAGTATGAATGGTATAAATGTATTGATGTTTGTATTGTGTCAATTTATTGACGTGATATTTAACAATAAAAACTAGAAGAAAAAAATTAAATTAATATCTTCACATCAAAACACGGAGTTTGTGATTAGGAAAAAAACTTTAGTACGACTTATGACTCATTTGTATAAGAAGAAGACGAAGAAGAATAGGAAGAAGGCAACAAAGGGAAAGATTATTAAAGAAACTATCATTTAAATCAATAAGACTAAAAAAACGAAGTACCGAAAAGTAAACCATATCTCATAGACCATGGAATAAAAGGACAATATCGTGTATAGTGTCATATTCAGACAAATGGGAAGGTGAGATCAGGTGCCCAGGAGAAGTAAGCGTCCCCTGGATGCATGCGTCTGTCAAGCATGAGAAATCTGATTCGGAAACACGTTTACATGAAAAATCGCGTTAACAACAATAAGCAGTCATGTGCGCATGCGCGTAGCATAATTCTCTATCAAGATAATAAATATATTTATATAAACCCGTTCACAACATTAAATTATTCAACTACCGAACTTCATATACTTTACTAAAGAGAAAACAGAAGACATTTGACCAAGCTGTATGACACAAATCATCATGGATATGCACATAAAATATTATAATAATAACGACATAAGAAAACGACATTACAGTAATATTCGATTATACTGCGGTTAGGATACCGACTTAGGACGGTCAATTTAAATAATAAATGTCACTCAATTGGTGTGATTAACGGCTTTACGGGCGCCCACCTTCTAACTCACCGCACAAGTAGCACAATCAAAAGACACAAAATTGAAAATTTGATAAATAATCATCCATATAGAGAACGTAAGAGAAAATTAATAGGTTTCTCAAGACGAAACGTCATAAAAATATTTTCACACTAAATGTTTAAAGAATAATATGCTGGTGTAAAACATGTTAGGCGAGATCAACATGAGTAAACCGTCCTCTGCTCGTCTGTAAGCAAGCTAAGATCATTGATCTGTAGGACTCCTGACTAGAGTCAGAGGGGACGAAGGTCAAGACCTCGTCTTCTCTGAATAGGTGTGGACAAGGCCTGTCATAGATTACCCACCTTCCTGTCAGTCAGAGTGCAACGCTCAAGGAAAAGTATGTATTGGGTTGTAGATTCATTAGCCAACCACATTAAATATTTATTTAAACATTAAATGATAGAAAAAGACCGGACAAAAGATTATGAACGACCATGCATTTTTGTATGCAAAATATTGCAAAAGATGAATTAGAATATATCACAACTTACACGACAAAGTAATAAATAATCAGAGACATATAAAGTTGTAAGCTATGTGTAAATTATAAAGAATCACGTTTACTCTATGCAAAGTGATAAAAGGGAAAAAGTACAAATGTGTAATTATTCTACTATACAATGAAAAAGGCCTCACCGCATCGCACAATATGTTGCATATTCATTAAAACGCTTTTTGGTATCAAGTATTCGAATTTGTGAGATACATAATACAGCATGACAATGACAATGAGGGTATAGTATCAGTTTTGCAATATGTCACATATAATACAAACCACAACCTATAAAACATCTCTAATTTGATTGTCACCGCTATGGTTCCCGACACTCCTCCTTGAAGCAAGTAAGTATTATTTTGAATATTAACAAGAGTATACATGTCATTTATCATTTCGACAAATTTAGATAAGTCTGACTTAACATAATCAAATCGTTCATCCTGACCAAGCAAAACAATATATATACGTATCTTTAAATAAAAGTTAATCTATATACAGTCAAACTTCGATATGTCGAACACTGATATCTCGAATACCCGGGATATCTCCAAGTTGGACGTCGGTCCCGAAAAAATTCCTTCATAATATGATAAAATTCACCCGGATGTGTCGAACACTGATTTGTCGAATGCCATGCTTATCTCGAATACATTTTCAAGTCTCGAAGTTCTTATTTACCCGGTTTATCTCAAAGTTGTCTTCTTTTTCCCCACGGCGTCTTTCCTAGTTGACAGATCGCGTGCACGGTTTGATCAATTGACCGTGTTGGTGTACAATGTAGAAAGCCGCAGTAATTACATAATCGAACGAGTCCATTCATACCTTGTTATTTATACTATTTGTTACCTCACGATGATGGCTTATCAAATTTGGCCTTGCAAGTAAAAATTTACATTAACTCAGTTTTTCATACCTGCATAATTGAAAAAAATTCTTTACGTAGTTCATTAATCTATTTCTATTTCGTATCCATGAGTATGTCTATATGTTTTTATGCAAAGTAATAGTAGCTTGATGTGTTTTGAATAAAATAAATTTATGACAAGTTTCTTGTCTCATGCATCAATCCGTCCTTGGTTTAAAGTATAGTAGACGACAGTTATGTCCAGTATTGAATTTAACATACAAAATTACTGAGAACCAAACATGACATTTTCACTTTTGGAGTATATTCTCTTTATATATTTATGAATAAAAGGTATGATGAGATTTAGATTAATTATTTTGTAACTATGTACATTAACGCGTATTTTTTGATAAATACATCACGTACTATAACAATCACGTGTCAAATGTACCGGCGTATGTTAACAACTTCAAAATTTGTGATCCTAAACTCTAGATTTGGATATCTCAAAGTAATTTCCAAGGTCCATCCGGATTCGAGATATCGAGGTTTGACTGTATTAATCAATAAAAGATAGAAAGAAGAATATATATATATATATATGTCTTTTTCACACATAAAGACAAATAATTTCATGCAATGAAGTGAATATATGTCATATTTAACGTATTCTTTTTAATGTTTTGGAGGTTTATTACATCACAAAGTCATACATCCCCCATCGAATGGATACAAAGAAGTTATTGTTGTTATTTTGTATTATCCTTATCATCGCGGAAATATCTCCAAGGAGGAGATCCAAAGGGAAACTCAAGTCTAGAAGGTCGAGGAACCGTCAAACAAATTCAAGAAATCAAAGATGTTTTAAAGCAAGCTTCAATTACAATAGAGGTAGATAAAACAAAGATTTAGTTTTAGATAGATAAAATAGAATGTATAATATGATAACGTTCTTACCTACTGTCTAACAGTCCCTGATTGAAATTTAGATATGCAATATAATAGGCGATTAAAATGGTACGTTGTTGATTGATTGGTGCATTATGTCGCTTATAAATACTTCATATCTACTGTGACAAAACTAAAGAGCACCTATCTTATGCGTAACTCTGTCCTTGGATTGAAAAGGTCAGTCTTAGGCCAGTTTAGTAATATGTTTGCTCTTCAAATATGCAAACTGTTGATTTCAACATTTTTGGCATTGAGCATCACCGAAGTGAAATTAGTTGTCGAAATGCGCATTAAATTAATATATTAGAAATATCTTTATATTTATTTCTACATAGTTTTATATAAGAAAAAAGAGGAGTTACTGGCTCAATTATGTGGCAGAAGTCAACATGGAGCTATACAATACATGAATATAAATAATATACTAGAACATATAACACATTACAAAAATATTTTATTGTAGTGCAATTACGATACCGACTTAGGACGGTCATTTAATTTGACAAAAGCCAAACAAATGGTGTGTTTACCGGTTTACGGGCCCAAGCAACCCCTGCTAAAATCCAATAATGGAACGTATGCTGTCTGCAAGCGACTGTACTGCAGGCCTAAATTTAACTACTTCACTAGGTTTACCCCTAAAAAAGATATTATACATTAAACAAACAGAAATCTTATGGCTAATAACACTATCACGTAGCAAACACACCTCATATCGTAATAATTCGACATTTCATCATAAAAAATATGATCACCATTCATCAACACCGACGACGACAAGCATCTACTGACTAGTTACTTTTGTTCGTGTGATCTTATAGACCAGCTTCAGTATTGGAGATTTAACGTGGATTTTAATGCTTTGATTATATTAGATTTGAAAAGTCGGCGGTGGAAGTATCGCTTCCAACCTTCTGTGTTTTTTATCAGTGGTCTGGGATTTTTTATTGTATTTACCAAAATGACGTTTTGCTATCCTAAAATTTCCAATACATATAAAATATCTATACATTTTTTATTTGTGTTACATTTAGGTAGAGGAAAAGGTAAGTAAAAATGCATATATTTGACGGTTTCTGAATTTCATTTAAAATCGGATGGCATGGATTTATAATTAACATTTGGTATACCGCTTTATTGTCGGGACATCTTTTTTCACTTTTATTTCCAGGGGTTCATATTAGACATCGTGCCTGTCATTTACATTCGTATTAACCATTTCTGTACTCACTTCCATCGCAAAAAAGGCGTTACTAAATATAATATTTTTTACTCTTATCATGTATTTGTTATTAAAGTTTATTTGATATTTACATTTTTATGTGAAACTGAGTTAAACATTTCATATTGTCAATATTTTACTATATGTTGGAGTAAAGATGCGTGCTTGCTTAATATTTTGACAAAGTTATATTAAGTCTTTATATAAGCTAAACCCCCATAAACCATCACAATATTTTTTGTTGGAAACTTTATTTCTATAAAATGTATTGCATTGTTTTGTTTGGCAGATGACCGCGCTTACTACAAATTAGTGTTCGGACACAAAAAGCCTGTCCATGAATTTTTGAAACATATTTTTGTTGCATATAAGTGAGAATAAAATAATTTAAACGTAAAAGAGAGAAATGAAATAATTCAATAATGCAGCACCTTACATTAGATAACTTGCATTATCATTATCTCTTCCCTTAATTACAATGGTCCCGTATTTATTTGCGATCCTCGCCAAACGACGATATGTGCAATATGTTATGTTGATTATGTATCTCTATGAATAAAGAAGTATATGCCAAATGTCATTACATCATAGCTCATGAAAACAGGGAAACGTACCACAACACCAGCACATACTGTATTCAGATCTACAAAATCTCAAATTCAACATGGCTCTGAAGTACGACACCTTTAAGTACGTTTTTCGGTTATATTTATGTATTTCAATTTATTTGATAGGATAGTTATATGTTGGTATGAATATCACTCCCTTCCTCAAGATATGTCCAATGCAACACCAACTTCTGCGCCTCATCCTTCCTAATCCTGCTCTCTCAAATACTTTCACTTTGCTATGGGGAAGACGATTTAATTCTGAAGGGGGAGGGGTGGCGAATTTGGTCTGGTCGGATTATTTATTTGCAGATTTTTGGGTGATGGAAAATTTATTTGCTTGATATCCTGGGATACATTATTTATTTTCTTTACATTTTTTATCGTGAATAAATACTCGTTAGAATTGTACAGTAAATATAAACCACACGCTATTATAAATGTAAAATATGAAAGTAACTGGTGTCATATGACTATGGCACTAAACTCAACAAATAACATAAAACACCACTTAGGTCTTTATACTACTACAATGTATAAATGTTTTTGTTATTTTTCATTTGATTTTTCACTTATTCAACTTTTCCTTCAGTACTTCTTGATTGATGTTGAGGAAAATTGGTAGATAATAGTAAAGATGGTCATGTAAAAGTTTAGATGTTTAGAAAGTTTTATAGAAACTAAAACTTATGACCACTTACATGCATTGTACAATATCAATGTACAATGCTTTCTATGTCTCTGTTGAGCGATATAGCCGAATGTGTGCGTCTAGTTACTTTTGTTATCATATATGTTACGTGAATATGCAGGTTTTTGTTGGTTTTACTTCTGTTTTCATTTTAATATTCTCGGTTTTTATTTTTCATTTAAATAAATGTGTTAAAGTCATTTGACTATTGTCATGTTGCACTGATTTGAATGAAACTTAACAGGAATGAAAGACCGTCAACAAATATGGCCACCTTAATTTTTAATATTCACATGATTTAATTTGAATATCAACTTTGCATAGGTGCTCAGGTGACAAGCGAATTCAATTAAGACCCATTTTGGTCACTCCTTTTAACAGGGGTGAGAGGGGTGGACAACACGAAAGGGAGTCGGGGAATGCGGTTGGAAATTGGCGGCAAGGGGACGTGAATGCCATTGATCCAAACTAGAACCTAAAATGAAAATCTCGCAGAAAGCAGACGGTAGAGCCCTTGCCCCGTCTACTTCTCAAAATGGACATGCAAATATATTAAATAAAATTGAATTCGATTAAGATTATAAAACAACTGATCAACGCCATTTCACCAATTCCGTACATTTCGTTGAAATGCGAATCATACAATTTAACTACAACACAATATAATATCAACAGCAATCATCGTGTTTTGTATAAAACATTCAGTTTTATATTTGTATGATCTGGTATATGTACATGCCCAGCAGCCGGGATGTTTTCCTTTCAGTCAAAGCCAAACCTTTTACTTCCAGTATTTTCTGGGTCAGAATATTTGGCCTCCACCTTGGAATGAAAATTATCTTTATTCCACCTTATCTCTAAAATTTGTGATGGAACATGTCAACGTTCTTCTCACCTGCCTTGCCTTGATATGGTTTACCCTTCGGTACTTCTTCGTCTTTTACATTTTCCACGTCTCTAAACCGTAGTCATAGCTCAACTGTTCCTGCTGATGTTCTCTAGCCCGATGAATGTTGTTCTCGCCTTCTTTATCATGCGGTTGTTTAAATCTACGGTACTTCCTCCTTCTCTTGAGACACAGACTCCTAGATATTCAGAAGTGGCCTATATTTTTCATTTTCACTGATTTTGTATGTCCTCTGGTTTCATGATTTGTAGACTTATGGTTTGGATTTATCCATCATCTTTACATTTTATCTCTATACCATTATACTTATGTTGTTGTCACTCCTAACATTCATCCTTCATATCTTGAATATTTTGATGTTCACCTATACTCTGGTAAGCTGCAATCTTTTGTGATTTTGTATGCTTTCTCTTGGATTTGCTGTTTTGTAAATGAAATCAAGGTAATGTCATCTGCGTATTCTAGGTCGCCAAACTTTGTTGTACGCCTCTATCGTATGTCGTTCTCACTATTCCTTACATTATCCAGTCTATGAGTAGCAGATACAAGAACTCAGACATTTTATACTCTTGTTTCACTCCAGTACTGGTATGAATAATAATTTGATAATTGATTTAAAAGAGGAGGGAAAGGGTGTTAGACAATCAGCTGACAGAATCTACATGTAACATAGCCAATATTCTTGGTTTGCCATGACATCTCCAATCTAATTCTAAACAAAAATTGCTTTTCAAAAGCTAGTCGCGTCATTAAATATTTGAATGGTTTCCAAAAAGAAAAGAGAAGACATCTGGCAAAGCTGTATGACACAAATCACCAAGGACATGCACACAAAACATGATAATAGTACAATATATATGCGACATTACAAAAATATTCGATTGTGCTGCGGTTACGATACCGATTTTGGACGGTCAATTGAAGTAATAAACGCCACTCATTTGGTGTGGTTAACCGGTTTACGGGCGCCCACCTTCCCACCAACAACCACAACAACAACAGAATACTAAATAATATGAATATTTACGTTTACGTACAAACAACTTCATTGTGCTATTTAATTTTAGAAATTATGCTGTGTTTATTGCTAAATCTGCTTTTTAAAGCATTAAAATAAAACTAAATTGGAAAAATGATCTCATATAAAATCTTGCAAAATATTCGAAAAATGAGTTACTACCCATTTAAGATGGATATATGATTTCGGTTTGGAAAGACATAGAATAGCAGAGAAATGTATCTGTTTCAGGTCCGACAAAGTGGTCTAAACTGTCACAGTGTTATAAAGCTTGTAGTGGTCATATTCAATCCCCGATCAACATTGACACCAAACGCACTCAATATGGATGGAATGTACAGACCATTACCCTCAAAAATCGTAAAAGAACATCAGTTGGCATGAAGATTACGAATCATGGTATGTATCTTCCTAGGGAATTCAAGACAAAAGATCTTATCCAATTGATAGTTGGCATTACCGGTGGAGCAGTAGTTCCTGAGATTACGTGAATCTGCATACATGTCGTCAACATTTCTAGATAACTTTCCTATGCTATCTTGTGATGCAATCAAATGAGTGATATCAAACTAATCAGTAGTGGCGTCTCCAATTAATTGGTTTTAAAGTCTATCTTTTTATAATTTACTTTGTTATCATCGTTGCCATTTATTAGCAAATAGGATCGAGATATTGTTATAAGATTGCACTGAAATTATTTGAGTAACAAGTGAAAAGTGATTTCTAGTGCATTTCGACAGTCAATATCTTTTTTTCAATAGATACAATGTTTTAAATACAGAGAGTCATTCCCCGGAATTCAAACCGACAAGAAATAATATCTACATGATGTATGGACCGCTACGGTACAAATTTATAAATCTCCATGTACATCTGGGAATGAAACAACACAAAGAAAAGGGATCGGAGCACGCTATAGACGGGCAGTTTGAAGAGATGGAGGTTTGTATTCGTTTCTACTTTTGCTCAACGAGATCTCTAGTTTCATTCAACATTCCACTTTTCAGGTTTACATACTATGTTCTTATTTAGATTTTTAAATTTTTTTCATTCTACGTTGCATGCAACCAGGGGACGCTTACTCCTCCTGGGCACCTGGTCTCACCTCGATTAAATTAGGGTTCGTATTTGTCTTAATATGACACTATACACGACATTTTCCTTATATTCCATGGACTACGAGATATGGTTTACCCTTCAGTACTTCTTCGTTGTTTACTTTTATCCATTCCATGCGGAATAACTAACCGGTACTTTATTACAATTCACATGTGATGGAGATCTTGCCTATTCAACACGATATTTTACTTCTGTTGTATTTCTTTTTTCACCCAAGTCTTCGTAATACTCGTCGATTGAAATTGTGACAATACAACCGACATTAATAGTGAAACCTGCTTTTCCTGTTCTTTTTGTTCTTCATAAGGTGCAGTTTGTCATATGGATGACGAAAAATCTTTTCTAAGATATTCTACAGAACCAAACCCATCGTTTTATATTAACTGGATTTATACTCTGAATTCGTTTAACGGTCATTGGTAGAATTCTTATCCGAACATGCTTTGATTTTATCAATTGCAAATTCATGTCGGATTTCAATGTAGTGTTATGTCTATATCTCAGTAAATCGAAATGCAAAATCTTGTCTTGCTAACAAATATTGCATAGGCATAGATATAGGCAAAACTGTTGGGAAAAAATGGTGAAATTCTGGTGAAAATTACACAATATATTATAAGTTTGAATTACCTAGAATATTGTTTGACAGTAGAAGATGTTAATCCGTTTAGGATGATAATAAATATAAAACATATATATCTATTAATTTAGTGCACCATATGTGCATTTCGACAACTTAAGTCTCTTCAGTGATGCTCGTGGCCAAATGATTGGAATTGTCAAAATATAAAAATATTTGAACAGCGGTGTTGAAACCAAAATGACCGAAAAGTGAACCAAAGAATCTATCTAAGGAAAGAGCGATGCATGAGGGAGATACTCTTTATTTTTAGAGTGATTTAATTAATTTGATGACTGAAAATTTAAAGTATATATTTCTATTACTATATATATTAAACTTATTGTGATAACTACTGGCTCCACGCCCATAAGAAATATGACCGGGCGATTCCTCTATCTAATCATTAACTCATGTCCGTTTTGCCGATTATTCTTAAGTGTTATTACACCCGTTTCCCTGATGTGTGGCTATGACACTTTCTACACAGTGTTTGTTTCGTTTGTGTTTGAGGATTTAATTTAAGTGTTATTATACCTCTTTTCCTGATGTTGTATGGCTATGGCACTTTCTACACGGTGTTGTTCACATTCTTGCATATATAGAGCTGAATTTTATTTGTTTCGTCTGTATTTAAGGGCACTTACGGCGGGTGTGGCTGGCCAAACAGGATACGTTTACTTCTCCCGGGAACCTGGTTGCACCTCTGAATTTCATGGGTCCATGAATGTCTACTGTGGTACATTGTTGTAGGTGCCATAGTCATGCGACACCAGTTAATTTCGAATTTTACATTATTGTGTTTTACACATAGATTGCCATATTATACTATAGTATAATGACTTCCATTCGGGGCTCCAAAAATATCTGAATATGGAGGGGGGGGGGGGACAAATGGGATAGGTGCCATGGAATAATCAATCCCTGGTGGCCGGCCACATCCGTCGTACGGATGGACCATTAGTTTTCACGATATAAACTCTAGTTTACAGTCACAAAGTAATATTAAAGACATCACCACAAAACTATCCATAGATAATTCAAAACATCAGTTTGCAACCGAACATGTATTTGGAATATTATGTTATAATACTTCCTTGTGATAGTAATATTTTGGTTAGTAAAATTTCCTGTACGTATGAATTCAGCATACGCCGTACCAGCTTTTTGAATGGGATCTGCTACAAGACAAATATGCCGTATAAGAGCGACCAAGGTTTATTGATACATAGTCGAGGAAAGTATATGATAGGAAAATTGATATATTGATCGTCTAATTGATTTCAGGCACATATGGTATTTAAAAATCCAAGAGGTGAGCAGAATATGCTTGGCAGATCATGGCCAGAATATGTGGTGATAGCAGTATTTTTACGGGTAGGTGACAGTACTTTGTGAGGGTTGGCTTTCTGATTTTGCTGCTGTTTTAGTTTGTGCATGTTTTTGTGTATTTATATGGTCATTCATACCACAAACTACAGAAGCATAGGATTCTATCTCGGTGAAACTTTTAAATTAATTTGGTGTGTTTGCTTTGTTGATTTATCGCTTGTTTGGAATGAATGACAGTACGTCGAGGTCATCTGGAAACAGTGAGCTACTAATCGCATCTTGGACAACCATGGTACGTTGCCACACGTTGTTCTTTATAACACGTACTTTTGCACGTGAATATTTCAATTTAATTTAAGAATGTGCATTGTTGTGTAGAAATGAAGGAGAAAAGCATCTATATGATTGACACTAACATTCAACTACAATCAATCAATTCATTGATAAGAATGCCAAATTTCGCTGTTTGTGATATCTTCATTAACAATACATACGCAAGTTGCTTTTCGGATGTTTGCCTAAAACATTAAGGATATCTTGATGTAGATAGTTTTTATGTGAACTGTTTTAAAGGGACAGGTTTGATCTCAAACTGTTTAACTACAACTGTGGAGTGGCTAGTTATTTCCATTGACATTCTATGTCGAAAGAGTACCTGCTCAGTGTTTGGATATTTGTCATTTTTCTCTTTCTGATGATCCTTGGGCAAATTTATTTCCTTTTACGTATACAACTCAAGGTAAAGGCGTCAGGATTTCAAAAAATGTCGAGGAGTAAATGTGCAAAACTTTTACGGAAGAGAACAAGAATGGACAGGTCGATCATAATTGATACAGAAATTTCAAAGGGATGTGATGAATATAAAGCTTCCGATCTGAGTAACGTGCTGCAGTGTGCTTACCATAGCAGTGCTGTCAGGAGATACAATTCAGGTAAAAATATATTAAAATTATATGTGTATATTGAGTTGAATATTAGGTCAATCCTTTTTTTTTTTTGGTTGCGGGAAACTGACATTAACCTTTCTAAGACCAAGCAGAGTGTTACTCATATGAGTGAATTGAACAGTGATCAGGAGTGTTGAAAAATATTGGAGGTTGTGCATGACTACTTAAGAAGATCAACATTTCTATATACAATATACTCAAATGCATTGAAATCGACGGATCAACCGTTGTCTGCCATATCACATTTAACGTTCCATTGTAAATGCTATATTCGATGTCTATTTCCACATCTGAATGCAAAGAAAATTTTGATTATTTCGTTTTGTGTTAAGAGTGTTGTCCGTATTTTATTGCTTTTTTATCATTTTAGTAATCATCTGGATTAATTTCCCTATATAGTACCAGCAAGTGATAAATAAAAATAAAAACAAATATAAACTTTAAGACAAATGACTTCGGTATATATATCGAATATTTAGCTTGTCGCCCAAACCTGGCGGAGGTAAAAACAGCAATCAGATATTTTAATTTCAGCATTTTCAACAAACAACTTTTGTGCAATGAATTCCGAGTAGAATGTATAAAGCAAGGAAAAACGCTTACCGTTGTGTAGTTAGGGACAGCACATTTAAAAATAATGATAGATTTTCTTTTTGGAGATGCTACTATTTTATAGAAAATGAACCTTATAAATACTGTAGGAAGAAAATACCGAGTGAGGATGCCTTTGTTCAGTATCATACCCCCGGATGGAAACCGACAGTACTTTACTTATCGTGGATCTCTAACGACTCCACCATGTACCCAGTCAGTACAATGGATAGTAATGAGGTGCCCAGTGACTGTCTCCAAAGAGGTAAAATAAACCACACGCTAAATCAATCTTCCTCTATCTAGATTTATGAGTTTTATTCCTTTTTCTTCATATTTAATACAATCAAATTTAGTGGTTCTCTCATACAGTTAGTGAAATAGATTGATTTTTCAATAATGTAACCGGACATCGTCCTCATAAAGAGAGATACAGAAATAAGTTATTAAAAGTAAGAAATGTTTTTGTTGATGCTTATGTGGTTCTGTTAATTAATCCCATATTTAAGAAAAAGAAACTCAAGAAGGACATGTTAATTAAAAAATCGCTTGGGGCACAAACTTGCCAGGACTATGAAGCAGCATTACACAACATAGTGTTGGTGACAGTTTGTTATAATCAAGGGTTAGAGTTTATAATTAATCATGACTTCCCTGGAGTCATAAATCATATTTCTTACCTATAGAAAGTATATATACATATCATAATACATATACACTTATTAATTAAGTGCACCATGTGTGCGTTGACAACTTCAGTGAAAGCTGGCGTGGCCCAGTGCTATCGCTCTCACCTCCTGATCGGGAGGCCGGGGTTCGAGTCCCGTTCTTGTCATGCCGGTGTCCTGTCTTTCGGATGAAACATTAAAACCGAGACCCCGTGTCGTGGTATGCATGACACGTTGAAGATCCCTAACTGTTTCGGAAGGGTCCGTTGCCCCACATCAGGCAGATGCGGTCACCATAAACGTGAAATATTCGTGGTGCGACGTTAAACAAAAATCAATCAATCAGTCAATTAACCCCAGTGATGCTTCTTACGTAAGCGATGGAAATCCAAAGCGTAAATATTTCAAGGACATATTCATTACCAAACTATCTTAAAGAAATATTTTGGGTCAGTACTGAAACAATAAAAATTTGATTTGTAGATTAAGAAAAAGCAGTTAAGGAGACTTGAATAATACTTTTCAATTTTTAAAAAATTATGTTGTACAACAAGTACAACATACAGTTACAGTTAAGTTTAAAGATAGTTGAATCATTTTGCATACCTCTGGTTTTATACTTCTCACAGATCAAATATTGTTTGAGGGAAGTAAATCTTTAAAATGTTGTTGTAATATTGCAGGTGTTGGAAAATTTACAGAATGTCCAAGGCACTAGACAAAGAGAGTTGATAAGTAAATGGGGTACAAGACGTCCCACACAAAACAACAATAATCAAGTATACAGGAACTTTTACAGAAATGTAAAGCATTAGATTTTTACAAATCAGATAAAGAATAGATTAAATAAAGAATAAATTGACACGTTCATATCTTACCTTACACTAAGAATCATAACATTGTATAAAGTTGTATACTGTAGTAATGCTACATGGTTCGTTTACAACAACATACAAAGACAACGGACGAACACTACTCGACACGCCAGCGAGGAACAAGAATAAGAAAAGAGCCAGTGATCATAAAATGATAAAAGTTAGTACAATGAATATTTATCTCATACTGGCTAGTGCCGACCATTATATCTATTTTCAAGATTTGATTTGAAAGTAAAAAGAGAACATAGTATACGTGCACAGCTTATTTAATCGACAATTGTCTTTTAAAATCAACCAATCACATGTCGGAAAAAGTAGCTGTCTAAATTGTGAAGAAAAATGTATTTATAGAGTAAACAACTATGTTTGTTCGATGGTGTCACACAAGAAGAATGACTTAAGAACATGCCAACAACGCTTGCCGGTTAGAAGTTTTTTGACGTTTCTATATGATTAAGACATTGTTCGCTATGCTCTGTCAAGATTTAATTATACAAAAACAAACGTCAAAAAAAAAAAAAAAAAAAAAAAAAAAAAAAAAAAATAGGCTGCCGTATGCATGCGTAAAAAGCAAAAAGATATATGACAAATTAAAATAATTTCGAGTAATAGAATTTATATGAATAATGTCAAAACATAAAAATATATCTATTTATTATATACATAAATGTGAAACATTTAAATGATTTATTTATAAAACAACACTATTTAAAGCGCAAACTTACTACAGAAATAGTCAGAATGGGTGGGCTTCAATATATCTAGTGTCATGCACTACTTGTCTTCTTGAGACAATAATAATATTTAGATAATAATTAAAATAATAAAAACAACAACAAGAACATAATAATAATGATAATGATGATGATGAAAATTATAATGATGAAAATAATAACAACTGCAATAATAATAATATTAATAAATGACGATTTACGAAGGCAGAATTGGAACATATGAATGAATGCAAAGATATCCAATCCACGAAATTTATATAGGTTGGAGATTACTCAAACTTTATGACATATGGCATTTAAGCATTTAATCAAGATTTTAAAGAAAAATTCATTCGACCGTCAAAAGAAGTATCATGGACGCATTTACGTAAAACATCTGTGTACAACACATCACTCTTTTCATTGCTATGTTACACTTCAATGCCACTGGTATAATCTGCCATCTGTAAACTGACCACAATTCACAAACATAAGCACGATGTTACACTTATAACATTAGGAACTACATATTCTTAATTTACTAGTTTTAGATTTCCGGCTTTCTAGCTTCTCGTGAATTGTCTAATTGTCTAACTCCAAACTATCCATGTTCCGTGCTCTCCCATTGACATTGTTGTTAACACTTAAGTGTTATTATACTTTTTTCCTGATGTTATGTGGCTGACACTTTCTATACAGTGTTTGTTCACATTCATTTATATATACAGTGTTGAATTCTTGTTGTTTTGTCTGTGTGTAAGGACATTCGCGGCGGGTATGGCTAGCCAAACCGGGAACGCTCACTCCTACCGGGCACCTGGTCTCACCTCTGAATTTCAGGGGTCCGTGAATGTCCACTGTGGTACATTGTTTTTAGTGCCATAGTCATGTGACACCAGTTACTTTCGTATTTTGCATTTAGGATAAGTGCTCAGCTTGCGGTGTCGGGAATCTAGATTGGATTCCTACATTGTTTAAGAGGTTGATTATCGCCAGCTCCAATGCAACCCCCCCCCCTAAAACAGGATTGGTGAAATGAAACAAAGTATTGCTCATTTATGTTAAAAATTGATGTATATAATGTCAGCTCCTCTACTTTTAATATTGACATTTTATCATATATGTAAATAAATTAGATACCATCGCAAGCTGCATTAGTGAAAATTTTTTATTAACCCTACAGGCAGTAAAATGTGTCGAATGATTTATGATTGACATACAATTGTAACCTCGAATTAAAACAATTATTGATAACCAGCTGTGTTATTGATGTCGTTACGAAAATTGGGATATCAATACTAACAAAAGGATGGTTATGTGTATGAATAAAATAGTGACAGGTTGACTATAAATTCTCCCATATTCAGTTATTACCATTCTTTTCTTTTGAACTAAACTGACCTCCAGACTGTTTTTACATTTATTGGAGACAATTTTGATTGTTCTACTTTCATGATTTTCAATTCAAAATATTTACTTTCATTATAAAGTATGTGTGTACATTATTCGAGTTAATTATATATTCAAGAATATGTACGTATATTTAATTAGTGCATCAAATGCGCATTCATTTGACAACTTTGTTTCAGCGATGCTCAAGGCCGAAAATGTAAAAATCTAAATCAGAAAACTAATCCCCAAAATTGAGAGATATTGCTTAAGGACAGAGCTGTGCATAAGGGAAATTTACAAATATTTGTGACAGTGATTTGGCAATATATATTTGGTCAATACAGAAGCACTTATAACTGGGTTTGTGAGTACAGAAACACTGATAACGCGGTTTTTGATAACAATCAGTCCATCAGTAGCAAAATTGACCCAGTGGTAATAAAATATATCAGAATATATACATACGTGTATAATGCGTGTATAGCACTGTTGTGCTCTTACTTTTATATACTATATTTTTCCGGATCAGCCCCAGGTTTACCTAGTTATCTTGGGAGAATGAAACCACACAACAGAAATTTGTGGGACTCCATTTCCATAAGTTGTGAAATAGAAGTCTGTTACAGGTAGGCTTTCATATTTCACATGTGTTTTCCCTATGATGCGCCTAATCGGTTTCGTCTAGCCCACTGGAAACATGTTGTTCACAGACGAGTCTCGCCTCACGATCAGATCACGTCGTGGTGAGCGGTATTCTGACGCTTGCAAAGTGGAAAGCGACAAATACCGGGGAGGGGGAAGGTCTGGTATGGTATGGGCGGGGATATCTCATGACGTAGGAACACCTTTCGTGGTTATCCATGGCAATCTTACAGCAATAAGATATCGGGATCAGGTCTTGGCACCATACGTCCCTCCTCTTATCCACCAATGTAAGTAAACGTTGCAGCAGGGCAACGCGAGGCCCCATGTTGCTAGGATTTGTCGCGACTTTCTAATTCACAACAACGCCTCAGTTCTTGATTGGCCACCATACCGTCCAGACTTGTCGCCAATGATTCCGTGCAACGGATTCAAAGGAGAAGTCGAAATCAGAGTTCTTGGCGGGCATATTTGTTCAGGGATCGGAACGAAAATTACAAATCTGGTAAAATGAATGTCATGAATGACATTTACACGCAAATAAACGACGATTTTTTCACAATGCAGTAATAGGAGAAAATACCACACTATGGTGAATATATAAAAAGAAGGACATGAACACATTTACAACAAAACACTTAACAGTATATAGAAACCCCTTAACCAAAACATCTTCTGTTTGATCCAAAAGCTATTACGGTACCAAATTTGTATTTCAAATGTTATGTAATTTATACAATAAGAACGAACGCGTATAATTTCCAAACGTTACGTAAAAGGGGAAAAAGTAATACGGGGAAAGACTACTATCTAGCAATTTTCCGCCATGGGGGGAAACTACTATATAGCCATTTTACCGGGGGAAACTATTATGGGGGAAAACTACCATATAACACATTTCTAAATCATAGTAAATAAAGAGGGCGCGGGTGTTACATTGGCAATCCTCTTTAATAGAATCGTTTGAAATTTATGGCATATTGCTATAATCTAATTTAAAAAAAAAGAAAATAATAAGAACAATTATAAAATAAAAAAAAAAAGAATCTTAGCAGTTAAGTTTTTTCCCTCTTGAAGTGATGTGATCAAATTGGAGATCATTGTCCCAATGTAAAACGCCTGACATCGTCGGACCACACCGGCTGTGCAAATGACGGCAATATGTTTTTATTTTGCTATTTATCGATCTCAGTTGTTAAATAAACGCTAATTAAAGTTGGACGATTTCTTGACTGCTTCTAGTCTATGGTTAATTGCTTACACAATCAGTCTATGGTAACAAGAAGTGTAAACCGAAGCAGGTAACTGGATTGACCTTAACTTAAACTAGTTTCTGCCTTTGATGAAATGAAACGTTGCGTGCAAAAGAATTTTACTTTGAATCGGTAAAATGCTAAGAATAGTAATAATAATAAAAAAATGATAAAATTTCTTAAATACGGGGGCGGTTTCACCTTGTCAATTCAAAGAGTATTATGACCGGTAAGCGCGGCGAAACTTAATTTGCATAACAAAAGGATGTGCAGCATGTTTCCAGAAGTAGTGACTAATTTCCAGTCTCTGAAAGTAGTCTATGTCTCTGGTTGAAAGTATACAAAAATCTATTATATGCAACAAATTATATCAATTTGATGATAAATCCAAGATATGAAAATTTTATATAGGTTTTTCCTTGAAATGGTTTCTCCCAACTTTCCCAAAATGGCTCCAAACTAGTTGAAATGGGTATCTGTGGTATGCTGTGTCAAGCAACTCAAACTAGCATAAGACATTCCCAACTGACCATTCTGGATCATGGGTAAAAACACACTCCTACTAAACCAGCCTTTTTCAGAATGCGCAAAATGTACCAGACGATCGCCTTATATTTAAAATGACTAACGTCACACGCGAATTGCTCCGCCAGATTAATCTATTATGCTGCGCCGCCAGATTTATCTATTATGCTTCGCCGCCCGAGCCATTCTTAAGCTCTGTTATAGAATATGCGCAAAGACCTGCGGACAAAGCGAAAGTCTAAAGTTTTAGAGAAATTAAGTAAAATAGCGAATAAATCGACTGAAAATATGTAAATAAAGTTTTTGCCTAACGATATTAGATTACTATAATTCTAGGTTTTCTTGCCATAGGTGTTTTGGAATTGACTAATGATATATATACAATACGAACAATGCCAACATATTTTAACAAATTGAATTCGCACATCGCCAATCCACAGCTGCTGAAACGTGGTTCATAATGGAATCAATTTAAATCTGGGAGATGCCCGACTTATCGTTACAGGTACTCTATGCGCATTTCGACAAATAATGTCTATTCATTGATGCTCAAGGCCTAAACATACAGACAAGTAATTTAAATTGAATAGATCAAGATTATACTCAGACTTGTAACACCATGAGATCTATCCATGAGACTATGAAATCGGATAGCAAGAAATTGTAGTAAATACTGTGGCAGTAATACTATGGAGTACAGGCTGGTGGCTCTCATCATAACAGTCCACAAAACGTAGACATCGAAAGAAAAATAGTTCAAGAAGGCGAATATATGTTATGTAACTTACAGGTACATGGGTGTAATCAACACGTTGATGTGCTATTTACATACAATTATGTAATATGCGCTATATATATGTTGGACAATGAATTCCCATAATTAATCCTAAAACTAAACGGAATGAAAAACAAAAGAGAACTGCAGCAGTTAATTAATCTCCAAAATTGAAATATATTGTTTGCTATTGCAAAGTAATGTATGATTGTTTAGTGTTACGGTGGCAGGCGTTACTGTAAAAGCCAGGCTATAGCTCAATGGACCATGATCCGGAGAAAATGAACTATGAACCGGATGTTTCACCTATCCGTCGATGGATAAACCAACAACAAAATCTATGAGACTACCTGTATATAGGGGAAAACTACGCAAAGGCACAATAACAAACATTAGAACATATTTCCGTGTATATATTTCAATGCGCCATACGCGCATTACGACGACTCATATCTTCTCAGTGCTACACAGTGGAAATAGAAAATACAAATATTTGATGAGTAAACTGATAACCGAATTGACCTTAATATAAGAGCTAAACAACCCATCTAAGGATAGAGTCATGCATTAGGAAGTCGGTGACTACTCTTTAGTCATGGTCATTTAATCATACGAATAAGAATAGAAACAACTTTTATACCGTTCCTTTTCCACTTTCCATGATTTACCTAATTAGACCAAGTCAAGTAACTCACTTTATTTAAATGACCAATAAAGGGTTACAATTATTTTAAGCATACTTTACCACACAACTTGAGTGATTTCCAAATATTGGTCAATACTGAAGTTATATTACTCAGTAAATACAGGAGCTTTACGGGATAAATCCCTTACATCCTTAACATATCAGATTGCTCATTATGTTGCATTATATTACATTATCTAGTCAGCAAAATGAAATAACAGATTTATTTAATAAGCTGTACATGAGTAAATGATAAATAATATGATAATGATAGCATTACAATGAAGGTAATAACTCAACCTTGCAATATGTCACATGGTAATTGAGACTGCCTGCTATATCTAACATGCTCAGCTTGTAATCCTTCAGAGGTTAAACGAAGTTGAAACTGCTGCAGTATTTGTCGTAAGTAGGAATTTATGTATTTTAAAATTCAAGAGTCTGTGCTCATTTTTATCTGACATACTTCTTTCTTTTCTTAATTAGTTAATATATCTTTAGATATCAAGATATATATACTAATGTACATGAGATATATTCCTAAAATTTTCTGTCATGAAAGTATACAAATCACTCAAAAACTAAGGAGCATCTCTTCATAAATATATATATATATATATATATATATATATATATATATATATATATATATATATATATATATATATATATATATATATATATATATATATATATATATATATATGCGATCTCTCTATACATTTAATTCTATTCAAATTATTTCTTACCAGTTTATTATCGGATAGATGATTAAGTTCTTTGTATCGCGAAATGAGTTGTATTTTTTTTATTTGTGGCAATAAGGGGATTTTTCAACCTCCGATATATAATGGAGTTGACAATTTTAACCATTTTGAATTACCGACTATGCTAAAATGGTATAATATATAACATAATTATAAGAGAAAACATGGTATAATGTATAATGTATAGAATGAGACTAAGATATATCATAGTAAATTGTACAAAAATTACTATTTATATTCATTTTCTATCCAAAACAATTATAAATTACCTTCAAACTTTATATTAGTGGTAAGGATACCTCAAACGTCGAACAACATTTAGAAAATATTACAAGTCTTCGTTTCATTATTTTAACTTAGATTAGATATGATACTTCATAGCAATATCAGTCCAGAGTATTTTCTCATTCAATTTTTTTCCATGCTCAATACAATCAAAACAGAGTTAAAACGATCCATTAATTTTCTCTTATAGCGTTTAAATGTATTTGAACGTTTCAGAAATCCTTCGTTTGATTTTGATATCGTACCAATTCCATAAGTCTTTCTTTTGGTTTCTTAAAAGCTCATGCACACCTTTTCCTTGAATGTCACACTATGTCAAACAGGGTAGTGGGATCTTTACGAGAGGTCTTATCTAGAACTTTTCAACTCTTCAGAAGAGATTGTCCTGAAACTTTTAGTATAAGTCAGTATTTATACAGATCATTGACAATAAGTCTCTTTCAGACGGGCAGAGCACGGTTGATTTATGGTGAGATAATATTTTTCATATCAAAATTTAATTCCAGATTGCAATTTATGGTTATATTTATATATCTATTGCTAAGGTATCAGGTTGGTCCTTATTCACTGTGTGAAAGGCTGTTTACAACTTATATAATTTGTATGTTTTTACTATTTTGTAGTGAATGGGACCCGTGAATCAGTTAATCACACTGCACTTGCAATGATTGTCACAATATGTTTCCTAGTGTCCTATAGCATATCTCATGGCTCATAACACTCTATCAATTGTTGATGTCTTTGCCAATATGTGAAACGAAATGAGCAGCGTTTTGTCCGACGTTATACAATCACATCTTTTTGATACAAGTTCTGACTAATTCATGATATAATTTTTTTTTATAAAACTCCTTCATAAAAAGGCATTCTAAATAATCAATCTGTTTTAGGAAACAATGGATACGAAGAGGTTGCTGCTACTCTTCTTCATTGTACTGATTATCACCTTGGAGATATCTTCCTCTCGAATGAGTAGGAGGCGGAGATCTAGATATGGTCGTTACAGGATGTCGAGAACTAGTTATGTAAGAAGAAGAAGATTCAGAACTAATTCCAGGATTTCACGTCCAACAAATATCCCAGTCTCGCGTAACTGCAAAGTAGAATTCAATTATAACACAGGTAAGTATTGAAGCAATTCTCAAGTATTGAGGTACAAAACAAGAAATGTGACAATTTTACGCATTTACTCCACAGCAAGAAAAGTGCAAATACATAAACACTATTTGTGCAAGACACTACTACCTGCTTGGTTTTTCTTTAATGAATATTTTTCATTCATATTTTACTGTATCACCGACTTTGCTACATTGAATTATTTTTAGAATATCGTGAAATTCGTAAATAACATACAAAACAAAAGGTAAGGTGCGGTATTACTATACACCTTTTATGTTTTTCATATATTTCATACGGTTTTTTTTTTTATAGATTTTGGCATTGGAAAAGGTAAGTAGACAATTGCGTTATTTTTCAATAACAACTACCATAACCACGACCAACTACTATAATAATGATAATAATAATAAAATAATTATAAGTATTATTGTTATCATTATCATTATTTTTATCATACCTCATTTTGGTTGCCGCTTTTAACTTTCATTAATATCAATCTGCTTTTCATTATCATTATTTTTATCATACCTTATTTTGGTTGCCGCTTTTAACTTTCATTAATATCAATCTGCTTTTAATGACAAATGCAATCGCATATACTACAATTCAGTTTTAATTTCTACCAACCACTTGGCGTGTCTAGTAGTTAATCTAGATGGAATAATCTTGTGGAATTATCATAACCGGTCATCAGAGGATGTTTACTCCTCCTCTGAGCCTGATGTCATCATTGGCTCTTCCAGGGGTCCCTCATTTCCTTATTATTTCGTTTTGTATTGTTTTATATATATATATATATATATATATATATATATATATATATATATATATATATATATATATATATATATATATTGGTTTTGTTGCTACTACTTGGTATCTTAACATTTTACATCTAAATATATTCAATTTTTTTATTGTTTGATGCCACTGACTGTTTTGTGATTGAACTGCCTTAGTACTGAGTGGGAAGGTTGGCCCGTGATCCGGTTATCCATATCAAATAAGACGGAATTGCTTCTTCAGTGGACAATCTGAAGATGGTGCCGCAACTGCATTAGTATCGAATACTTTTGCTAACGTCTTTGAATGTGTTTAGCGTTGTAAGTTCTGCGTGTCCAGGACGACTTCTCTCAAACTTCCGTATCAGATTTTGTCTTCTTTCCTTTCTTGCAAGAGCTAGCATGGCAACAGAATTTTGCAAATTTTATTTTGCAAGCTAATATATATCGTGCCACGTTCCCTTATATTTTTTGTATTTACTGGACAGAGACAGAGGAGAGATATAAACATAAACTTTTGAAAATTAAAAAGACAGCCGGTATAGACTTTTATCTTTGATATGAATTCATTACGATAACATTACACTAATTTGTCCCTCTCAAAAAATGGAAAGAAAAACTAGTACCAATAAGCACTTGCTCTATGAATATTTTTTCGAGTAAGTGTTCTTTTAATTATTGTCTGAATCTAATGGGTATTACAAACTCAAAACCTGAGCTATTACCCAGAAATTAAGATGACGAACATTTATCAGCGCATTGTTTTCCATTCATTAGAATTTTTGTCATTTGCCGTCGCATCCAAAATAAGTAAATGTAAGATAATATATTCAATTATCGATTAAGTGCACCATAAAAGCATTTCGAGAATGCGTGTTTCTTTTCGTTTTATACGATATCAGAATATGCATACATATATCAAAAGAAATATTGGAAAGCGTTGATCAGACTGAATCAATAGGTATGACAGTAAAGCATCGGCGATGGTAATCAATTATTTATGACAGAATAATGAAATGTCACATGATGTTACGCAAACTGAAAGGGTTGATTGCATCAAATAATTTTCATCATACATATCAGAGAGATTACATTCACTTGGTTGCAACGCTACAAAGACTTACTCAATTTTCTGATGGTAATTAAAATTAAATTACGTCTAATAGTATGAAATATTAGTGGTATTACTACGGAAAATCTCTCTGCCAAGTAAAACGAAAATTATCACGTGGAGAGTTGTCTAAATAATGGTTTTTATTTGAGAGATACAATTTTAACATACTGAACATTCCTTTTTTCAAGGAGTCTGCCTTAATTGGCTTTCTTATTCCTCTAAAATGAGCTATGGTTTGAGTTTCAATATAAATAATTCACCAATCAGCCAAAATTCTAACATAAATAGTTGTAAAATTGATTTCTTAAAATTGGACGCGAGCAGTATACTTAATCATTCTATGTAAGTGTTTATCGTTCTGTTACGTGACGCATTTGCATTATTTGAAACACGATTCATTCATGGAAATCCTTACGCCGGAATTTAGGTAGTAGCTCTCTATCTTTTACAACCAAGACTTATGTAAAGACTCCAGTTAATTCTATTTAAGGGCCAAACAAATGGTATAGATTAGCACAGTGTTACAGAGCGTGTAACAATCGGCGCACACAGTCTCCAATCAACATTGACACCATGCGCACGCAATACTCTATGCTAGGTGGAAGATCCATTAGATTTGGAAGTCGTAGCGGACGTAGAAGAGTTGAAATAGGGATAACGAATCGCAGTTAGTACACAGTTTATATTTTATCGGCAGTCATACTGTACCATTAGGTAATGCTACGACACCTCATATAGATCATAAAATTATCAGTTGTGTTTAAATAAAACAGTTGAATCCAGATGATAATTGACGTCCATTTTTTAAATTGTAATCCTATTCATGTGCCTAACTTTGAAAAAGAAACAACAATGTATTGTGTTTCCTATCTCGCTATAATTCGGTCACTTATTAATAATAGTTATAACTGTAAATTACCTTAGATAGTAAAATCGGGGTTTTTTTATAACAGATATTTAATCATCATTAATATCATTCTCATTGCTTTGAAAAACATTTGTATATCCGACTATATTTTCATTTTTGTCTTGATATATTTTTTTGAAATTGTTTGTTTTCTATTCCTCTATTGAATATTTTCTACATATTATACAGAAAGTCTTACACCGGAGTTCAAACCGACCAAACCAGACTTTTACATGTGGTATGGAACGCGAAAATACTACTTTGAAAATCTCCAAGTACATTTTGGTAAAAAAACAAACGAAACTGTAGGATCGGAACATTCTATTAATAAAAACTTTACAGAAATGGAGGTATGTATTTGTTTGAAGATTGGTTAAGCTAGATATCTCGCTTTATCTAACCTTCAGTATAGTAAGACAACTCCATTTCGAACATTGAACTCACCTTGTTTAAAAATAAGTCCCGAGGCGGTGAATCGTGGTGCGATGTTGCAAGTGACGTAGGCTGCAAAAACAAAGCTTCCTTCGTAATTACATACAATGTTAACGTAATACATTGGATACGAACTCAATTTGGCACTTGGGTGATACGTTGATACATTCATGTGTACGAAGTTTCTTTCGCGATTTACATTTATATCAAATAAATTTTATAAGCATCCAAATCGGATCTATCTTTCTTAATACCAGTAGATTAAAACAACTTTGAAGTACCATGCATTTCAACACCTCAGATTTATATAATTTACAAAAACAGAAAATGTTTTCCATATTTCTGTGGTATGTAGATATTGTTTACAAAGCCGTTTTCGTGCCATTTCGAACGAGATAATTTTCTTGTTCAAACGAGTTTTTTTTCTCGTTTGAACGATAAACTTTTATATATGAATTAAGGTGTTTGTTTATTTAGATAAGTATGATTAAGAATTATTTCAATTGATACATACAATGATTCATTTATATATGCATAATTGCATATATTTCAACTACACAGTTACAAACACAATGTAGATATGCATGTTTATTCTAAAACACACAGCTTTTCAATAGAAAGGAAATACTTAAGTTAAAGTACAATTTATTATATTGCAAAGAAGAAGATGAATGCATGGGAAAAAAAAGGGGGGGGGGGTTATCAGATCATTGCATCAGATATATTTTGTTCTTCTCTTGTAATTAAAAAATTAAAATATTATAATAGTTGTTAATTATGATTTATACATTTCAGAATTGAAAGATAAACTGAATGGCACTACTGATATACAGTAAAACACTTATAATTGTGCATTATTATTTCATTTATTATTAATATTAATTGGTGAGGTCACTGAACCAAGTTAGTTTGATTCCAGTGCCTTAAAACATAAATATAAAAGGGAGGAGATGAGGCTCCAAATCAAATGTTACAAACATACTTTAGATCTGCCATTTGATAGACTGAAATAATACGTATAATGTACTTCAACTAAATTCAGGCCAAACACGACCACATGTAGATCTTGCCTATGTAAGTATTTAAACGATCAAACATCCGCTGCTAAAGAAATTGTTAGAAAATATCAAAAGATTTATTGATGGACGATATTCCTTTTCTTTCTATCGGTTAATAAAACTTATCACTGTAGACTATGGTATATGATAGAGAAATTATCTCGTTTGAACGAGAATCTCGTTCGAACGAGATAAAAAAAAGTTTTTCTTCCTTAAAATGGCACGAAAACGGCTTCGTAATTGTTCGTTCCTTGGTTTGCCTTCAAATAATTCAGAACTGAACTCTAACTTTTTTTCTTTGCTTGGTTTTATTAAATGAAATTATGCTAAACCGCTTTATAAATCTATGTGCTTACTTTGTGTTTAAAACCTGTCGTCCCTGCTGCCTCTTAAAGTAGCATAGCACATATGTACTCTGTACTGTGAATAAAGTTTGTAAATTATTCTAACAATATGGAATATTTCCCCTAATGTTAAAGGGACATAGTCCAAGACTGGAAAATTTTAGCATGAAGAGGATAAATTACAATAATATCTTATTTTTCCTGTATTACATAAATTATAAACTTTGTGTTAATTGCAAAATTTAAAACTAAAATCCCTCACTGTTTTCGTAGAATAAAGGTAATTGAGTCGAATTACATTCGGTTGGTATCAATTCCCCAAATAAGGCGATGCTCTGCCCATAATCATGCACGTGCACGGATAATCACTGTAGAAAACAACAAAAATGGTTCACATGGAGGAATACGAGCACGGGAAAAGCAAAAGTGTGGTAGAAAATAACTATACACAGTCTGAATGGCCAAAAAAAGAAATGTGGAACAAATGTTAGAATCGGGTAAAGTTCGAGTTTCATTGTCACGTGATTTCCTCTGACCGATCTCATCAATATTATGTTGCAAATTTAAAACGGGCATATCTCGTTAACGACATCGACTTTCGTAACGATATTTTTTACCCATCTTAGATAATATACTAACAATCGATAGCCGTTAAAGAAATCCGTTTACATTTTTTATATTTTTACCGACTTCAATCGGACCATGCTCCTTTAAACTCTGTCCTTAAACGGGTTCTTTGGCTCATACGTAACGGTCAAGTTAAGACGTTTGCTTTTCATATATTTATACTTTCGATTTCCATAATTTAGTCCTTGACTTCACTGAAGAGACATATGTAAGTTCTGATATCTATGATTCTTCCCATATTTTACTATTTGGGTAATATTTTCTCTACCTGGACTTTTCCTAGGCTATGAATATTTCCTGCTTGAAATAAGTCATGATAGAGGTGCGGAAAACATCGATTAATATACGTCTCTCTCTCTCCTTCAATAATCAATAAACAGTTCTATCTAAAGTTCTACAAACGAATTCATGTTCAGCAGATAATACATCATTTGTCTGTGACACATTTATATGTATTTCCATAAGAACTCTAATGCTATTTTAGGCACAGATGATCTTTAAATTCCCAGAACAAATAACGAGTAGCTCCATTTATCGGTACCCGCAATATGTAGGTGTTGCAGTACTTTTGAAGGTTAGTATATATATACGAGGGATGTTCCGAAATTATTGTTACTTTGGCGATTTCTTTTTGATAGAAGTATTTGTGATCATTTTACTTTGCCCTGTCCTTCGAAGTACTCCCCCTCTGCATTTATGCATCGTTTCAACCGATCAATCCACTTTTGGAAACAGTTTTCGTACTCTTGAATTGGTATACTCATAAGATACTGGTGAATGGCAGAGCCAAGGGCATTTCTTGATTTATATTTTTTTTTCCAGATAGGTGAAATTTTAGTTTGGGGAACAAGAAAAAGTCACAGGGGGCTAAGTCTGGAGAAAATGCAGGGTGGGGGAGGACAGCGACCTTTTCTGCCTTCAAAAACTCCGTTACAATACGCGCCTTGTGTGCTGGCGCATTGTCATGCAAGAGCCTGAGGTACTTCAAACCTGTATGTGGGCGGCGGCGTTTGTAGACTTTCTTCAGTTTTCGAAGCACAACGTCTCTATAATACTTTGCTGTGACAGTTTTGCCTTTCGGAACAGGGATTTGCATGATTGGACCCTTGTTATAAAAGAATATGTCATACAAAACCTTCCTCACGGTGCGTATTCTTTTAGCAATGCTAGGGCGCCTGGCGTTTTTGTTTGTCCAGATTCGCGATTAGAGCATTTTCTTTTGGGCTCGAAAAAATACACCCATGTTTCATCACCTGTGACCAAATTATCAAAAGCCTTTTTGTTGTATTTTGGGTATTTCTTCAATAAGGATTTGGCCTTGTCAACCCGGGACCTCTTTTGGTCGTCAGTTAGTAAATAGGGTATCCACCTGGCATTGATCTTGCCCAGCTTAAGATGTTTCTTTAAAATACAGTGAATACGTGCTAAAGACAAGCCTGTCATTTTAGCTAACTGCCTGACAGTGTACCTTGCATCTTTTTCAAGGATTTGCCAAATTCGTTCAATGTTATGCTTTGTTGTTGTTGTTGCAGGGCGACCTGTGTGAGCAGCATCTTTCAGCTGCTTGTGTCCCGACTTAAATCGAGCAACCCACCTACAAATAGTCATATATGACATTTGACCCTTCCCATAAATATCACACACCTCGCGATGAATATCTACCGCCTTTAAGCCAAGTAGAGACCTACCTTTGATATAGGCCCTAATTTCAATTACGTTTTCAGTTCTCTTGCCAACCATATTTATATAGAGTGTAACGAGTACGCTACAACACAATGTACACAGCACCAAGGTCAGTGTAATTGTGAACGAGAAATTTACCTATACCACGCTTCAGATATCACGCTATCGCCATGAGGTAGTTTTAAGCTCATTTAGCACTATTTCCACGAGATATTGTGCAAGTAACAATAATTTCGGAACACCCCTCGTATATGGTTTAGGTACAATTGTTAACAATAAGAAACAAACTTTTTATCTTACATTATATGTGCTCATATCATCTGCATATATATTCATGGACTCTGCACCCAGTGGGGACAGCTAACACATAGGTAACAATCACGACTTTTTGTTTGATACCTGATGACATATCACAGTAAACACACTGATTTTGCTATAATGCAAAAGTGGTTAGATATGTAGTATTGTAAAACAGTTTTGATTTGCGGGCACCTTATCAAAACTTTGATTCTCGGCTAAATAGTCATTTCACAGCTTCCGAAATCCACAGCTTATATTCTGTATTTTATACTGTCAGGCATGACATATAATTGTATGCTACAAGGTTCATCGTGAATCATTTAAAGATTGAGGATAAAAGTAACTGAAATTTTCCGCCAAATTTCTGGACTTACCTATTTTTCATCTTTGGAATGCATTTAGGTACATCAGTCTTCAAACTCGAGATCTAGTTCACTCAATTTATGAATATATATCCATGTACGTCATATAGAAATGCTTCTTATGGTACGTTGCATGTACAAGTGTGGCTAAAACGGAAAAGCAATGCTTTGGAGACACTCTCATTATAATATAAAAGCACTAGGTAATTTCTTTTCTTATTTCTTAAGAGTTATTATCTTTAAATAATATCTGCACATAAAATTATAAAATTATAAGATAATAATAATTTGTTTGGAAAATTACATTTTTTTTTATTCAAACGTGGTATTGAAAGAAAGGAAAAGATTTATTGTATACTTACATAATTGTATGAATAAAAAGAAATGTTTCGTTATATTTTCGAAATGTACATCTATTTCACGAATTGATTTATTGATTACATAACTTCAAGACTACTTTCCGAAACGTAATAAAAATAAATGATCTTTCCTTTCTATAAAGTTGAAAAAACATCGCTCATCTGATTTTTTGTAAGAATTTATATTAGCTAATAGATGATCCTCAAAGTGACCAACAATTTATCATATACATGTAAGGTCAAACAACTGAAGGTCTTATATCATCATCACAGCCGTGACACTGATGTTCTGTTTAACACTTAGTACTTAACTTTTGATGTCGACGATGCTAATTCATTACAGTATTACATATGTATCTCTTTTTTTAATAATTTTAAACATAGGTAACGTCGGATCCAAACTTTGGAGATACCCTGTCGAATATTGCATGTACAAACATCTTACAGAAGAGGGATGCAATGGCTAGTCTCTTTCCGCTGGAACGACAGATTAGGGCATCGACATGTGTTGATCATCGGGCTTTAGATATCAGTCAAACGCTCCAGTGTGCTTACATGAATAGTGCTGTGAGAACTTATAGATCAGGTAAGGAATAAATATTGGTACACACATATATATATGATAATTTTGTGCACCAGTTGGGTATTACAACAATTTACGTCTCTTCAGAGATGTTCATGGCCGAATTATTGTAGTTGTAATAATAATTAGAAATTTGAAGAGAGAGTTAAATCCAAAGTGGCCGAAAAAGTGAGCCAGTGCATGAGCGATGCATAATGGATATACTCCTTAGATTTAGAGTAATTTCTAAAATTTCATGACTGAAAATTTGAAGTATTTATTTAACGTCAATACAAAAATACTGAAAACTAGAGTTGATGCCCTTGGGGAACTTTCAGTCAATCAGTATCGACACTTGCTTATTGGTAAAATATATATATATATATATATATATATATATATTAATTTGGTGCACCAGATGCGGATTTCGAGAACTTCAAGAAACTTTACGTTTATATGGTCTCGGCTAGGGGACTGGAGATGCAGATTTTTCCTGGTCGCTTGACTTCCACATCCTATAATGATCCCTGTTTCTTAAATTCAAAAATTATTTTATCCGGTCTTTCCAAAGGAAAAACAAGCATAAATGAATGACGGGATGAAAACTAGATGTCAGCAAGTCTTTGATGTGCTTTTCGAATTTATGTAACAGGGGATAAGAGAAGGGTGTTCGCATGTCCAAACAATTTTAAAAGTTTGCAATATTAGTCTGAAATACGTTTGGTCATGAAAGTAAAAGATACAAATAATTTCCACGTCATCTTTGACCATCATTTAAATTATTTGTTTGATTTCGAAAGGAAAATACAGTTAATATTGGGAGTGTAAGTTGTAATTCATATTTGATATTCAATTATTTGCTTAAATTTGTTATGGTAAATAAAAATGCCACAAACTTCGTTTATATAAAGACTTGAATGCAAAACATACCCGTGGTATAAGAAATGTCACAGTATACTCTTAAGCAGTGTGTTGAAAGTAAGCAATGTCGGTATTTTATAGAAGTATAAATCTCTCCTTAATTATTATTTGGGGCTCTCGACGCCATGTACGAATATCATTGTTAGATACATGACAACTGACGGGAATAAAATTATTCTGTGTTTGCAGTTAAGATAGGTAAAACTTCATATCTACCAACTAAGATCGAGGGGGTTGAATTAACATCCCCAATTCTGTGTTATCGTACCTTAAGTTACGATAACTGTATTTAATAAAATACCATTTCGATCATTTCTATTCATTAATGAAAAAAAATCCCAGATATCAAACATGCAACCCGCTTGAGAAATTTATCTCTTCTGTCCTTACTCGGTTTTATTACAAATGTTAAAAAAATCATCTGAAGTAAAAAACAAAACCCAAAAGCCCGAAGATGTACCGAAGGGTAAACCATATCTCATGGTCCATAGAGTAAAAGGACAATATCGTGTATAGTGTCAATTTCACAAATGCAAACCCCGATAAAATCGTCGTGAGACCAGGAGCCCGGGAGAAGTTAGCGTCCCCTGGTTGCATGTATCACCCGTCGAAATAGTCCTGCAACAACTTTTCACGTCGAGGAAGTAAATACATAAATATACACATATGAACACATGAAGTAGACGAGAACACGAAGTTAAATTATCCTATTCAAGACATGAAATGTTGTTTACTGAAATTCCGGCGTTGGAAATTCACGTGAACAAATGTCTGTATATATACATATTACGTCAAATCAAGTGTAGTCAAAGAGTTAAGATCGTTAGTTTGTATTATCTGGTCCCAAAATATCAGTTAACATTCTTGAAAGAGGAAGTCTCGATCCCAGGACGAAATTTTCTTATTCAGAGCATGACCTGGTATAGCGGATAAGTTGTGAAAAAAGATGTAGTAGATCATTATTTCTAAACGGGTAATTCTGATGCATCAAATGATATTCAGTAGTGATTTCAAAATAGATTTTTCTGTTTCTATTCATTCTAGACTGCATCATCCCAGGGGCGTATTACTCTTACGTTGACCGCTTTTTTTTCAAAGCAGATCTTAAAGTACTTGGGAGTGGGAAATTTGTATTAGGATTGTAAATCATTTGAATGAAAAAGTATGCAGATACCGACTTTTCCATATGCATAAGATTTAACTTTAGAGGAATTAAAAGAAGATATTGTAGAGGACCCGGTATTTAGACCATGATCAGACATTTATATTGTATCGAAGCTAGTTCTAACACAATCCTTTCAGTCCTGTCACTCACGATAGTTCCCATTTCAAATATGTACCATCTGTAGTCGAGATGCAGATGATAATTATAAGTCATATTATGCATTATTGTTTCTATAGGAAGGACATTACGAGCCTACGTTGATCTACTGGATTTAATTCCCCCTAGTCACCAATACTTTACCTATAGTGGATCACTAACCACGCCCCCGTGTACCGAAACAGTACAGTGGATAGTAATGAAGTGTCCAGTAACAGTCTCTGAAAAGGTAAACCAGAGTTCAGATTTTATTCTTTCTAAGAAAAGTATAAGTAGAGAAAGATATTACAATAATACACAATTATAATACAGTTGTCTCACCACAGAAGCAGTTTAATCCAAGAACACAAACATAACACTGGGGAACACTTTGACATTACTTATTTATTTCAGGTGCTTGAAGCATTACAGAATATACAAGCTTCTGAGAGAGGAGAGTTGATCAGTAGATGGGGCACAAGACGTCCAATACAACTGAATCGGAATCGAGTGTATCGGAACTACACTTAAACTTGTAAAAAATTAAATTTGTCTAAACAGGTAAATTGGTATTCAAACCTGTTTCTCTGAAAATGTCTCATGTTTTATATAAGTTTGGTCATTGATTTTATACTTAACCCAAGTTAGGGCTGGACCCTGATAAGGTTTTCTTATTGATGATATGTATGCGTACAGTTTATTCACTTTGTATGCAAACATCATGTTTACCATCATCTATGGCAACTTTCAGTGAACAAATACGAGATGTTAAAACTTCACATCGTAATATCAGACTAGAAAATTAATCTTCCTTGTAATACACTACATTTGAAACTAGGGACGGGCGCTATATATTATGAAATAATTGACTTAAGTATTTTCTCATTTAATAGCCCCGGACCTAGATGTCTTGGTGATACCGTACATGTACCGTGGAAGTTGGAAAATCCTCGTTGCCTCGGTGGGCAGTCCACGTCTGTCCTCCGTGGACACCACGGGAGGCCAGTTTTCTGTCCACGTTAATATTTATAATACAATTTGCCATCTACCTGTACTTGTCCTCTCGAGGTCAAAGCGGACAAGGTTTTCACACCTTTTACCTGTACGTGTCCCCTGGTGGACAAAACGGACGAGCTTTTCACACCTGTAAATTAAAATTGTCCCACAGTGGATGTAAGGGACATTACATAGATGTGCCTGTATTTTACAAACCGTCAGACGTAACGTGTTGTCATCTTGTCTTTAAAAATACGTTCGTGAAACTTCCAGATTATTTATATATATATTTTTGCTTCCGCTAAACCTCCTAAAAGACAGACGCAAATATTAGTAACGGCCCCGATAACCTATAAACCGGCTGTTAATAGAGGGTAGTTCTGAAAAACGAGTGAATACAACAATATTGACGTGGAAATGATGTCAGTTATTTTAAGATTTATTATTATTATTTTTATTCTAAATTTTTGGTGACCATGTGCGCGAGTATCTTTCTTGCCGGTATTATGTCATGTTAATCAAAGAACATTAACGATAGTTTCACTTGTTCACAGCAGGTATCAGACATTTACGAGTAACTCCTTTGTTACCATATCCATAAATAGAATAAACCCATTCTGTATGACAATTTATTTGAATGTTTGATAATCAAGGACTTATAAACAAATTGTTTATAAGTCCTTGTGATAATGGAATAAATTAAACTGTAATAATTGAAATGATTTTCTCAGTTTATGGCGCCAGACTCGGGTGTTTTTCAAAAATCAGAAAACACGATGTTTTATTTAAGGAGTTTTTGATTAAAGAAAAAATAAATAAATAAAATAAAAATCACAATCTTTTCTAAATCACCCTTAGTTGAAAGCATCCAAGGTGTTCCCCTGTTGTGGAAAACGCCTGATCATTCATGTGTGAACCAACTTTTTTAATTTGAGCCACAGAGGTGTGAAAATCTCTAGTGTGAAGACTGTCATACATGTACATCCCAATGCATATACATGTATTCCATCGTTATATGTGGGTTTGTATTAATAAATTGTGTACTAGCATTACTATTTTATATTATGAAAATTAATCATTATCAGATTTCTTGTGATTTATTACTCCCCCTCAACAGCAAAATCTAAGAACCATATCTCCGGCAAAGGGAGAAAACCCAAAAATGAATACCTCCCCCTTCTTTTATTTGTACTTGTTGATAATGAAGAATTGTACGATGTTTCAGTCAAATATCTTATTCGCCAATACAATGGGTGATTTTCCTATTGCAAGTCTAAGCATTGTGCTGTAAGTCTACAGGGCAAAAAATTTAAGTGAAAGATCGACGCCACCTAACGACCGAGTTAAGTAACGCCCCCCCTTCTCTCTCTCTCTCTCTCTGCTGTGCACGAGATATCGTTTGCAAACGTATTTTAAACTTTTTCAATACAACCAAAATATATATTTGTGTATGTATTAATGTAAAACATGCAAGATTCAGTGTTCAGTCGTCTTTTATATATAATTGCATGATCGTATCCGTGAAATTAATACAAAAATAGATACGATTGTATTGGGAAAGAATATGTAACGAGTCAAAACAGTAAAAAAAAAAAGCGGCGGGGGGGGGGGGGGGCTTTTCTTCTCTGTTTAGGTTTAGGTCAAACGGCACTAAGTCCAGGTAACCTTGCGACTGGAGCACGCGTGTTGTGTGAAGTCTATTGTTCTACTTCACCCTGGTAGCGAATAAGGGTTTGACTTATGACACTGATTAATACACGGAATTAGACGATCGTATCCGATGAAATAATAAGATACATACGGCCCTATATCTGGCAGGAGTATGTAAGAAGCTAAGAAATTTAAAGGGGGGGGGGTGTTTCTGAAAGATACTTTCCTTTACTGTTTAGGTAAGAAAACGACCGACACTCTGGTTTCCCTTGCGACTCCAGTGCGCATGCTTTGTCTTTTGTTCTGAGATTATAAATATTTTTCAAAAGTTTGCCTGCACTTCACCAGGAAGATAAAAGAATACATGAAAAAGAAGAAAACAGACCAAAGAAAATAATAATGAATAAAATAGAATGAAGATCAATGTCCATATGTATAAATATCTATCAGAATTAATCAATCGTGTATTTCATCGTAATCGCATGTAATATTTCAAAATCTGAATATGTTTATCAGAGCAATCAATAATGAATATCATATCACATATAATATGAATTTATTTGATTTTAAAGTCGGCTTTACTGTACTGAACCCACAAGTAGTAATTGCGCTCTTCAATTCGGATCGTTGCCTTCTTTAATTAAGAGTCCGAAATAGGTATTACAAATAAACTCGGCACACTCTCGGAATAATAAATCATTTTTTGTGTGCATGTCCTTGTTGACTTTTGTCATACAGCTTTGTCAGATGTCTTCAGTTTTCTCTTTTAAATCACACTTATACACGTATCTGTACAATGACCACTGAGCTTGTCTTTACCGATTTCATTCAAATACCATTGATGCACTTTTACGACAAGTAGATATACGGGTATAAAGAACGTATATAACGTAGTTATACGTCCAGACAGGGACGTATTTATCTAAAACATTATATACGTCCGTGCTTCAGGTGCGCACTATATTTTCAATTTTTTTTATAAAAAATGCGTTCTAGTTTTAAAAATATTTAGAATAGCAGAATATCTTATGATACATTTCAAACGTTCATTGTGTAATCAAGCAGAGGAGATTTAAAAAGATGTTAAATGATTATTAATCAAGATATCTTTAAGTCTACTTTCGTTATTTTTCATGCCTCACTGAACAAACACAATACGCATCGTCATAAGGTCGCTGCCTTTTTAGCACTATCATACCCATTTATCGGGATATATTTCGTGTCCACGTATGACCGTCTGACGGCGCGGACACAGGTAAATGACCACCTATATACGCAGTCAATATGGCCGATATACAGGGACAGTGTCCACGCGTGTCCGCGGCTTTACACGCCCAAATCCAATGTCCACAGTACATGCACGTTCCTTTAAACAGCGTCTGTTAATGGGTCGATTTCAGGACAATTTCAACACAAGAAGTTTTGAGTTGAGCCATTACACACCATGGTATATATTTTACAATGTCTAAGACTGAATTGGCTGTGCATGTGGTTAGTCCTTTGTTAGATGTTCTAGGTTAACTGATGAGAATTTCATGCACGCACATGTATGGTCCAAAGTTTGATAACTTTACCTGAATTTTATCACTAATATGATATTTTTCAGATGTATGCCCCGGATCGATAGATGCGGGGGATATTGTTTTTGACCTGTCTGTCTCTTTATTTGTCTGTTATCAACTTTTACTTTTGCGTATTTGGCATGCATATTTCACAAATAGAGCTCCGACCTGGCCGATGCACATTTCAAAATTTACCTTCTTTGCCATTATTTTGGAACGATATGTTAGAAACTTCATATTTGGTATACACAATACACACTCTTCTAATAGAGCCCTTTTAAATTTTACCAAGGTCATTGACATTGTGACCTTGAGCATGACTTTTGACCTTCATTAAAAAATTGCGTTATTTCGACTTTGTTGCCGCCATGGGACATTCGTGTTTCACAAATATAGTAAAAACTTGATAATGGACTCAGGTAGACTGGCAACCGTTCTCGATTTTCTCCTTGACGTTTCACTTCATTCGTTAGTAAAAAAGGAAACCGAGAACGGCTCTGCCAGTCAAGGACTCAGGTACCATGAAGGAGTAATCACCTATATCTAATCAGACATACCGAGCACGATGACATATTGTTGGATCTGGTATAACTGGTATTCATATGACGGTGGTAACGGTAATACCGTAGTCACAATATGATATTGTATTATCACAGTATGAACGCTTAAACAAAAATAAGGAAGTCAGCTTGTCAGGAAATTATTTCCGATAAGCGCATAGAAGATCTTTCTGGCGATTGTAAAATTTGACTTTGACTTTGAGACTTCAAACGTGGTTTTTGGTGTATCCGTGATTTTAAGGGCCGGAGTATCAAAAGCGGCCAATCAAGAAAATGGTAGTAGATTTGATTCTTCGAGACACGTTCAGATTACAGCAATAAATTTGTAAAATTGTCAACAATTACGTCAATTTAAGTCACGAAAATTGTCGTTCTCATTCGTCTCCGTAATATAAAACTTCTTACCAACTGATATTGTAATGAAACTTTCCGTTAATTATATATTTATTCATCAAAGTTCTGATGCAAACCTCATTATCTAATTTCAAATTCAATTTCGTTCGTTAGTGGCCTTGTTTCGTTGTTGTTGTTTACACCGGATGTAGTGTTGAGTAGTAGCACATGTTGTCGCTCTGGCAAGAAATTTAGCGCCGACTGTGAAAGAAAGAGTGCCTCGTCAAAGTAATAAGAAAGATCTGTAATTATATAGAAAAAACCATAACACAATGGAAAGAATATAACAACATATATACATCTTAACAAAGATTGATACTTTGGTGTATAAGTAAAAGCATACTGAATTATATATGTCTTTCTTCCCTATCAATATTTCATGATGTCTAGATAAATATTTGTTTTCAAAGAATATTATACCACGAACAATTGTTAGGAAAAGGGAAAGGGAAAGACATCCTACTGAGCTATGGGGCAGACGTCACCAAGGAGATGTACAATAAAACTTGATAACTGGTGTACACACCGTGGAAATAACTGCCACACAACCAAGTCAGTTACCTAAGAGTAAAATGATAACAAACAGCTGCGTTGATTAGCAATTGCATTTTAATACTGGTATGGATATTTGGCATTGTGGATAACTTTGGTAATAAGGGGTGCAATATATCATTTAAACTTAAGCAAATATATACATGAAAAATTTGCTATTATCAAAACACATGCAAGTCTTTAACTATATATATTACATCTTGTATGTTTATACCATGTATATGGACTGCGCCAATTGGACGGCCATTTTTATATTGGTACAAAATCAACTGAAGGAAGATAAATATTTCTAATATTGTATATGGTGTGATAATTTAAAGTCATATAACCTATGTTCGTTAGTCCAGTGCATATTATAGGTAAATTTATTGTAAATTGCTTTGATTATATATATATAAGCCTGAAACGTATTTGTAAAAGGGCCATTGCAAATTTTGTGATGAAATTCTTCGTATTGAAGTGAGATCTATGGCTGTCTAAAACGCAATGTTTGTAAACAGAATGTTTATTATCAACGTATCACATGATCTCATTCGGAAGACGCATCATGGAGGGCGAGGTAAATAAACTTGACGAGTACCTGAACAAATCTGCATTCAAGACTGCTAAAGTTAGTATTTACTGAAAATGTTTTCTGTTGGAGTCTCCCATCATCATATTTGGTTTGTCTGGCTATGTTTGTATTTATGGAATACCTGCTTTATTTACTAAGTATTTTATTTTTATTTTGAGATCCATGAAGGTTTGAAGCAACAGGTAAAGTTAATAACTTCAGCCATACGAGGAAAGTACAGTTTTTGTTTTACATGCCCAAAGTTTTGGAAATTATACCGAAGTGTAGGGTAAGGATCACCTCAACATCATATATCCAACGGAACTCGAGATAACAGATACTACAGAGAGCGCATTTTCTGCTTCATATCTCGATATACTTCTATCAATTAGTGACGATGGTTCATTAGTAACCTTTCTCTTTGACAAACGTGACGATTTCAATTTCATTATTACCAACTTCCCTTTTCTGAGTAGCAACATAAATTCCTCTCCAGCATATGGCGTCCTCATTTCACAACTTATACGCTATGCCAGGGCATACTCTAAATACGAAAACGTCCTGAGAGCGAGGCTTTTTGCCACGAAACTACTCTCACAAGGATATATTGAGGAACGTTTGAAATTGTCACTGAGGAAATTCTTTGGTCGTTATAGGGATCTATTGCAATTTCCGATTCCTCTTTCAAAAATATTAACCGATATTTTGGGACCTGACCATACAAAATAATCATCTTAATTTTTAACTATACTTAATTTGACATAATATGTATATATACTGACATTTGTTCACGTGCGTTTCCGACACCGGAATTTCAATTAGGCAGCATTTCTTGCCTTGAATGGGAAAATTTCACTTCGTTTTCTTGTCTCCTTTGTGTGTTTGTGCGTGTATATTTATGTATTTACCTCCTCGACTTAATAGCTGGTCTCACCACGATTTATTGGGGTTCGCATTTGTCTGAATATGACGCTATTCACGATATTGTCCTTTTTAATGGACAATGAGATACGGTTTACACTTAGGTAATTCTTCGTTTTTTAACTTCAATACTAATGTCTATTGTTTCATATTCAAGACAGAATTTTGAAAATTATAAATGTTATATAACGTACAATTGAACATAGGAAACATGAAGAGCAATAATCAATTGGAACAAATTTACAAATGCGAAATTCGCTTCTTAGTATTTCAAACGAGGTGAATTTCGTTTCTGTACACCGATAATTCCGATAACAAACGTTCCTGCAACAGCCGTATCGATTCATAATAGATGGTTATATATCTATAATCAACATACTGACGTTTTTTTTTTTTGATAAAGAGAAGTCATGTGTGTAATTTTGCAGAGAGAACTTAATTACATCTCTGTATGAAGCACGTTTGTGTGAAATTATCTTTTATTTCCAGCACGTGTTAAAATGTGGTGTGATGAGCATTTTGCTATTTAATTGTATTATTTCAAATGATCACACTTTTTGTCAACCCTAGTACCATTATCATATTGCGAAAGGTTATTGTACGTCAAAGATATATATGACCCTGAATTCAGAGATTGTTGAGATTGCACAAACTGTGCTATAAATAAAACAATTGTTGCATCAGTATTGTCTTCATGTTTTACTGCCAAGTAATAAAAATGACATTTACTCATAGATAGTATATCCATGTACATGTGCCGCATGGGAAGTGCAAATTACATATAAATTGGATTAATTAAATAGCAACCGCAGCATAGTAGCAGCTTGATGTTAAAATTCAATCATTCAATATAACAAAATGTAGGATTATATGTCAATCTGGTATTTACCTTAACGTATCTTAGTATGCTTTTATGGCTCAAGGAAACACTACACTAAATACATGTAGTTGTAAATTGTAAGTGATTAAACAAAGTGAAAGAAAGGATTTAAACAAGACACCTAACTCAGCTGTGTAACAAAAGTAGCCACCTGCAGAAAGAAGAAAAATAATCACACAAAACACACACACACAAAAGTAAACAAAATGTAATTGGGGTACCGATTTGTGACAGTCAATCCAAATGACAATCGTCACTGAATTGATGTAGTTAAGTGGTGGACAGGCTAATCTCCCGACCCTCTTCAAATGTAGTATAATCAGAGAAACCGAGTTTAAAATATTGTAATCCAATGTAAGAAATACAAGACAATCCTGGAGTAATCAGAGTTTAGATCAGATGCAATATACTATATAGCGGAACGCATCGTCTGTTCTTCTATCACTACCGCCATAATGTACCAGTTACAATTAACACAAATATAACATGATTTGGATTTCGTATGTTTTGGGTTTTTATTACTTAATTGAAATGATATATATAAACAAATATACACGTGTTAGTTATGAACAACAACAACAACAACAACAACAACAATAATAGTAATAAAAAAAATCCAATTCACCACAGATATTTTTAACATCGGGAAAAATATCACCATACTGTAGAACAAAATACATAGCTCGTGTTGTATGTCAAGGTTGAAGGTTATCGACGAGAAAACCTAGTGATAGATATAATCTGTCTGGTTATATTTTATGCTTTGTGTTGGAGAAATAGATGCTGTAAAATGTGTGTTAAATATGCTGTCATACATCTCTGTCAGATGTCTTCAGTTTTCTGTTATGTATCATTTTTGTCAATGTCATGAGTGTTAAAAAATGAGAACACCTTCGGTATAGATATCTTCCATCCAGTTACGACATGGTTTTCTTTACGGGTGAGGTTTTCTTGCCAATGGCAGTGCTTAAGAGTACTCTGCTACCTACGCCCATCATGCATCTACAACAGTAAAACCAAATCCTCATGCCACAATATTAAAACCATATGGTGCAAGATGCTGCATTATCCAGCACGTAAACTCTCATTTCTGCACTATTTGTCATAAAAATGTGAATTAAAAAATGATAATAAGCATAGTGAAAGTACTTAAATAACATGGCAATATGTCACATTAAGGAAAGAACCGAATGCTATATCCACCCTGGTTTTATTAGAAATTCCTTAAAGTGTAGTCGACACTACTGCGGCGTAACAAGTAAGTACATGTAGTTATAAATGCTTTATCATATATCTTTACGGGTTTTTTATTCAGACGCAGTAATCTAAACTTTAAGTGAAATTCTTTTAGTATTGGGTGTTCTATGATTGTTATTTACTAATTAACAGTTTAAACTAGTGTTAAGTTTCGAATTTCGACACTTTCGTTATATTTTCTTTTTTTCGGCATGAGAGTTTTTTTTTATCCATTTCCATGAGCATAAGGACTTTAGTAAATTTAGTTCTCGCCAATTTGCAAGACTTTATTTAATTTTAATCTATGAATGTTAATGCTTAACTCGGGATAGAGCGACGTGTCAGCGCCAAAGCACTAGCAACTAAGAATTTCTTTCCAACTTGTTTTACATGTATAATCAGTTAAGGCTATCCATCCATAGCAAGACTCATATGACCAATATATCTATGGCTATCTCTTAGAGCAAAATGCATGTCACCTTAGAAGATCTTGATGTTTGTGGCTGTAGAGTTTGAGATTGTACGATATGAATTCCCTTAAAAGAGTTATTTCCTCTTGTTATAAATACAAAAAAGCAAAGTGCAGAAATACTGCACGGTGAACTTCAATTTTGTTTATGAATATTGATAAATTACAGCATTAAGAAACTTTTAACCGTGAGGTTTTCCAAAGGTTTGTCTTGTGATATAAATATGAACAAAATATAGTAATTCCCATAAGGTTTAATACAAATTCCAATTGTCCCTTTTGCATCAAATAACATTATTTTCAAAAATTCCTTTCGGTAAAACGTCTTATTTTGTAAGATGCTCCAAAATGATTATTCATTTTAAAGATAAATTTGTACCTATTGAGATGTAATAAGTTAATAGTATAAATTGATTACCTGAAGTTGAGTGATAAAGTGGGTATTTCAATTCACTTGTATAGTTTTGACAATTCTGATTGGTCAACACGTTAGCGTTTAGACATGTATAACCACGACATACCGTCGTCAAATGTATTACTACATTGTACGTACTCTTTGTCCACATTTCCCCTGACATCAACTATCAAAAGTACTGTCTGTAAGAACTTCGTTCAGTGCTCTTAACGTCCATCTTAAGTCTCGTATCAAGGACGATTTGCAAGTTTTATCATTCTCATGCACAACTATTACAATCAAGTTGAACCAACAAAACTGACAACGTACATGACGTACCACCATGCAGCATGCTTTCCAGCATACACTTTCATCTCGCCGCTACGCAGCAAAAATGCATGTTCAGCTGTTTACGATGCGATGTCAAGTCACTCATGTATGAATCAATTTAATGAATGAATTTAATCATTAATTTTAAGAATATGAAAACGAAGAAGCTTCTTATGACAGTGCATTAAATATCATTTCTTTTCTCGGAAGAATTTTAAACATGGCGCTATCCGTCCCTAGCAACGATGAATTTTGGGACAAAGAGAGAAAACGATGTTTGTGTTACAGTGAATTTTGAATGGGGATAAAGGTGCTGAGTTTAATTCCGCAAGTTTCGCCAGGACAACTCTGTTTCCAACGGTATAACCACGGTATACCTGTCGGAAACAATCAAACACAATACGGTTATCCCCTAATTAAAGTCCGTCTATGCGAAGATTGTAAGCCCTATACATCTGTATTAAATAGTCGTCGACTTTTGAGGACGATAGAGTAAAGTTTTATGCTCTGTCAATGCTTTGTCTATATGTTATCTATGATTCATGTTAAGATTGCGTTGGCTCCCTTTAAGGAATTCCATGTATAATGCGCCTCAATTAAAGAAATAAGACATCAAATAAATATTTTGCATTATGGTTGTATGTTATAGTAATATCTATGTTGTATAAGCCGGTATTGATGTTAGTGACTGTAAAATTTGGGATTGTACAATGTGAATGCCCTTATAGGAGTTATCTCCCCTGGCCGAAAATATGAAACACGTAAATTGCAGAAATTGTGCTGGAAGAACTTTACTTTTATTCATGAATCTTGATGAAAGATGATACTGAGATTTTCATGGGGAGTTTTATTTATAAGTTTTGTTTTTGAAAAATATAAGCAAAACATTGATACTTGTCAAAGAGTTCAATAAAAACTAGAACTACCATGAGAAAGAGATGCCCTGGTGTCTCTACTCAAAGATCCTGGTGTCTCAGCTCATATATATCTCACTGGTAGCTCTGCTTAGAAATATGCCTTGGTATCTAAGCTCATAGATATGCCTTTAGTGCCTCAGCTGACAGATAAATTAAAAGATACACTCCGCATTTATAAAGTATGCGGGAGGCTGATCTGTGTACATAGACTCTTATTGTACATCTCTACTGAAGATGTGTCCGTGATACTTCAACTAACTTCATTGTAACTGAGTTACAGCAGAAAGCATAGCCCTTTAGTAATGTACATTCTTATATTTCAAAGCATGTCATTTCATTTCCTTAACCAACAGCACATTGAATGTAATAAAATGATTTCACTGACGTAGAGGCACGATTAATAAATAGATATAGGCACTTACTTTATCGCGAGTTATATATTAGAGAAAATAATTATGTTTTGTGTATTAAATAATAACGAAGGTAATATAAATCTGTTTTCGTAAATATGAAGAAGGTTCGCCATAAATTGCAAAAATTTTTCATATCAAACTTGTCAAAAAATCTTGCTCTTAAATGTAATTGCACTTTAAATTTAGACGTACAGAAATATATTCAGGTTTTTTTTTCATTTAAAGATATCATTTTCAAAAGGAGTTACTTTCCCAATACAATGGATACGGAGAAGTTGCTGCTATTATTCTTCATAGTACTGATTATTGGCTTGGAGATATCTTCCGTTAGAATTTACAGGAGACGGCGAGGTTTCAGATCAGGGTTCAGGAGTTCGAGAAATAGATTGAGAATTAGCAATACGAGAATAAGCCATACACGGGTAAGAAGAATACGGACTCGTCCTAGTATTTCACGTCCGACTCGTATCTATCGCAGATGTAACGAAGAATTCAATTATAACACAGGTAATTCTTTAATATCAAAATGTAAACAAAATAGAGAAAGAAAGAACACTTTGTATATCTCCTGCTAACCTGCTCCACCCGCAATGAAATACATTATATAAATACGTCAATCAGTTTGCGGTGTCATTGGTATTAAAACGGCTGCGTACTGATAATTATTTATATTGGTATATTTGCATATTATTTAAGTTGTTTCATATCTGAGATGTGCGTTCTCTTTTGTATCATAATTAATATTTCATAATCGATGCAATAAATGAGATAAAAGCAGGCATCATATAGATTTATAGAAATGAGGAGTAAGACGATTTGCTAGATGCAAGTTCACATTTCATAATAAAACTAGCCGTACCCAAACAGCGTTGTACTGTATTTTCAATATTATGTTATTGATTTTACATTAATTTGGAAAGTGTCACTATCACATAAACAGTTTTGTAGCACTGAAATTAAACTATTTTCGAGGATCCTTTGGCGAAATTCAGATTAAGGGGGGATGAGATTACTACCCACAAAACAATAAACTTATGTATTTAATCCTAAAGAAACCCAACTTACTGCTTTCAGCCCCTTTATTATGTGCTCAAACCAATGAAACCTGCAGATTAAATAGGACAGATAGGACTGCGTAAGGCATTCAAGACATTAATGAAATGAAAAGGATAGAAGTTAAGGCCAATATTCTTAATACATAAATAAAAGATAAACAAATGATATGATTTGATAATACATGTAAGTATGTATTGCCTGGATATCAATAAGACAAATGAACAGTATTTTCTCCCAGTAAACGATGAGTAAATGCATTGATCAGACAATATTTGGCGCTGAACTTATGTTATCTATATAACAGTGGACACACCATTTATTCTTCCGAATATTTATCTTACCTTTGATTATTTTAGTATCCAAGAATGACATCTAAACTAACTTAAATCGTCCTTTCGACTCCTCCAAATAGTATCTTTTATTTGATACTGAAAAACAAAATTAACATGGATTTTGAATATGTAATAAATCACATGTCACGTCGTAAAAATGTAACATTAATTTATTATACCAAATATGAACTTGAGCATATAAAATTCTGCAATGATTTAAAGCGTTTTAGAAATCATACGTGTGGCAGTAGAAGAGAAATTCTAAATTAACATGTGTATGAAGGTATGACATCATGATTTAGTGTGTATTTGTAATCGCAACACGTCGATAAGCAAAATTGACTCGTTTACAACAAGTAAAGACGTGGATGATTTTGTGTAATTGTCATTGCGATAAGTTTTAATATAAACGTACAAATCAAGTTCTTGACCATTGGGTTATTCTTAAGATATAAACAGCTTTAAATATATGCAATGGTTAAATACCGCTGTCAGTCGGACCACTGTTTACACTCACTGTATTGTACTAGTACACGTTTACTTTCTTGATAGTCTAAAGAAACTTGTACGCTACAAGTACAGGTATAAGAAGGTATTTAAGCCTCTCTAATGTATCCAAAGTTGGTGATTACATTATTGCAAATAGAGAAAACTTATATTATATCCATGTTTTCAAATTTAAATGAAAGTGCGCACAAATATTGCGCATGTAACATTTCTTTTAAATGTCATTCTACCATTGCTGAAAACAGGTGGCATTAAGATTTTGCAACCAATTGATCAATCAATAATAATAAAATAAATATAGAACTAATGCCCCCAGAATAAGAAATTAAATAGATAATAAAAAGAAAACAAAGAAACAAACAACAAAGATAATTATAATAAATATAAGACCCCCAGAAAAAATACCCCAAAACAGAATATAATTTGTATCACATTATACGTTTGATAATTTTTGAAAGAATTGTACTGTGGCAAGGGTAAGTAAACAAATATATTTTGCATGTTTTGTTTGCTTTGTTTTTATTTTGCCAAGTCTGTGTTGTCTGGAGGTTTTTAAATGATGTTTACAAAACTAATTATGAAAACAACCAACTGTCGACACCCAGTTCACTTACAGGACATTTTTTATTCAAGTATATGATGACTATCATTTTAATTCTGAAGTCGGGAACCCGCTATAGAAATGCATTTTACATCTCAATTTTGCCGTAACATCTTTGAATCGATTAATTCAACACACGGGGGATTACTAATTCATAATATGTATGAAACATTGTTGAACGACTGCATTTACACTTCATGCTTAATTTCATGCATTGCGACCTGAAATATTTAAAATAATAATATCAGAACATACGTGTGTTGGAATAGATTTAGTACATATAATTTGCGCAAATCAATGTGTATAGATTTAGTACATATAATATGCGAAAATCAAAAACCTATGTAATGCTCACGGCCGACTCTGTACAAAAGAAAAAAGAGGAGTTACCGGCTCAGTTATGTGGCAGAAGTCACCATGGAGCTATACAATACATGAATATAAATAATATAATAGAACATTTAACACATTACAAAAATATTTGATTGTAGTGCAATTACGATACCGACTTAGGACGGTCATTTAATTTGACAAAAGCCAAACAAATGGTATGGTTAACCGGTTTACGGGCCCACCTTCCCACTCACCGTAACAGCAGAACAATCAAAGGACGTACATTTAAAAATTTATAAATAATCCTCCATGTATAGAACAAGGGTCAACAGGTATCGCATATTGAGAGGTCATAAAAATATAAACACGTAAGGTATTGTAAAAAACATAATGGTATAAAATATATGCGACATCAACATGATAAACCGTGCTCTGCCAGTCTGAAAGTGAGCTAAGACCCTAGATCTGTAGGAGTCCCGACTAACAGTCAGAGGGGACGAGGTTCAGGACCATGTCTCCTCTGAAAGAGGTTTGGACAAGGCCCGTCATATAGTCCCCACCGCCCTGTTAGTCAGCGTGCAACGTTCAAGTAAAAGTCTGCATAAGGCTGTAGAGGGGCCAAATACAAGACCTATAGTCTTTTTGATGATCTCAATATCATATTGTCTATTTAGGAGACGTTTGACTATTTTATTACATGATAAAATAACGTTATCGGAGCCTTTTACTTTCCTTAGTTTATATACGAGATCACCGTAAAAATTAGGATGGGAAATTCCATTGGATACATACTGTTGAAAAGAAATATTTCCAAATTTAGACAGAAGTTCTGAATAAGATCTGAAGAATTTGCCGAATGTTTTTCTTAGCTTGTGATATCTGTAACCCTGAGTTAAAAGTTCAGTAGTAATTTGTAAATTTCGTTTATGAAAGTCCAAAACATCGGTGCAGCCTCTGACAAATCGAACTAATTGAGATATATAGATACCATATAATGGGTCGAGGGACATCGCCATCCAAGTAAGGAAAATTTACAATAGGAAATCCAAAATCCTCACGTTTATCATAAATATTAGTATATATTAGGTTGTTGATAATTTTGATGTTTAAATCTAAGAAAGATGTAGATTTATCTCAAGTATTAGCTTTATTCAATGTGAGCTCTGGTGGATATATTTCTGATATAAATTGTTCGAATTCAGGGTTGTCGATAACCAAAATGTCATCCAGATATCTGCAAGTATTATTAAATTTGTCAATGAGGTCAAAACGTTTTGATTTTTGAATAGAAACCATAAAATCCCTCTCATAACAATAAAGAAATAAATCTGCTATCAGAGGCGCGTAGTTAGTACCTATAGGAATCCCAACTATTTGTTGATATATCTTGCCATCAAATTGCACAAAAATATTATTCATGAGAAAATCTAGTGCTTAACATAATTCCTTGCAAGTCCAGTATTTATATGAAGTATATTGTTTGTTGGAAAAGAATCCAGAGTAATTGGAAGTACATATGTACGTTTTAGATTCTCTGTGAAAACACCATTGTATAAGAGACAGCAACTTGCTTTTAATCAAATCATGAGGCAGAGATGTATAAAGTGTAGAAAAATCAAATGTAGAAATTTGAGTCGCTTTGAAATTTAGCGAAAGAATTTTGTCTATAACTTCATGAGAATTTTTAATCGAGCAAAAGTAATTGATCTTACTATTATGAAATGCGACATCACAATATTTGATAATATAATCTTTTATAGCAGTCAGAGCAGACGTAATATGTTTCGATAGTACCGTAGTAGAGCAGTGGCTAGAATTAGATATGAAACGTGATTTATATGGACTTTTATGTAGTTTTGGGAGCCAATACATGGTTGGTAGATCAGATTTATCAGTTTTAATTTTGAAGTCGGACATGGTCATGAGGTGATCGTGCAAGGTGCTCTCTTTTGAGGTAGGGCTTTCCACATATGTATGAGTGGAGTTTAATTCGTTTTTAAGTACTTCAATATAATATAGTTTTCAAACAACTATTATGTTATTACCTGCTTTATCAGCGGGAACAAAGACATATTTAGCATGTAAGTCAGCTATCTTCTTTTTAATAGAATTTGTCGTCAATGTATTAGGCTGTTGAAATAAATGCGGATTTTCCGTAAAGTTCTTAATACGGATATCGACAATTCTTAAAATCTCGAATTTCCAATCATTAAGAGCATGAATCTTTACCTGTTCTTTTTTACACCAACGTTTACAATATGTAGTTAAAGCATCTTCTATAACGTCACGGCATTTATTGAAATCTATCCTGGACGGTAACCTATATTTAGGTCCTTTTCCAAAAAGGGTGCGCAATTTCTTGTCCGAAATACAGTTTAGGTCACCAGTAATAACATGACCTGCCGGTTTATAAACATATTTAGAATTTTCACAAGAACACGACGAAGGAATAGAGTCTGAAACATCAGGGTTAGATGTAACTTTATTATAATTTAAAATAAGATTTCTTATAGGCTTTTTGTACTGGTAACAAATAAGTGGAGGTTCTAAATTCTCAAAATATTGGGGGATTTTAGATGTGACTCTATGATCACGGAAAATATTAGAAATGTTAAGTAGATCGTGTAAATGTTTGAATTGCCAAAGAAACTTGTGTCATGTGACTGCGGCACTCACCTTAATGTATTTCTCTCCTACAAATTCCTGTTTGTAAACGTGAGATCATAAAGGTAAGTATTATAACAAATATTTTGGACGCTCACTGATTCTGCGAAGAATATCACACAGAGAACAATATTTGTGGTGATGTAGTGCACATATATTATACACATTGTATCTAAGACATGAAATTGAACCGGCACTGAAAATATAACGTATATTATAGTTTAGCTAACTTTGGACATTAAAGCCATTTTAGTACGTGTCTACTGAGATGCTTTGTTTGGTTCTTTATAGTTCTTTTTGGTGTGTATACATAAGGTGATTATGGTGAGTGTCATAATAGCTATGGTCAGTCACCTTTATATAACGTATATTATAGTTTAGCTAACTTTGGACATTAAAGCCATTTTAGTACGTGTCTACTGAGATGCTTTGTTTGGTTCTTTTTAGTTCTTTTTGGTGTGTATACATAAGGTGATTATGGTGAATGTCATAATAGCTATGGTCAGTCACTTTTATACATTTGTATTGAATGACAATGGGTTTTTTGAATTAATCGTCCACAACCCCATTAAAATGGAATACTTTTGTGAAGCTTTTTGTGTTCTTTTTTCTTTATCATGGCGACTTTACTTGCACAGCTGGGTCAGATGTCATCTTTCTTTCATTTTACACTATGCTTCAGATAATCATAAGCACCTTCAGTACTTTTATTAAATCTATCATGTCTCTATGTTACATTTTGATACCAATATTATTATTACATAGACTCCTACAGAGGAATAGTCATTCAGGTTATGTCACCTAGAAAGTAACATTTTTGAGTTAAATTATTAAAGTGTTCTTACTTTACATATTGATTCCATGATATATTAAAATTAAAGCTGGCATAAATATAGAAACCTGAACTGCTATCATATAATCAATATATTGACCATGAAACGCGTACAATGTATTTGTAAATACTCACATTATCATGTATGAGCGGTCAGGGGGAAGGTACATACGCCACCATGGCACCTGATCCCACCTCTGTGTCTTAGCACTTTACTTTGATGATACTGTAAATTTAATATAACATCAAAATTATACTTTGCATGATATTGGAGTAAATATTCCTGTCAATCATATTTCAGGGCCAAACAATTGGTATAAACTGTTAAGTTGTTATAGGACATGCAAGTATGGTTCCAGACAATCTCCAATTAACATTAACACCAGGAGTGTTCGTCCAACATCCGTCTTTTTAAAAAGTATTACATTCAAAAATCGTAGAAACACCAGAGTTGAAATGAAGATAACGAATCACAGTAAGCGTTACAAATATTTTTTGATAAAACTACTATTTTTTGTCGGAAATGCTATGAACATTTTGTAGATATCGCAAATATATATGTGTATGTGTGTTTTCCGACTAATTCGTTATCAGATGAATAGAAATTATTTTTCTGGGCCACATCTGAATGTAAAGCTTTTTTCACTCACTCATTCCAACAATTATTCATTTGTAAGTTTTATATGATGTTTCACCATTCGGTCATTTAGTATCATCTATCATACAGAAAGCCGTTCAAACCGACATCAAATGATTTTTTCTTGGTGTCGGGCAGGGAAAAATACAACTTTAAAAATCTCCAAATACATATGGGAAAGAAAACAAGGGAAAGTGTGGGCTCGGAACATTCAATTGATGGAAAATTCACAGCCATGGAAGTAAGTATTTGCTTGAAAGTTTGGTCCGGTGTGTCATCAGTTTTGTAGCATTTATTTCTTTTTGAACGTCGAACTCAGAAAAGAGATATGTTATTGTGCCTCTTAATGCTATACTGTAACATCCCTTAGTGTCCGATACATTTTTTTTACAGACAAACATATTGCTTTACTCTAACATCCATGTTAAGATGTTATGTTTCTGATAAGTTTTTGCAGACTTAAATTATGATATTCTATAACATCCTTGTGTTAATGTTTTGTGTTTAATGTATTAATTCAAACAGTACATGCTAACGTTTCAAATTTTATTTCTTATTCATAGCCTGTTCACTTTTTTCAATCGTTTTACGTTTAATTGAGTGTAAATGCAATGAGCATAAATTACATTTTTTATTTACCTGAATGTTTATTATTTTTAATTTTGTTAGCGTGCCTTCTTGAGTGTTTTCTTATGTGGTACATGTGAGCAATGTTTTAGGCTTCTGTATATTGATTTTGTTTATTTTGGTATATTGGCTTTTGACACACGTGCGAAAAGCTACACGGACTTGATCAGGACATCTAATATCAACTCTTATTCCTCGGGTCCATGTATTTCCGGCTTCAGTGGCGAGCGCCCTATACACAAAAACACAAATGAATACACAGAAATTTGTAGGCCCTAGTCTCTCATAATTGATAATTACAAATGTTTGAATGTAATGCACAACGGGTCTTGTAACATTTTACAGTTCGAATTGTTTGTATAGAATTTGTTTATATCAAAAAGCTAAAATCGCGGAGAGTCGCCACTTAGTCTGAACCCCTCCCCACACACCCTTTGCCGTTACCAGGGAGTCACCCTGGAAACAACTGGGGCTTTACGGTGGCCACAGACCCTCTGCTTTTATTCATTTATTTGTTTTTGGTTACACGAAATTTTAAGGTAGCAACACCTCCGGACGAGGCAGTACCAGTTGCTATCTTTGTTTATATCGAACTTCAATTAAATACCTGCTACATGAAGCAACAAATAATATGTCTGATTTCAATGTTTTATATTTTTAAAACAAAATGCACCAATGGTTGAAAACCTGTAGTATTAAGATAATAATTTGGCTTTAAGTGGTAAACACATGGGATAATTCTCACCATGGGTTGCTTATTGCCCATTTACACTTGATTTTATATCGGGGTCTCACTTTCTTCACAGTGATGATCCATATTTATCTATTGTCTAAAGGTTTTGCTCAAGTCTCTCTATTGTATTTCCAGTATGAAATAGAATTATTATTTAATGAGTAAATAGAGTATTCGTGCTCTCTAGTGATACTTTTCTATTGAATCAAATAAAACAAATTAAAGTACTCATAATAGAGGGACTTAAGCAAGTCTAGCTTGATACACTCATACCTACATATAAGACACCATTAATCTGTTACTTTTCGTTTTACATTGTTTTGAATAATAAAAGTGTGTAGTGTTGTGTCAAACACACTTGTTAGTGAGTATTTACTAACATTAACTGAGTTTATAGTTTGTGTATGCTTGTTACATTCATACTTTTGTATCAAACAAAACCTACAGTTCACTTGTTTTATTATTTCTGTAATTAATTAAGACTTTGTCTCTTATACAAGTACAATGTATACACCACGCTTTGTTTTGTTTGTTTTTTTTTAATCTAAATCACCTAGGACATTGACATGCATATTATTATGAATCTCATCTATAGATTATAAAGGTGCGAAAACCATCGAAAAGAAAATGTTACTTATCCAACTACCAAGGAAGGGGCTGGGACGAAGATAGCAAACCAGAACAACTGCATATATAAGTCTATAACGAATTTCTGTTCAACGAGCTATACATCTTGTGTACTCAGGCATGTTTGTAAATGTTTGTATGTCATTTCAGGCACATATGGTTTTCAGCAATCCAAAAAGGGCAATATACCGGGGTTATCCGAAAGCTGCAGTTGTTGCTTTACTTTTGCGGGTAGGTAATAACAGGTTGAGTATTTATACTGCTGAGGTTTGAAAAATAATCAGACACTTTAGTTCAGGAAATATTGTGTTAGGCTCGTGGAACCATCTGAAAACGGATATTTGCGTTTGGGTCATATCCATCTTAATGGATATTTACGATTGATTTGGATAAAATCTGAACCAGTTTCTTTTTCAGCTTTAACATAGAGACTCAAAGTAATGTTTGATGTGGTTACCAAATGAACATTTCGGATTTTTTTTCACTTCATTGCTTGACTGATTCAGACTTTGTCCATTGCCATGCATAGGCAAAAGAACAAATTACTAAATATCATATTTTTGAGTAATATTTTCACTTCATATATGGAATGAAATTAATTGGATACATAATTACCTAAATAAAGAAAAGAAACTGAAACCTTTTCATATAAATCTTTGGTGAATAGACAAGAATATCTGTATTTGCAATATTCCTGGCGATCCTGCCGCTTTATTCATAACTAAATTAACTAAAGTTATTTTTTGTCTTCAACTGCATTTGATTTGAGAAATGTTTTGGTGCAGAGATATAAATGTGTTGGGCTATGTCCTTAAAGCGGATTACCATTTGCTTTCGAATCCGCGCTAACACGCTTGACTGACCCGTTTTGTCACGATGAAAACTTCATTAACTTGCCTAAGACAACTAAATATACAAGCATGTTATGGTAAAATAATTATAATAATAATAACAGCAATAAAAACAAAAATAAAAAGAATGTAAAATACGAACGTAACTGGTGTCACATGACCCTTGAAATTCAGAGGTGAGACCAGGTGCTCGGGAACAGTGAACGTCTTCTGTTTGGCTAGCCACACCCGTTATGAATGTCTTTAAATACAGTCGAAACAAATATCAGGCAAAATGATAATAATATCAGGTAATAATTTAAAGATAATAATAATATAAGACAACAAAGCAAAATCACCAATAATAATTATGCTAACGCAATAAAAATTTATAGCAAATATACAGTTTTTCATTGAGCAATTTTGTGAATATTTTGTGTGTTTATTTAAATGTGTGTTCTTAAATTGTTATGCTTTTGTGGTAAGTGGGAGATGAGCCTGCAATCCAGTTGAACACACCTACTGAGCAACGATTGTCAGTTAAATTGATAGTCTTATTATGTTTTTTATGTGTTTATTTCTCTTGTCTCTGCTTGCACGTCCGTGGCGACATTTGTCACGTAGCTCAATCATGTGTTTTCCCCTTTCGTTTACGCAAGGTGTAAAATAAAAATTAAAGTCACAAAGCTGTTAGCAGGTAATATCTTTTTAGATGAGTAACTTAAGAAAATGTGTATTGCATGACCTTTTTTCACTTGTATATCTACTAAAGAATAATTTACAGTGAAAAGGGTCACTTAACAAGGAAAATCATTGATATGAAAAACTGTCCTTAATTGAGTTTTGGCCTTTTTTGTCAGTTTAAGTCCATCTTGGAATATTTCTAATTCCTAGAAATTTCACCCTTAAGCATCACTGTGGTTACGTATGTTGCGATAGAATAAGACAGGTGTAAATGTTTGTATTATTGTATTGCTACAATGTTTTTGTATTGTAGTTAGACAAGGAAATTTAAATATATCGTGAAGTTGAATTAAGTAAAGTATGGAATGCTATGATATATATTTGGAATATTCAGTATTCAATATTTTAATTATGAAAATAGTTTCTGTTCTGCGCTTCGATCTACACAATTGTCAAAATTATTATTGATATCAAAACGTCCCAATTTAGGTTCATTTGTTGAATTTAATCGTATAATACATGTGTATTTACTTGTGATTCATTAACTCAAAAATAATTAATCGTATCCTACAAAGGATAAACCGTATTCTTTGTATTTTTTTTTTCACCAGTTTGTAAGGTTTAATGCTCTTTACATACCACGAGAATCATTTAATCCGCTCACCAATACATTCCTTCTGAAACGACAATTTTGACCGTCCTACGTGGGCATATTCATAGTCGAATATTTCAAAAACCTTAATAATGCAGTGCTCTCTGTTGTCGCGCTGTGCCTGGTATTGGTGTTGTCGTCAAATTCTCGAGATCTTGTGTTTACCTCTTTCCTTATAATTTATAACAGGTATCAAAGGATCCACCATTTGACGATTCTCGAGAGGAGTGTACGAACATCTTACAAAAGAAGGAGTGGATGGCCAGTTCTATGACCTTTAAAGGAGGACGTTTTGGGGCATCAAATTGTGTGGAAAATCGGGCTTTAAATTTTAGTCGTACGCTTCGATGTGCTTACACAAACAGTGCTGTGAGAACGTACAACTCAGGTAAAGAAATCTTGCCTTTATGATGGCGCTTTTATGCGACAAGAGATAATAAGTAGTCACTTATGTCAGGTAAGTGATGATACGTTTTTCTCCTTTTACTCTTATACTACTAAAGATTTTATTTATTTAGCGTTTATGTTGTACAGATTCAGATTTTGTCCGTATCGTAGATTTCATCAATTTCGAACCCCCACAGATTTTAATATAGATAGAAACATCAAACATTTGACAGGGTAATTCTCATACCACGTTCATTGTATCTCACATATCGCGAAAGCTAACAAAAATTAATCAAAAAATAGAAGCCAACCTGTCAGACGGAATATCTCCTATATAAATTGCTCTGTACTTAAATGGTATGGTTTGACTTTTACTCTAGGTGAATTTGGAAATGAATATTTATAGCTTAGATTTCCACATTTTGGGCCGTTGATCATTCCTGAAATTGTATTAAGGAACATATGGTGCACCAAATTAATACGCGTATAATTGTTCCGACAATCTTATATATAAAATGATAAGAATCATCAATATATGAAGTAATCATGAAACGAGATGACCTACAGTTTTCTATGCGTTAAACAATTAAACGAATCTGGGATGGGGAAAGATTTTTATTGACTATGAAGGTCTCAAATACATGTATTTGTTACATTTAAATACAACAAATGTATAACGTAAGATTATATTGCCTTTACTTTATACTTAATGGAGCTTTAGTAGTAGAGAAATATTATGGGCATACACTGGAAGACTCCAGCCGTGATCGATATACAAACCCTAGCTGGATATTGATTAGAGAAGAAGGTTTGTGACAACACAAACGATCATGAAGGTCCCCATTTCCAATGCATACAAAACCCTGGAACTGAGATACAATACATACAACAGGTATAACATTATTACATGTCATGATATCTATAATTCTTTTGATAGGAAGAACAGTGCGAGCGTACGTTGATGTATTGGAATTGGTACCCCGTCTTTGGATGGGATTCACCAATACTATACCTACGGTGGATCACTAACCACGCCCTCGTGTACCGAATCCGTGCAGTGGATAATAATGAAGTGTCCCGTAACAGTTTCTAAAAAGGTAACACTGAAGTAAATTTATTTTATATTTGCAGTATTTGAACTCTAGTACCTTGGGTACCATTCAAAAAATAAATACTGTCCAGAAGATTGCCTTCCTCATTGTATCATTTCTCATCATATATTTGATACGTAGCACCCATCATGAGAGTTTTACGCTGGGTGTATGTGTACAGTACATATTAGTTTATCTTATTTTCATGGCTTTACACACTGACCATTTACATTTAAAAAGAAGTACATCAAACAAGCAATTGTGTGTCGATGTCGATGACGTTGATATTGATTAGAGAGAATACTCTATCATGAATTGTTTACAGTAGCATTACATTTACTTAAATAGCAAAACAGACATTTAATCAACTATTTGAAATATATCTTTGAAATAAATTTTGGAGAACATATCTAAATTCTTGGTTATGTTATGTTGATTTCAGGTACTGGAAGCATTACAGAAGGTACAATCCTCTAAGACAGGGGAGTTAATCAGTAAATGGGGCACAAGACGCCCGATACAAAGGAATTTTATCACTGTGTACTCTAGTTTCCGGTAGAGAAATGTAGAAACTTGATGTTCCTTTTTAAAAACAAATAAAATTCGGAAACGGTGTTCCTTGGTATTTTTTTCATAACTTCAGGAATTTCTAATTGCTGGACGGTTATCACGAACTTTCAAATCCATGTGTGAAGCTAGTGTTTTGGATACTATTGGTCTCGATAAATTCTAAAACGTAGTTGATATCAGTGCTCGCGAAAAGATATTCCGATAAGTATGATAATTGTACGTTTCAATCTGAAGAATAAGATACATGTATATCGTGAGAAAGTTTTGTAAAGTCATAAATTTTTACTCACCCGTCCAATTTTAACAATACATTTAAGGAATAATTGTCTCTAAGCAGAGGATTTCTGAATACTTTGTTTTTGATTTTTGTAAATTAAAAGCTAGAGAGATTCTTCCTCTAAAAATAGCTCTGCCCTTATATTCGTTCTTGGCTCATTTAATTAGTTCTATCTTTGATTTCCAAACGCGCACATTTTGCACTATATTGATACACGTATATATATTCTAATCTTATTAATAGTCAATGATTTATCATGATCCGTATTATATACATGTAATTCGATTCATACGTTTAAAGTTTATTGGATTATATGGTACATGTGTTATCATGTTTTGTGTGCATGTTCATGGTGATTTGTGTCATACAACCTTGTTAGATGTGTTCTGTTTTCTCTTTAAGTTATTGCCAACCAGTAGTAAAATGTCGTAATGTTCATGCAATAAAGAAAACCTTTTGTCATAACATGGAATCAAAGAAGATCCCTGAACGTTTATTCATATCCTAAAACCTTCTAACGGTGTGATGAGTATAGCGACACTAAGAATGAAAGGAAAATATATGTTAATAAAGAATATGGATGTGGATAATACTATAAATAAAAAGAAAAGAAAATCTCAAAAACCTTCTCTCAAACACTTACATAAGTCATTTTCTTAATATAATACCATACCCAACAAATGGCATGGGTCGTATGGATTGTGAGTTTGCGAACTGTCATACCCAGCAGATGGCATGCGTCGTCTGGATTGTGAGGTGGCGAAGTGTCATGCCCTATCTTCCTGTGGTAGATGAATTAATTCAGTACAATGATTAAGGCAGGTGCTGTCATTATGTAAGGAAAAAAGGAAACTGTGTGTAGTTAAAGTTATTCTTTAATCGCTCTTTATTCTTAAAGACATGGTTTAATATACCAAACGCGTGTTTGAGGAATAAATTTTCTCGGTCATACAGGCTATTGGTTTATTGCAAATTTTTTGTTCGTATCAACCATAATGAACATGGATTTTTTATTTGATTGTTTGATTATATTGATTGATTACATACATAAAGCAACCTAATATTTTGCATATGAATCTATAAATAAAATTACTAAATTACAGTTTCTTTATATATTATACTTGCGATATAGATATTATGAATATAGAACATATATTATATATATTATATCATACATACGCGCATAAATTTTGGTGTACCATATGCCTCAACCTATATCTCCTCAGTGATGCTCAAGGACTAAATTGTAGAAGTCGAAAATATACGTACTGGAAGAGTAAACTCATTATAAAAATTGACCTTAAAGTTATTGCCAAATAACCCATCTAAGGACAAGGTCATGCATGAGGGAGATACTCCTTAGTTTTAGAATAATTTATACACTTTCTATCACTCAGTTATTTGCTGTATTCGAGAATGTACAGATGTTCTAAGATATATAGATCAATGACCAACAGGCTACCCAATTTAAGAGGTCTTAAATCAATATCGAAGAAGTACCATATCGTTAATCATTCTCGAAGTCCAAGGATAGATACAAAATCGTGTAAGTTTCAAAAAGGAACTGTTGTGAACCCCGAAATACTTAAGAATTCCGAGGTGAGACCAGGTGTCCGGGGAGAGTAAGCGTCTCCTGTCTGCATACATCACCCGTCACAGCAGTTCTCAAGAAACATGTCACAATCAAGAGTTTTAATTGTACATACGAATGTACAAGCCTGGTCATATTTGGTGTTCACTGAACAGGTCATTTAGTCGCATATCCCTGCATGAGCAACTTAAAGAACAGGCTCTTGCGTACCTTATAAGTTGAGGTTTAAAACTCCATAGGCAGGTGAGGACGGGATATTGCTGCAAATAAACGGAAAGTTAGTTATTTAGAAGTTAAAATTGTCACGTTTGTCATACAGAGAGGTGTTCAAATGACCATCATTGTCGAAAGTTAAAAATATATCCAGATACGAAGCGGAATTATTGCTCTCAGTTGTCTCTTTTATCTCAAGTTCATGGGGATAGATTTCATGTATGTAATCCTTAAAGTTAGCATCATTAATTGACAATACGTCGTCTATATAGCTATTCGTAAAATTAAACTGAGATATAAGGCTTTTTCTGTCTGTAGAGAGCATGTTTTGAATAAATTCTGCCTCGTACGAATAGAAGAAAATGTCAGCAAGAAGAGGGACGACATTAGTTCCCATGGGAATGCTAATTATTTGCTGAAAAATGTTCCCTCCAAATACCACGAAAATATTGTTTAATAAAATTCACGAATTTTGATGATTTGATCTTCGGTGTACTTGTGTTTCGCATCAGAGTGTTCTTTCACAAAATATGTATCTTCCCGCCCAATCACAAGATATTTATATCTACGATTTCCATTTTTATGGAAAAACGAATTTCGAATAATTGTAGCAAGTCTGTTTTTGAGATTTTGATGCGGAATCGTAGTGTAAAGCGTGGAGAAGTCAAAAGATTTGATGCTGAAAATATTATTAAATTTCGGAGATTTTAGATTCTCTAAAAGTTCTTTAGAATTCTTGAGGATCCACATCTAATTTATTCCGCTTCTGGAGTATGCGGTATCACAGTAAATTGGAAGACCATGCTTGATGTGTGTCAATATCTTCGTTAGCAATATGGATAGAGGTTTGGTGGTACACTTGGAAGAACCAGCAATGAAACGATGTTCGTAAGGGGTTTTGTGCATTTTTGGAATCCAATAAATATAAGGTAATTCAAGGTCAGAGTTTGTCGTAGTAGTTCCAAAAGATTCAAGGACAGATTTGTGCTTTTGAAGTATTTCAGAAATAGATAAATTTGTTTGTGTGTATGTTGGATTTCCAGGTGCAGAGTGTAATCTAAGTTCCTCTAACAGCAATTAATGTAAAATCTTTTGCAAACGAAGGTATAATTGTTTGCTGCTTTGTCATTTGGGACAATAATAAATTGTTCGTGAAGTTCATAGAGTTCTCTGGCTACATCAGGGTCATTAAATATACACTCGTGTCCGGTTCTTACCGAATGCCTGAGACGCCCTAATCTTCTTTTGAGTAGTTCTCCGATGGATTTCATCCACTCGGAGAGAGGGTCAGGCTCCACTTCTTCCCTTTTTGACCATCTCCTGCCATATTCCTCGCATGCATCCATAATAATTTCGAAATTTTCACGCCATGTGAACGAACGAGACTCTCTATTATTAGGACCTTTCTTCAGGAGGTCTCGTGGTTTCCTGTTATGGACTCTGTTGAGGTCACCCGTTACAACATGGCCGCATGGAGGATAAAGATACTTTGATGTGGAACATGTACAGGGTGGAAAGTCTTTCGGAATGTTATGTGAATCAAGACACTGTAAAACACTTTTATAATTAAATATTTTAGAGGACACAGAAGATGTATAGCTGTAAGAAATACAAGGCGACTCCTGATGTTTGAAATATGGAGGGATTTTATCCTTGACTAACCTATGGTTCAAAATGTTACTCAAATAAAGAGCATCAATCCCCTTATTTGCAAATTTCATTTTAAGGTAGGGGCAAATGTTATCACCAATAGGTATATCGGTTTTAACTGCCTTGAAAAGTCTGCTACACGATATGTCCATAATGATGTCCTGCAGTCGATTTTGTGGGGAACTGGAGTCGGTAAAATGTAAGGATATTGGCGATTCGTAAAATTCATATAACCTTTTCAAGGTAAGGGAATATAACTTTGTACAAATGTGATGAAGCCCTAATGGTATATTGACAAATGGTAAAGAACGTCGAAGGATATATCATGGATGTTGGGCTTATTATACCTACGTTTTCCATGACTTCTACGCCTTCTTGATGTATGGCCAAACAATTGAAGAACATTCACCGACTGGTTCCCAGGGCTTGTTAAGTTTCCTACAGTATCAATATGGTCATTGCAACCATAAGGTACCGCGGTACCTAATTCTCTAATCCAATAATCTTCCCTTTTTCGGCGAAAGGGGGTATTTAGGTTAGGATTGTCGGAAGGATGGTATATTTTTTTTTCCAAAATGCGGACTTTCAGGGACAAAATAGAATGTTCGGACGAATTAAAATGTCTATAAAGTAATTGTTTACCACTGTGGTTTATTTAAAAAACGGTGCCCTGACATCCTGGTATGTAATTGACCCTTAGTCTCTCCGCATTTGGATATATTACAATCAGTAGAGACAGATTGTGATCCTTTAAAATATCCACAGCTTCGAATTTACATGCTTTAATAGCTATATAACTGTGCGTTCATATACCACATCTTGTTGTCATCGCTAACAATGTATATATTCTTGGTAATGTCCCGTAGGACAACATGTGGAACACCTGTATTACCTGTCATATCCGTGTTCATAGATATAGCAGTGTGGCACCTTTTTTGAGTGGGCGACGTGCCAGGCACTATGTAACTTTTTCTTTCAGGCATTCATAGGGAATTACTGCCCGACAAGTATCATTGGGGACAATTTGTCCACCAGCTGAGATACATGGATAGCGGTTAAAATCAATATCGAAGAAGTACCAAACCGTTAAACATATACACCAAAGATGTATTATTATTAAGGATATAAAAGTGACGTCAATTTGAGCTTACCATACTCTGCTGTAGAAAATGTAAGCTAAGGTCCTTGTTCTATCTGAGTACGGACTAACAGTCTGAGGGGACAAGGCTCGGGACCATGTCTCCTCTGAAAGAGGTTTGGACAAGGCCCGTCATATAGTCCCCACCGCCCTGTTAGTCAGCGTGCAACGTTCAAGTAAAAGTCTGCATAAGGCTATAGAGGGGCCAAATACAAGACCTATAGTCTTTTTGATGATCTCAATGTCATATTGTCTATTTAGAAGATGATTGACTATTTTATTACATGATAAAATAACGTAACGTAACAGCAAAACAATCAAAGGACGTACGTTTAAAAATTCATAAATAATCCTCCATGTAAAGAACAAGGGTCAACAGGTATCGCATATTGAGAGGTCATAAAAATATAAACACGTAAGGTATTGTAAAACACCTAACGATATAAAAATATATGCGACATCAACATGATAAACCGTGCTCTGCCAGTCTGAAAGCGAGCTAAGACCCTAGATCTGTAGGAGTCCCGACTAACAGTCATAGGGGATGAGGTTCAGGACCATGTCTCCTCTGAAAGAGGTTTAGTCAAGGCCCGTCATATAGTCCCCACCGCCCTGTTAGTCAGCGTGCAACGTTCAAGTAAAAGTCTGCATAAGGCTGTACAGGGGCCAAATACAAGACCTATAGCCTTTATGGTGATCTCAATGTCATATTGTCTATTTAGAAGACGTTTGACTATTTTATTACATGATAAAATAACGTTATCGGAGCCTTTTGCTTTCCTTAGTTTATATACAAGATCATCGTAAAAATTAGGATGGGAAATTCCATTGGATACATAGTGTTGAAAAGAAATATTTCCAAATTTAGATAAAAGTTCTGAATTAGATCTAAAGAATTTGCGGAATGATTTTCTAAGCTTGTGATACCTGTAACCCTGAGTTGAAAGTTTAGTAGTAATTTGTAAATTTCGTTTATGAAAGTCCAAAACATCGGTGCAGCCTCTGACAAATCGAACTTATTGAGATATATAGATACCATATGATGGGAGTCGAGGGACATCGTCATCCAAGTAAGGAAAATTTACAATAAGAAATCCAAAATCCTCACGTTTATCATAAATATTAGTATATATTAGGTGGTTGATAATTTTGATGTTCAAATCGAAGAAAGGTGTAGATTTATCTCAAGTATTAGCTTTATTCAATTTGAGCTCTGGTGGATATATTTCTGATATAAATTGTTCGAATTCAGGGTTGTCAATAACCAAAATGTCATCCAGATATCTGCAAGTATTATTAAATTTGTCAATGAGGTCGAAACGTTTTACTTTTTGAATAGAAACCATAAAATCCCTCTCATAACAATAAAAAAATAAATCTGCTATCAGAGGCGCGCAGTTAGTACTCATACGAATCCCAACTATTTGTTGATATATCTTGCCATCAAATTGCACAAAAATATTATTCATGAGAAAATCTAGTGCTTTATATAATTCCTTGCAAGTCCAGTATTTATATGAAGTATATCGTTTGTTGGAAAAGAATCCGGAGTTATTGGAAGTACATATGAAAGTTTTAAATTCTCTGTGAAAACACCATTATGTCATCACATTAAGAAAAAATGTGAAGAGATGATGGATAACTACCAATTTCAATAATTACATGTTACTAAAATATTATCATTTGCATCTTAAAAATGCATATACTGCGACAGTTGTTAACACACAGCCTAAAAAAATAAAAATGTCAACTATATTAATAATAATAATAGTAATAAATAAATAAATAATAAATGAAATACAAATTAAAAAAAAAAATAAATCAGTAAAGTGAATTTATTTGAACAAAATGACCATATCAGAAAATAACTGACACACGTAGAACACAACTATTTCAAAATAAACAAGAGGCCTAAAGGTATTTAATCCTCATACGAGTATCTTGGCTAAGGCAAGCTAATAAGCATTATATAATAAAAAGAATTGTATTAAAGTTGGTTTGACTCACGTAGATGCTTGTATATATCTTATAATAAATTGGTAATCAATGTAAACGCTTGTATGATTCCTGATTAATGGAATTGTCCAGATACCTTATCCCTTATTCCATTTAGAGCATTCCTTGTTATATAAACCCCATTCTCTCGGTAGAAGAAGTTACAAAAGAAGAACTAACAAAGTATTATAAATTCTTATTACTTAATACGATAAAGGCCCGAATAGAGCCATAGCCCGAATAGAACTGCATTCACCGTACTTAAGTGACTGGCTAAGTAGACATACCAAGTCTAGTGCTTGACAAAACAAAGGCACATCAGAGTGCATAACATCGTTAGCAAGCAGTCCTTGTGATAAGGTCATACCATCGATTGGGGTACGTCATTATAGGTGAAAGGACATTGATAGCAAGGCATAACATTTATTCCATCATATACCAATCATTGTGTGTATACATTTGATTCTGTAACAACATAATCATTTTGAGACTGTCATAAGGAAAATTGTATCTGTTTGTAAATATCCATTTCTATCTCTGCGTAAATCAGAGGCAAACCTTGTTAATAAATTATAACGCTTGATCCACGTTACAGAATATAACAACATATTTACATCGTAACAAAGATTGATGCTCCAGTATATAAGTGAAAATATGGTAAATGGTATACATCTTTCTCCCTTATTAATCATTCATACTGTTTAGATAAATAGTTGTTTTTAAAGATTATATCATTAAAAGTTAGTAATAACAAGTGCATATAAGTATTAGTACGTATATTTGATATTGACAAATGACTGCGTCGTTTGGAATGCCAATTTTACATTGATACAAAATCAATTGATAGAAACTAAATATTAATTAAAACACATGTATTTTAAAACTTTAGCAAAAATAAGAAATATGTACATGCTAAACTTGTAATTATCAAAACACATACAAGTCTTAAATTATGTATACAACGACTTCTTGTAAATACTATGTCAGTTTCACAATGGTACAAAATCAATTGAAGGACGAAACACATTTATTTTGTAACATTGAATGTGGTGTGATTATTAAAGGTAATGTCACAATTTAAGATATTAAAATATTGGTGGATAACTATAAATTTGAAGAAAAACGTGTAAAAACATTTGATATTTTTATGTATTTGACAGCAACAGTAGTTAACTCGCAAGCTAAAGAATGAATAAACACTAACAATAATTAGAACAAAAATAGAAATAAAAAGAAATAAAGGTATATGAACAAGATGACCACGTCAACAAATAACACAGGCATGTAGAAGAGAACTATTCCAAGTTAAATAAAATGTCCAAGTTGAACTATAGCACCCATATGAGCACCTTGGTGAGTAAATTAAGCACATGTATATATACGGCATATGATGAACCGACTTGTAAAGACATGTTGATGGTCAATGATGCATCGAAATAAAAACAATTCATTGAGCGAAAGAAGTGAGTTACCATTCATAACACGGTGGCCCTGCTTGTCTCGGTCCATATTATCTTACAACCTCTTGAGCGTAAACACTGATTAACTACTAAACTAGTTACATATAGACCTATATCGATAATTTTACTTTACAAATTTTTATAAATCATGCCCTTTTCATATATTTTTTGACTGTAGTCATAGACTTAGTCAGCTTTTATTGTCCGTTCTATTAGTTGCCTTACATATTCTTCCAAACATAAAAGAAGTAATGCGTTTGGTTTGCTCCTCTTTCCGTGATGTATTTGAGCTGTGGCCACGTGTCAACTTCTCTACTTGAGCTATTTGTTCATTGCCGATTTTTATTAAATTCAGTTTCGCAAGGAATATATCTTCTGGGATCAATTAAAAATAGTCATGGTCCAGGGCTACAGCTGGCATAGTTGAAAGCGCAAAGGTTTGGTAGATTGGCGTCTCAGATATCCCAGAGAAACTGAGACAAACGTTTCTAAAGTAGTCCTGATATGTAGATGTTTTCGCTGAAAGAATGAATTACTCACGCACAATAGTTTATTTAAGATATATACCGGAGAAATCGAAGAATACGATTGCCTTATGTGATTGTAGTGTTAATTAATGGTAGTAAATACCCATTCATACCAAAATTATGGATTCAGCATTTTCATATCCCAGTTCTAAAGATCCAGAAGTAGTCATAATATTATCGTAAATCTGGCACATTTCGGCAAATCACACAGCCAGCATTTTCGGCATATATTCAAAAGATGAGCAGCACCGTCTGACTAAAATTGCTCAATCGTAACTACTTGGCAATTTCCATAACGAATGCGTAAAGTGTATCCATACACAGAATTGTATTCTTGTTCTGATGTGTACATCATTGAATATGCGTTCGTAAATAAATAGATACTATATGAATTTTCGTAATGGCAGTTTCTACTTGAGATAGTAATGAGCGAAAAAAAGATGCATTTTCCGTACAATATCTTGGAATAGATGTGAAGTTAGAGATAATATCAGGTCAAAATCCAGGCGACCCCATTGAATAAGACGTGGAGAAGATTTTAAGATTTTATTCCCATCTGAAAATAGAAAATATGGCGTTGACTCAACTTTGTATATAAACAATTTCAACCGATACGATATTAACGGAACAATGAGAGAAGCTAGCTGTCACACGTTTCAAAGGATACAATATATAAAAGATTAGAAGAAAGTACAACAATAACAAAAACAACAACATTATCATCAATTATCATCATCATCATCATCATCATCATCATGATAATAATAATAATAATAATAATAATAATAATAATAATAATAATAATAATAATAATAATAATAATAATAATAATAATAATATTAATAATAGTGATGTCCTAATGTATAAATAGAGGCATTTTAACAAGTAATGCGTCAATTACTTGATAAAATACAAACAGCTGATAAACATATAACTATCTTTTCATATACTTTTAGAAGTACAGAATATTGTCATTTTAACGTTCTCGTAATTTGATTAAATATGTGTTTCGATCCGGCGAAAGCACAAATTAAGAAAGAACAACAACAACAACAACAACGACGACAATAAAAACCACACAAGACAACGACTGACAGGGTAATAACAACAGCAACGTAATAATAATAATAATAATAATAATAATAATAATAATAATAATAATAATAATAATAATAATAATAATGAAAGAATTATTTTATCAAATAATACTAAGTTAAATGGATGTACCTCATTGATCGCCACACAGAGTATAGTGTCAAATAGCCCGCCGTTATATCGATACCACATATGATTCAAACTTCTTAAGAGTGATTTTTATTCATATCTGAATGCATCCATCGATGTTTGATTCCTTTCTGTCATCTTTGAATATACGCTTTATTGTTGAATTTGTATATCGATTATTCCCCATAATAAATTTCCAATATAAACTAGATCTTAAATGCAAATACAATTCTTTGTCAATGAAAATGTCTATAATTGTCCTCTTGCGCATTAATTGTTTATAAACCTACAACGTTTAAATTAACATTAATTTGGTGCACATTTTTAATACTAATGTCTATAGTTTGATATTCAAGACATAATTTTGGCAATTATAAAAGTTATATAACGAGCAATTGAACATTGGAAATGGGAAGAGCAATACTCAATTTGGAACAAATCTACAAATGCGAAATTCACCTTTTAGTATTTCTAACTGAATTCTGTTTCCGTACACTGAATAATAAGATAGTAATATTGATAACAGACGTACCACCAATAGCGGTTTCGATTCCTAATATATTGCTCTATATCTATAATCAATATTCTTTATTTGAAAGAGAAGTCATGTGTGTAATTCTCCATACAGATATTAATTACATCTATGCAAGAAAATCATTTGTGTGAAATTATCTTTTATATCCAGCACGTGTTAAAATGTGGTGTGATGAGCATTTTGCTATTAACTAGTATCATTTCAAATGATCATACTTTTTGTCCACCCTAGTATAATTATCATATTGCGAAAGGTTATTGTACGTCAAAGATGTGTCCGACCCTGTATACAGAGATTGGTGAGATTACAAGAACTGTGAATGAAGTGCTGAAAGTAAAACAATTGTGCATCAGTATTGTCTTCATGTTTTATTGCCAAATAATTAAGTAATATTTACATGTATATGTGCCGCATAGGAAGTGCAAATTACATATAAATTAGATTACTTAAATAGCAACCTCAGCATAGTGACATCTTGATGTTAGAATTCAATCAATCAATATGAAAAAATGTAGGATTATATGTCAATTTGGTATTTACCTTAACGTATCTTAGTATGCTTTTATGGCTCAAGGAAACACTACACTAAATACATGTAGTTGTAAATTGTAAGTGATTATACAACTTGAAAGAAAGGATTTAAACAACACACCTGACTCAGCTGTGTAACAAAAGTATCCACCTGCAGAACAAAGACAAATAATCACAAAGAAAAAAGAGAGGAGTTACTGGCTCAGTTATGTGGCAGAAGTCACCATGGAGCTATACACTACATGAATATCAATAATATACTAGCACATATAACACATTACAAAAATATTTGATTGTAGTGCAATTACGATACCGACTTAGGACGGTCATTTAATTTGATGAAAGCCAAACAAATGGTGTGGTTAACCAGTTTACGGGCCCCCCTTCCCACTCACCGTAACAGCAGAACAATCAAAGGACGTACTTTTAAACATTTATAAATAATCCTCCATGTAAAGAACAAGGGTCAACAGGTATCGCATATTGAGAGGCCATAAAAATATAAACACATAAAGTATTGTAAAACACATAATGATATAAAAATATATCCAACATCAACATGATAAACCCTACTCTGCATTAACATAAAAAAAAAATTAAAAAAAAAAGAAACAAATGTAATTAGGGTACCGATTTGTGACGGTCAATCCAAACGACAATCGTCACTGAATTGATATAGTTAACTGGTTGTCTGGCCAATCTCCACACTATTTAAAAATGTAGTATAATCAGAGAAAGAAATACCAGATAATTCTGGATTAACCCGAAGTTAGATCAGATGCAATATAATATAGCGGGATGCATCTTCCGTTGTTCTGTCAAATCCGACATAATGCATCAGTTACCTTTAACACAAATATAACATGATTTGCATTTCGTATGTTTTGGGTTTTTATTACTTGATTGAAATGATACATATATGATATATATATTCAATGTCTGGATATATTTTATGTTTTGTGTAGGAGAAATAAATGCTCTAAATGTATTTCAAGTATCATTTTTGTCGATGTCATGAGTGTTCAGAAATGAGAATATATTCGGTACAGATATCGTCCTTCCAGTTACGACAAGGGCTCCTTTACGGGTGATGTTTTCTTGTCAATGGCAGTACTTAATAGTACTCTGCTACTTACGAATATGCATCCACAACAGTAAAACGAAATCCTCACGTCACAATATTAAAACCATATGGTGCAAGATGCTGCATTATTCAGCATGTTAACTCTATTTACCTCACAATTTGCTATAAAGTAGTTGAATTAATGAATGATAATAAGCATAGTAAAAGTAATTAAATGACATGGCATATGTCACATTAAGGTGGGGACAAAATGTTATATCTACCCTGGTTTTATTAGTAATACCTTAAAGTGTAGTTGACACTTCTGCGACGGAACAAGTAAGTACTTATTAATTTTTTATCATATATATTTATGGGGTTTTTTTTAGACGCAGTAATCTAATCTTTCAGTGAGATTCCTTTTAATATTAGCTTTTCTGTGATTGCTTTTGTCGGTTATTTACTTATTTATAATTCAAAATAGTGTTAAGTTTCCACACTTTCGTAACATTTTCTTCCTTCGTCATTTTAATTAATTGCTATGAGCATAATGGCTTCAGTAAACTTTTGAATGTTGCGTTTTCGCCGCAATTTTGCAAGACTTTATTAAATTTTGTTCTTCTATATAATGTTTATGCTTAACTCAGGATAGAGCGACGTGGCAACGCCAAAACACTAGTAACTATAAAATTCTTTCCTAATTGTATTACATGTATGTTCATTTAAGGTAGTCCATCCATAACGAGACTCATATGGCTATCTCTTAAAGCAAAATGCATGTCACCTTAGAAAATCTTGATGTTTGTGGCTGTAGAGTTTTAGATTGTGCCATATGAATTCCCTTAAAAGAGTTATTTCCTCTTGTTATAAATATAAAAAAGCAAAGTACACAATTACTGCATGGTGAACTTCAATTTCGTTTATGAATATTGATAAATTAAAACATTTTCAAAATTTCCAAAAATTTTGTCTGGTGAGATAATGAACAATATATAGTAATTCCCATAAGGTTCAGTACAAATTTGAATTATTCCGTTTTCATCGAATAACATTATTATCAAAAAAATCCTTTTGGTAAAACGTCTTTTTTGTAAGTGCTTCAAAATGATATATTCATTTTTAAGATATAAGTTGTATCTTTTGAGATCTAATAAGTGCATGTTATGAATTGATTGCCTTAAGCTGAGTTGTAACCCAGTATTATGTGATCGATAATACTGACAAAAATGGGAATTAAAGTCCATCTATACGAAGACTGTTACACCATACATCTGTATTAAATAGTCGTCGACTTTTGAGCACGGTAGAGTGAAGTTTTATGTTCTGTCAATGCTTTGTCTATATGTTATCTATGATTCATGTTTAGATTTCGTTGGCTCCCTTTAAGGTATTACATGCATAATGAGCCTCAATTAAAGAAATAAGACATCAACATAAATACTTTGCATTATGGTTGTATATCATAGTGATATCGATGTTGTCTTAGACGGCATTGATGATAGTGATTGTAAAATTTGGGACTGTACAATGTATATGCCCTTATAGGAGTTATTTCCTCCTGTTGAAAATATGAAAAACTTAATATTCAGAAAATTATTATTGGATGAACTTTACTTTTTTCATGAATCTTGATGAATAAAGATAATACCGATATTTTAACGGGTTGGTTTTGCTTATAAGTTTTGTCCTTTTTGAAAAATATAAGCAATTCATAGGTACTTCCCATAGGGTTCAATACAAACTTTAATTGCCCCTATGTCATTGGAATAACACTAAATTTAGAAAATCCGTCGGTGAAAGGCTTTATTTTGTAAAATGCTTCAAAATGATAGATTCACTTGAAAGTGAAACGTTATATCTATTGAGATCTAAATAGGGTTCATTATACATGGAACACCTTAAACACCACATGTAAACACACACACACACACACACACACACACACACACACACACACACACACACACACACACACACACAGAGAGAGAGATGCCCTGGTGTCCCAGTTCATAGATATCTCATTGGTGTCTCAGCTTACACATATATCCTGGTTTCTAAGGTCATAGGTGTCTCGGCTCATAGTTATATCCTTGTGTGTAATCTCACATGTCTCAGCATCTCAGCTTTGAGATATACCCTGTTGTCTCAGCTCAACGATATTTTGTGGTGTCTCAGATCTCAGATATCTCCTTGGTGTCTCACCTCACAGATATGCCCTTGGTGTTTCAGTTCAAAGATATACGCTGGGTGTCTCACCTCACAGATATGTTCTGGTGTCTCAGTTCATAGATATGCCCTGGTGTCTCAGTTCATAGATATGCCCTGGTGTCTCAGTTCATAGATATGCCACTGGTTACTCAGATTAAAGATATAGTTTACAAGATACAATCCGCATTTATACAGTATGCAGGAGGCAGTTCTGTGTACATAGGCTCTTATTGTACATTTCAACTGACGATGTTTCCGTTGATACTTTAACTAAATTATAACTAAGTTACAGCGGAAAGTCTAGTCATTTAGTAGTATATTTCAAAGCATGACGACATTTTATTTCCTTAACCAACACCATACATAGAATGTAATAAAACTCTTTCACCGACGAAGAGGAACTCAATATCTTTGCAACTAAATGCAGGATTAATTAAAAACTGTATGCACTTACTACATCGCGAGTGATATATCAGAGGAAATAACTATGTTTTTGGGCGTTAAATCACGTCTATGGTAATGTAAATCTGTGTTCGAATATGTGAAGAAAGAAGAAGAAGAAAATTCTTCATTTCAGACCTCTTTCTTAAAAATCATGATTTTAAATGTAATTGCATTTAATAAATAGACGTGCAGAAACATATGTTTTATCCTTTCAAAGTCTGTTATATTCCCAAGGCCATGGATACGAAGAAGTTGCTGCTATTATTCTTCATAATACTGATTATCGGCTTGGAGATATCTTCCTATCGAATTAAAAGGAGGCGGCGAGGTTTTAGGCCAGGTTTCAGGAGTTCGAGAAATAGATTGAGAATTAGCAACACGAGAATAAGCAATGCACGAGGAAGAAGAATCCGGAATCGTCCCCGTCCCAGTATTTCACGTCCAGCTAGGGTCCCGGTCTCTCGTAGCTGTAACACAGAATTCAATTATAAAAAAGGTAATGTTTGTAATTGATATTAAAATGTAATCATAACAAAGAAGAAAGAACATTTCATATATCTCCTGCTAACCTGCTCCATCCGCAATATAATACGTTATATAATACATCCAGTATTGTGTTGTAATTGGTATTAAAATGGCTGTATACTCAGAATTATTTATATTAGTACATGCGTATATTATTTAAGGTATTTCATTTCTGAGATGTGTGTTTTTCTTTCGTATTATAGCTAATTTTTCACAATCGATGTAAAATATGAGGTGTAACTGGGCACCATGTGGATTTATTGAGATCAGAAGTAAGAGGATGTGCTCAGCACAAGTTCGCATTTCTTTATAAAATCCATTGAAAAACCACATGACGTTATCTTAATATTATGTTACTGGTGTTTAAATTATTTTTCGCTGAAAATGTCATTACCACATAAACAGTTTTGTAGCAACTATTTTCGAGGATCATTTGTCGAAATTCAGGTTAAGGGAAAGGATTAAGTAAATACTCCCAAACAATATGCTTAAGTATTTGATTCGGAAGAGCCACAACTTGCTGCTTTCAGTCTCTTTGATATGTGCTTCAAACAATCAAACCTGAAAGTTAAATAGTACAGAAGGGACTGCTTAATGCATTCAAGTAAACAACAAATAAAACATATATACAAAATAATGAAATGAAAATAAAGAGGATAGAAGTTAATTGCAATATTTATATACATGTAATTGAATATTGCATGTAAGAAAGTATAAATTGCATTGATCAGGTAATATTTGGCGCTGTACTTATTTTATTTACATAACAGTCCGAACACCATTTTTTATTTCAATTTTTCCTATATTATTTCAGATTAATGCTAATAAAGAAAACTTATACTATCGCTACATTTTCATTTCAGAATTAAATCGAATTGCGCACAAATTTCGTACATGTGACTTTTTTTTTTAATGTCATTCTCCCATCGCTCTCATTGCTAAAAACGGATGACATTTGACATTAAGATTTTTAACCAGTTGCTCAATCAATGATAATAAAATAAATATAGAATTAACCCCAAACCAAAGAAAAAAAAAATCAATAGATAATAAAAATTAAATAGATAAAAGACCACCAGAAAACAACCCCAAAACGAAACAACAAAATATAATTTGTATCACATTATACGTTTGATAATTTTTGAAAGAGTTTTATCGTGGCAAGGGTAAGTAAACAAATATACTTTGCATGTTTTGTTTGCTTTGTTTGTATTTTGCAATGTTTGTATTCTCTAGAGTTTTAAAAATGAGTTTAATAACTAATTATGGGAACAACTGTCAACACCCAGTTCTTTAAAAGGGCATATATTTTATTCATGAATATTATTTTAATTTTGAAATTGGCCATACATTTCACGTCTCGCTTTTTCCATAAGATCTTTGTATCAATTAATTTAACACACGGGAGATTGCTAAATAATATCATGTATGAGACACTTCCTGCTTAACAATTTCCTGTATTGCAACGAATTTTAAAATATTTATAACAATGAATAAGAGAACATACATATGTATGTAGATTTACTACATCCTTTGTGCTGCCAAAGGCCGAAATTGTGGAAATCCAAAATGTAAATGTTTGAACTACCAATGTAACTTGTTTCATGTGACTGTGGCACTCACAATAAATAAATTAAATTCCTTTGTAAATGGATTGGCCTTTCCACGTTAGATCAAAGTAATATAAGAAATATTTTGAACGCTCACAGATGAAGCGAAGAATATCAAATAGGGAGCATTACTTGTGGTATTGTAGTGCACTTAATATGTATTTGAATATAATTTCTTACCGTAATTATCATCTATTATCATTGCAAGTATATATATTTACTGTGATGAAGCTCTTTTTAAAGTTATGTAGTATATTCCTCAAGCAAAGCTCTGTCCTTAGATTCACCTTCGGCTTTAATATTTAGGTCAGTCGGAAAATTCGTTTACCCTTAAATATTTATGCTTACGACTTCCACCTTTAGCATTATTGTGATGATGCTCTAAATTAATACAAGTGTACATGTTCTATATTAAATTCACTGTATAAATATGTACATATTGTACACATATAAAATATAATTTTATACCCGAGACATAGAATAGAAGCGGCAATGAAACTATAACGTACCATATAGTTTAGCCCACTTTGGACATTACAGTCATTTATATTTCTAGTTTTGTTTGGATCTTTTTGCTATATTTTTGTGCTTGTCTACCGAGAAACTTTGTTTGGTCATTTATAGTGCTTTTTGGTGTATATACAAGAAGTGATTATGGTGAGTGGCATAATACCTCTGGTCAGTCACTTTTATATATTTTTATTTAATGATAATTGTTATTTTAATTGATCAGCCGTGACTGCATTAAAATGTAATACCTTTGTAATGTCTTTTCCTGTTCTTTTCTTTATAATCTGCATGTTCGTGGCGTTTTTTTCATATACAGCTGTGTAAAATGTCTTCATTTATATTCCTTTTATATTGCATGTCTTCATTGCCGTTTTGTATTTTTATTTGAAAACAATTTGATTATTAGATAAAATACTACTGAAGAATAATCATACATTCAGATTGTTTCCTAGAAAGTAACAGTTCTTTTGTTAAATTATTAGTGATCTAACTTTAAATATTCCCTGAGACGTTGAAATTAAAGCCAGTATAAATACAGAAACCTGAACTGCTGTCACTAAATCAATGTATTGAACATCAAACGCTTACGATGTATTTGTAAATGCTTACAATATATCCTGTAGGGAAATGTGTACATACGCCACCTTGACACCTGATCCCACCTCTGTGTCTTAGCAGTTTACTTGGATATTATTGTTAATTTAATATAACATCACACTTTCCATAATATGAGAGTAAGTATCCCTGCCAATCCTATTTTAGGACCAAACAATTGGTATAAACTGTCAAGCTGTTACAAGACGTGCAAATATGGTTCAAGACAATCCCCAATTAACATTAACACCAGAAGTGCTCGCCCAACGTCCATCTTTATAAAACGTATTTCATTCAAAAATAGTGGGAATACCACTGTTGAAATGAAAATAACGAATCACAGTAAGTACTACAAATATTTTAGTAGACTTTTTTTGTCAGGCAATGCTATGAAAATTTTATAGATAACGTAAATGTATATGTGTGTGTTTTCCAACTAATGGGTTATCAGATGAATTAAATTAATTTTTAAAACCACCTCTAATTGTAAATTTTTATATCACTCACTCATTCCCACAATCATTCATTTGTATGTTTTATATGATGTTTCACCATTCGGTCATTTAGTATCATCTATTATACAGAAAGCCATTCCCCGGAGTTCAAACCGACATCAAATGGTTTTGTTTTGGTGTATGGCAGGCAAAAATACAACTTTAAAAATCTCCATATACATTTGGGAAAGAAAACCAGGGAACGTGTAGGCTCGGAACATTCAATTGATGGAAAATTCACAGCCATGGAAGTAAGTATTTGCTTGAAGTTTGGTCTGGTAATTTTCTCTACAGACACATATTTCTTTACTCTAACGTCCATGTTGAGATGTTATGTTTCTGGTAATTTTTTTGCGGACTTAAATTATGATATTCTATAACATCCTTGTTTCAATGTGTTTAATATATTCATTCAAACAGTACATGCTGACTTTACAAGTTTTATTTCTTATTCTTAGCCTGTTCACGCTTTTTCGATCGCTTTACCTTTAATTGAGTGGAAATGCAATACGCACAAATTTACAATTTCATTTACCTGAATGTTTATTATTGTTAATTTTCTTAGCGTGCCTTCTTGAGTGTTTCCTTATGTGGTATATGTGAGCAATGTTTGAGGCCTCAGAATATTGGTTTGGTTTGTTTTAGTATATTGGTTTGTGACACACGTGCGAAAAGCTACAAAGTACACACGGACTTTAGCAGGACATCTAGTGTCAATTCTTATTCATCGGGTCCATGTATGTCCGGCTTCAGTGGCGAACGCCACATACATAATATGGAAATGAATACACAGAAATTTGTAGGTCCTAGGTCTCTCATAATCAACAATTACATATATTCAAACTGCTAAAATCGCAGAGGGTCGCCACTTACTCTGAACCCCCTCCCCTTTACCGTTACCAAGCTTTCACACTAGATCAACTTGGAGCTTTACGGTGGCTACAGAGCCTCTGCTTTTATTCATTTAATTATTTTTAAATACAAAATTTTAAGCTAGCAACTCCTCCAGACGAGGCAGTACCAGTTGCTATCTTTGTTTATATCTAAGAGAGAAAACAGAAGACATACCTTAAATATTAAATATCTGCTACATACAGCGACAAATAACATATCTGATATCATTTTTAATAACTTTTTAAAACAAAATACACCAATGCTAAGATGACACTGTAGTATTAAGCCAATGATGTGACTTCAAGTGATAAAGACATGGGATAATTCTCATCGACGTGGTTTGCTTATTGCTCATTTACACTTGATTTCACTTCGGGGTCTCATTTTCTTTACAGTGATGATCCATATTTATCCATTGTCTAAAGGTTTTGGAAAGTCTTTATGCTTGATACTAGACTTGCTCAAGTCCCTCCATCTTATATCCAATATG